>JAFMOB010000002.1:2893573-2998573 GCA_018985215.1 Larimichthys polyactis
GTTTTGTGACCTCATGTCTTATGTGTTCGGTGGTATTTTTTCAACCAGGACACTGTTTTCCCATGTTTTTGTGTCTCTGTGACTAATGGGTACAGCAATTTTTAAAATTGCTCCAGTACTGAGTGAGAGTGCTGGCTGCCGGCTTCACCGAGTTAGACGTGAAAATGTTCTGGCTCGATGTGCTGTTTCTCTCTGCTGCATCTCTCATGCCCAAACTCTCCCTCTCCGATATTTTCACTTCCGACTCGGTGAATTGAGGGCTCATTTTGACCAAATCAGATATGGTGAATGTTGGAAGAGACAAACCAAGTTTTTGGTTTAGGATCTATATTCAGTTGGATACCGTACAAAGACGAGATACTTAATGTTCAAACTGATCAACTTTGCAAATTGATTTTTTGTAAATGTGAACTCACTAAAGTTTGGATCGTTTCACAGGTGAACTCGTTGTGTTGCGTGTTGGATAGAGTTGGGGGAAATTTCTGATTCTTAGATTAATCGCGATTCGGCCGTGGAGCAGCCAGAGAACAATCGAGGACGCTCTGGGTAAGCTGCCACCCACATCGCAAGAGGCCATATACATAAATTAAAAATGCATCAATAATCGTTTTATAATCGAATCGTAGCCTCTGAATCGTAATCGAATCGTGAGGTGCCCCAAGATTCCCACCCCTAGTGTTGGACCTATGAAACCAGGACAGGGATAGTTAGAGAACACGAAGTCTCTCATGGGTTTCCGAAGCTCAGCCAAAAATGGGCGTGGAGCCTTGTTGCTCAAACAAGTTACCTGTAATGACACCCACCTGTCAATCAAAGCGTCCACGCTCTTAATCCTGCATAACTTTAAGCCTTAATATAATGTGAACAGGTGAGTTGTATATAAATTCACCCTCAGTACAGTTGTCATGAACGGGGAAATTAGCTACAGAGACCAAAACTGTTTTTTGTACCAGGCTGTAAACATGTTTATTTCTGCTGTGAAGTTGGACATTTGGACATGGGGACTTATGGAGACTGACTCACTTCTGGAGCCAGCCTCAAGTGGACATTAGAGTTTTTTGGCACTTCCACTGTGGCTTTAACAGTCCCAGAGGTTGACCCTTGGTCAAGACTCTACTATGCAAAGCTAAAGCCATACATCAACAACAACATGCAGAAACGCCGCCGACTGCTCTGAGCCTCTTTCAAGTGTACAGAACAAACCAACAAAATCAGTTTATAATTTCTGACACATGAACATTATAAAACATATGTAAGAATATGGAGATCCAGGAGGACGCTGAACAACACCAAGTGGGACCTGAACCACAAACTGTGAGCTACGCCTTCGACCCTCTGAGGGCCTTCAATGGCCCGATCATTTGCTTTTGCAATCCAGGGCTGCGGTTACTCGGACCCCAGATGGTTAATCTCAACACATTTCTTTTCTTTTAATCAAGACGTCCATTAAAATGTCCTGATTCATACAAACGCTGGTTATAGTTCTGACGTGTGTTCTTCTTTGTCAGCCTGTAATCATTTGAATCAGTAGAAAGAAAGATAAAGCCTCTAACCAGCAATCTAACAGTTTTGTGCTCGGTGAATAGCGGGTCATTATGTCAAACATCAGTGTGATATTCACAGATGAGAGACCACGAAATGACTCAGCAACAACAGCCAATCAGATCAGAGCATTGACCTGAGATGTGCCTTAAATTAAATATTACAGGATTTCCTGCTCTGACGTGACAGCTGCCATTCGATAGCAGCTAACCCCGTACACTGAGCGCACATGATGCAAAATGTCTGCAGAAACACACCCCTCATCTAAATCCTTAATGAGAGATGATGTGTGTGAGATTTAGGTTTAAATAATGAAATGTGAATGGAAAAACTGTAATCAATCACGGAGACGCAAATAAATGAGTAGGAATTAAAAGGAAGATTAAAAGAGTGAGAGGAAGAGAGGGTGTGTGTTCTTAAAGGCTGAGAGTAATTGTGTTTAGCTCCTCTGACTGCACTGTCAGCTCGACATCAATCACCTGCTCACACACACACACACACACACACACACACACACACACACACAATACTATGTACAACACAGTGTGTGTTACGTTTAGTCACATCCTCTTGTTTTGTTCTGACTAAGAGTCTGATTTAGCACAAACACACACATTTACTTAAATACTCCAAACATGTTCATGTAATACATTTTCTAACTACTGAACTGAGAGGTAGGGTCATTTTTACTTTTTGCTTTTTTGTAATGCCCCCTGCTGGTCATTAGAAAGAAAAACCAACACCACTGCTCATGTCAGTAGTTCTTCATAGGACCGTACTGTGTTCAGACCAAGCGGCAACCTCCATGGATGTAAAATGAAGGCTGTATGTAACACCCCCATGTTTAAATGTCCAACTTCACAGGTTTACAGCCTGGTACAAGACAACTGTACTGAGGGAGACGACATGCATGTTTTATACAGTCTATGACCATAGCCTGACCTTGTGAGTTTGAGCCTCATGCAGTTGTTGTTTTTACAGTAAAAATCTGGCAGCTACATTTGCCAGAATTTTACCGTAATAAATACTGTATAGCTTTTTCCTAACATTACGGTAAACGTGTATTAGTACTGTTGATTGACGCGTTTAAGTTTGACTTTTTGCCATATAACTGACATGCTGTATAGAGGTTATATTACAGTGTTTTACTGTAAAATTAATTAAATATAAATACTTCATTCTGTATAAATACCCTTTAAATGCCTTATAAATAAAGGTTTTCAATGAAATGTGACTGTGGTTTATTGTATACATAAAACAAAGTCATATTTCATGGCACAGTCCAGATATAAGGGTATGAAAAACCAGATGTTAAGGTTGATAACCAAAGGAGTTTTATTAAATGAACAGTTCAAATTGTTTCAACAAAAGGAGGTGAGGCGAAAGGGAACAAAGGGCGAGCGACAGCCAAATATAACAAAAAGAGAACTCTGAGCGGAGCCTATACTATTCTTGAGCAAGTTAAACCAAACGAGAAACAAAAACCTCACTGTCTAAACTATTTTTATCCATAACAAAACGGAAACAGCACCCCTGACCTAGTGCGTCTAACAAAAGTCAACTTTGTGCAGTCTACAAAACTAATCCTGGCCCAGGCCTAACAATACTCCCCAACAATCCACAATTTCCAAATGAGATTCAGGTAGGATCAGATGAGGCGAGCTCACAGCACACAAAGAACACAAGCCGCCTCGATGGTGCAGCGCTTCTGGTTTAAAGAGCCTTGACGTGAAGAGCTGCAGAAAACAGGTTCTAACTGTGTTTCATACAAACCAGTACGCCTCCAACACACCATCGACCTAAACAAGACCTTTTACCGTGCCACACTGTGCCGTGGGAAACTATTTGCGCCGTGCCGTGTTATGTCCAAGGCTAATCTCTAAAAAGTTTTTTCTAATCTCAGTTTTCAGGTGATCAGAGGCTCCTCCTCATCATTTCCCAGCTGATCTCTGGCACCTGTTTGGAGGCCTTTAAAAACTCTGGGTAGTTCCACCCACTCCCTCTCTCTCACAGACTGCAGCCCGGCCTGCTGCAACACCACCAGCCTCCACAGTTTGTCTTTATTGTTATTCTTGGTTTTGACTTTTGGCTATAATAAAAGTTACTGTGGCCGGATTGGTTGTTCTTTGTCAGCTGTGTTGCTTCCCAAGAGTCGGGGTCGTAACAGCTTGAGGTTCAGCTGGGCAGAAGTATCATCCACAATTTTTCCTCTTTTTTTTTTTTGCTTGCAAACCAAACCAGAATTTGCGGAAAGCAATTTTTCAGTTCTGAGCGTCCCCTTACTTGTTCCACACCTCCTCCAGCGAAGCTCATGAATCACACATTCATTCACTGCGATCTCATTATAGCTGAACACTTCCATGTTTGAATGCCAGGTCACATCTTAGGAAGGTCAGCATGTTCGAGTTCAGGCTTTTTTTTTTTTTCATAATCTCTTTCTACTTTTTGGCGAAGTAGAGTTTAATTAATACATTTTAACCTTAACCTTCAAACGAACCTTTGAAGTGACAACTGAAAAAAAGACCTCTGAAGGACTAAAGCTCAAATTGGTCCTCACGAACATAAAGGTAGAAAAGACGCAGCGAGGACAGGCCATCAGTCATCGTTGTTGTGTTGATTGTGTGAAAAATGTTGCTTTATAAAGAATAATGCACAGATACGACCAATACTGTGATGAGTCCCTGCATGTATAATCCTCATAAACCTGTTCCTGTTTGTTTGTTTGACTTGTTTTAATGAAGTTATGTTGTTAACTGTGTTTGTTTTTTTTTCCTGACATGAGGGGGAGTAAATAATGAGTTTAATCTCCAGCTGTTCTGTGTTGGTACTGCAAACATAAATATAACTGTAAGAGCCTGAAGCAGAATGGAGCTGACAAAGAGTGTAATGTTAGTCTAGCTTTAAAAATGAAAAGTAATACATCGAGATACGCCTTAATACATCCAGAAGATTTGCTTACCTCACCATCCTGCAAACACACTAGCTTTCCGTCTTGACATATCCTCCACTGTTTTACAAGAAGCTGTTTACATTTGACCCACATTATGAGCTGAGTTTTATGATTTCAAACTCCCACAGTTCTGCATGAAAGCATCTAAAGCTGCAACTTCATTGCGGCTTCACAGCAGCACTTTAAATATTCTTTTAAACTTTACTTTTTTAAACAACTTTTTAACATCTAGCAATCTTTTGAACGTGACATGTCACACCCTCAAACATGTGGAGAAATGAACTGTAACCAGAAAAGCTTCTGTGGGTTTGTAGCAATGCTGTATTTACATCTGGCCCACATTATTTACATTATAAATTCTATTGCATCACTGTATAATTGTGAAAAAACACTAACTTATTCATGAAGGCATCTATAGTCCATCAACAATTATCTGTTTCAAAAGAAGAGATGATTTACAGTCCACATTTGAAATATTAATGTGTTTTTGTTTCATCAGAGCACGAATACATTCACTGATTATTCACAGAAGAGATCATTTAACACAATTTATTCTGATTCTGTGAGATTTTTTGGATACTTTAAGATGTTTGTTAAGTTTGAAATTTTCTGTCAATCGCCATCCATCCTTTAATACGCCCCAATTATTACTCAAACTTTAATTAAAATGAAAAGTTCTTTAGTTAAAAGCTCTGGTTGGTTTAATGTCTCTATGGGATAACATGTTTTGTTCAGTCTAAATGTGCACAATGAAGCAGACAAATTAGACTCTCAAAAACCACTGTTGCTTCGACAGTAATAAACTGTGGTTGCCAGAATTTACAGTAAAAAGAGGGAGGCAATGCCGTTTTGCCATATAATGACCATGAAAATACCATATGAATGTCGTATGTGGAGCTGGTGTCGTGCTAGAACAGGAGCTGGGCAAGCAAGCAATGTAACCAGGCTCAGCAGCCTCTATGGACATGATGGCACATTCTGTCAATGCTTTAAAAATGTACGTCAACACTGCAGCGCAAGTTCGTAAGTACACATCTGATTCTAATCATGATCAGGTGCATCTCGTTTTGACTCACTAAATATACTTTTTTCATTTAACTGAATCTTTAGAACTTTTCAGAATAAAAGCTTTCAGTTTAGCCTTTTATTTTGTAGGCAACATAATGCTAAGGAAGAGGAAGCGTTACTCATCCAATTTAAAAACAAAACAAAAAAAACAATCCAAAGATTTCCTCTGGGGGAAAAACAAATTACTGATCTGTCTTTAAGACAGTTTTCTAATTTTCTTGTCATTCATCTGAATGTATTACATTTGCAGAGAGAAGAAGCTAAAACTAGGTCAGAACATGAATTATTACTATAGAAGTTTGTTCACACACACTGACCTAATTTCCTACAGTTTATTGTACTTGTAGTTGTTTTTAATATGAACGTATGTCTTTGTGTTTGAGTTCATAATATAGCAGGCTGTATTTTTAAACCCAGCTATTATTTATTTATTTATTCATTTATAAAAGAGAGGACAGCTGTGCTCTGATCATCTTTGTATCAGATTTAATTTAACACAAACAAAGAGCAAGAAAAACACAATGATGCCATCGGGAGCAACAGCATGAGAGTAGTACAGATTCTTCTCTGTGGTCTAGTCCACTACTTTGTTTACATTGATAACACATTATATGGTGTGTGACATGTTACTCTACCCCATGTAACACAAATGTTTTCACTTAATTAGCCTACATTTTAAATAATCACGTGAACACCGTTCTGCATAGTGTGATTTTTTTTCCGATGTTCGGTCTTGTGTCACTTGATGCCCAGGATGATGCTCACTCATACCTACGATCGACAGGATGCTGACTGCAGTAGGCAGAAAACAATGTCATGTGTTTTATTGGGACCACTGGCTCCATGATATTCATCCCATCAGCCAACACCTTGAAAACCAGACAGTTAGCTCGTTGGCCGTTGTCTTGTATCGCACTTGGCCAGTATAGGACTGAAACGTCATAGGTTAAGTTATACACCTTTTGCTTTGTATCATTATGTTATTAATCTTAAATATAAATAGATGAATTCAGCACCATTTATCTTAAAATATGACTCAGAGCCATGGTTCGTGTTAGCTGGTGGTCTAGCATATCCATTCAGATTATGTGGTATTAGGAATGGACATATATGTATTTCCATTGTAATTATCTCACTTCTGGTGTTGGTTAGCTCAGTCAGTAGAGCATCCACCCCCATGTACGAAGGCTTAAGCCTTGCCGTGGTGGCCCAGGGTTTGAATCCAACCTGTGGCTCTTTGCTGCATGTCATTCCCCACATTCATGTCACTCTGCAGCTGTCTCTCAACTCAACTCAACTCAACTTTATTTATAAAGCCCTTTAAAGATAGCCGCGGCTGACACATAGTGCTGTACATGAAATATAAGACATAAAACATAAGAACAATATAAAAACAATAATAAACAATATTAAAATAATAATAAAGCAAAAACAGAAACAGAGTCTCATGCTGGGTTAAAAGTCAAGGAATAAAAATGGGTCTTAAGACGCGTTTTAAAAAATGGACAGTGAAGGGGCTTGTCTAATGTGTAGAGGGAGGTCATTCCATAATTTAGGACCGGCAGCAGAAAAGGTTCAAACCCCTCTGAGCTTCGGTTTAGCCCTTGGTACCTCCATGAGGATGCAGGAGTAGACATTAGAGCCCTTGCAGTAGTAACCTTGTCAATAAAAAAGTGCAGGAAGCTATTACACATTTCGGGGGATGCCTCTATGCACCCAGGCTGGGGGGGATTAAGAACAGCCTCAATAGTGTTAAATAACACACGCGGGTTGTGACGATTAGAGTCGATAAGGTCTTCTCTTTTGGCCTCTTTAACAGTGCTCTGGTAGCAGTGCCAACTGTTTTTTAGGATTTGGTAGAAAACCTGCAGCTTGTCTTTATTCCACCTGCGTTCAGCTTTGCGGCACTCCTGTCTAGCTGCACGAGTTCTCACATTAAGCCAGGGCTCAGGTTTAACTTTGGGGTGCACTGTTTCTAAATGGAGCCACAGAGTCCAGTATGGTTCGGCAGGAGGAGTAAAACCAAGAACTGAGCTCCTCTGTGTCTGCAGATGTTAAGCCAGAGGGAACACAGCTGGTTAAAAGCAGACGAGAACTGACCGGCAATGACAGGGTTAAAAATCCGACGGCTCCGAGCAGGAGCGGCAGATTTAACTGCAGCACAGGAAAGGGCAGCTTCAAACAACACAGGCAAGTGATCAGAAAACACATTGTCACAGATTTCCAGGTTGGACACAGACAAACCATGGGAGAGGACAAGGTCTAATGTGTGTCCATGTTCGTGTGTGGGACCAGACGTCAATGAGGCTTAAAAAGTCCTTCACCAACGGCTTGTCAGGACAACACACATGAACGTTAAAATCCCCAACAAGGAGGACACGATCATACTTGGGCATAAGTTCAGCCAGCAGTTTAAAGAAGTCATTTAAAGAGTCCTTGTTGTATTTGGGGGGTCGGTAGATGGCAGCACACAGCACCAGATCGGGCGCGAGCCACCTCAAAACTGAAAGAGGAGGATGAGACTGCTTACATTTAAAATCATTTGTACAAACAGTCGCCGTTCCTCCTCCACGGCCTGACGTCCACGGGGAATTAAAATAAGAACAGCCACTTGGTAAAAGTTTGATCAGAGGGCTGCACTCACCGGGACCGATCCAAGTCTCTGTCATGCAGATAAAATCCAGGCTGCGAGAGTTGAAGAAATCCCTCAAGATAAACGTTTTGTTCGCCAGAGATCTGGCTGCCGTTCGGCGGATCTGCGAGACCATGGCAGCGTCTTCAGGAGCCGGAGGTTCACCCCGCGCTGGGAAAGCTGAGGAGGGCAGGAGCCGCAAGGCCAGAGCCCTGCAAACGATCCAGTCACAGGTACAAGGCAGGCATCGATGGGATCAAGGAATTGCCGGGGCACACGAAAGGATGGATCAATCCATGTCCTGTCCGGGAAACGTTCGAAGATCCTGCCAGCCAGGCTTTAAGCTTCACCAGCCGACCGCCACATTTACCACGGCGTCGGGGATGCTTCCGCCGAGGCGGTAGAGCCAAGGCCCGGTACAGGTGAGTCAGGATCCTCGCCAGAAGCCAGGGCACAGTTTTCTGTCCACAATGCTCAAACACACCCAACGTCCTGACGTTATGTCAAAGATCTAAAAGAAATTGGTAATCGTATACCAGCAGAGACTTGATCTGTGTAGTGTAAAGAGTTAAGAACACTAAAAACACAAGACACTGTAGGAGCAGCAGGCGGCCAGGTACACACACCGGCGCCATGTTTTCTAATCAATAAGGCCAACAAAATATCTTTACAGTTTTTAGCACCTCGGCATTGGCTTCATTTCCCAGCCATGGAGGGTGCTGCTTGGCTACAACCCATGCTGAATTATCTGGCTGCCTATAAGTAACCTTTAAATGGCAAATTGCTCATTTTTGAGTCATGTTACAACATGTTTACCCATCAGCAAAATACATATCTTACATACCTCACCTTTAATATGTATAACCTCTGGTGGTCGGTGGTACACGACAAACTGCCTCTCACCCTGTAGCTTCAAGGGTAGTGGCACCAGAAGAAGAAGAAGACCTTGGTCTGACCTGTATCTGTACTTCACCTTAACACTGTCTGTGTGTCTTTTATGGAAAGGCCAAGTGGTTGTCTTGGATGTGAATGTCAGTGACAGCTTGTCTCCTCTATTCACCTTGTCTCTCCACCTCTGTCTGCGTGTCTAGTTTTGTCTGTCTGTCAAATCCTTTCTCATTCTACATCTTTTCTTTGGTTGTTCCAGTTTCTTCTCTTCATTTCTGTCCACACCTAAATGTCTCCATATCAGCTCTTGGAAGTGAATTTTTCTGTCTTTGTCACTCTCTCTCTCTCTCACACACAAACCTCAATGTGTTGGTTGACTATTTTCTCCAACAACAACTCATAATTTTAGGACTAACGTCACGCGCCATCTTTTCCTCAACAGCTACAGCAGGAACGAATCAATAGATAAATTGAAGGACTGATCCATTTGTCTAGTTTCATTCAGAGCCGACTGCTGCTCGTTTCCTCGCCCTGAGAGATGGCAACGAGACCTGAGATGTCATTTATTCTCACAGTTAACAGCCCCTGCTCAACATAAAGGACTGAGAGAGAGACAGAGAGAGAGAATTATTCGTCTGAGCATTCAGGGATGGAAATGACTGCATTTATCTATGTAGAGGGTCTACTGTAGTCAAGATATTGTGCAAAGAGAAACAAAGCGAGGTAAGAGAGAAATGCAGGCAACAAAACTTGTCTGACGCCTTACTAGAGACTTTAAATGTCACTTCATACTAGATTATACAACTGTTGCATTGCTCATTCATCTGCTGATGAGAGAAAACTTCTCCTTGCTCATTGTTTTTCTCTTAAATCACGACTGGATGGGATCTTTGGCTGTATTGAGTGGGTGAAATATTGACTGGAGCATCAAATACATAATTATCCACTGCTGAAAATAGTCCCAGATAATCCTGTGTACGTATTGTTGCTACAGTGCCCAGCTGTTTCAGGAAACTGTCCTTCAAATCACAAGCGGCAACCATTATTGACTTGCACTGAGCATTTCATAGCTCTGTTTTTGGGTACATTGACCGACGCATCCTGGTTTCAGTCGGGGCATCCCGAGCTGGTAGGTAGGTGGGCTAAGTGCTGTAATAATTGCCCCCCATCCTGATGAATATAGTGCATAAATATGGTCATCCGGGGCCTGATGTTGGTGATCCTGAATATTTGGTTGCACTGGAAATAATCTTTGAGTGTAATTCATCTGACACACAAAGGTCCTCACCTTCTTCCACTTTTCTGGCTTTTATATGTTACCAAACTTGCTGCCAGCCAAATAAATGGAAGCATTACGACCTTAAACATTGTTATATCTCACTCGAAGACTGTGTGAAGTTCAGCTTGTTTGATGGTGACTTTTCCCCTCTGAGCTTATTGTAGTCGCTGCTGAGACTCGACCTGACTCAGCTGCTAAACCTGGTACCAGCTTTCATACTTGTGAAAGTTATGTGCAATAAAGTAGAATGACACAGGGGGGAAAAAGTAGTGAACTGGCTATGTGAAATCTATTTAATACCTTTTGTTTGCAATGACACCACTAATTCCTGTACGAAGAGTCTTCAGTGTTCAGATGGGATTTTATTTATTCCACACAGACAGTCATAACTTCAGTTTTTCCCACCAATGTTCTCGCGTGTAGACCTATACCATGATGCTTCCACCTCAATCTGTAGAACTTCATGGTTTGGATACAAACATGGCACATCATGTTGTTGCTGCTTGTAAGTCAAAGTTGGATTTTTGTCTCGCCTGACCACATAGTCCCAGAAATCTACAGGCTTCTCCAGATTTTGTGTAGCAAAATCGTGCACGATTACCTTGCGGTGGAGTCCTTGGCTCTCAGGCTGCTCTTCTGATTAACTTTTTCACCATCTGGTTGAAAATCTTGCAAGAAGCTCATCTGTGTAGTCAGTTGATGATGGAGGGATGTTCCTTTCCGTTGTACATAAAGGCCCCAACGGTGCTCAGGAGTTGAGAAGTCTATCTGTAACCAGTGCCATCGTTATGCAACTCAACAATGTTGTTCTGAAGGTCTTGGGAGAGCTCATTGCCTCTACCCATCACCCCAATTCTTGCATGACAGCTTGGCAAACTTGTTTAATTGCATCCAGAGGTGGGTAACTTCTATTTAGCAACCTGAGACTCAACAGCCTCTTTCTCCAGTATGACTCATCCCACCATAAGTCTATATTTACCTTAAGGTGTGAGCATGAAACAGATTGAGTTTGTAATGATAAGCCAATCACATGTAGCATCAGCTCAGCAAGCAAGATATTTCATAATCTTGCAACAGATTGCCGTGATATCTGCTCATTGCATTCAAGATACAGAGAGAGGGCACATCAATGTTATCAGGCATTCACATTGATCTTTCAGTAGACTGCAAATACAGATACGAGTACAGCCCGCACTGTCAATGTGTTCTCTCTTTTACGAAAATATATTGACGCTTCTCGTCTTGGTTGAAGTTTCGGAGAGATGAAAGCTGGTTCTGGTTTTGGGGGGCAGTGGGATAAATGAATGAATGGATGGGCTGTTCTTTCATGGCACATGGGAGGTGGAGGTTGGTTCAGAGGCTGTTTTATCTTCTTGTTGAGCAGAGTTTGAGTCTGCTTAATTAATAGAATTTCACTCCCTTCACCATAGTTACAACAGACGAGTAGTAATTCAGTACCATGTTAGTAGATAGTACAACCAAAAGATCCACATACTAGAATTGGTGGGTTGTTTTTTTTTTACTTCATTTGAGGTCCACATGATCACTTGCACTGCATACAGAGATTGAGAGAGTACTTTGGAAGAACACACAACTGCTTCTGTCACTTTTGGAAAAAAAATGGAGTGCAACACTTTGAATTATTTTGAGGAGAGACTATCGAAACCGTGTGTGCCGGTACCCCCATTTGTACAATTCAACTCACCGAGATAACATGGAAGAGAGACAGGGTCCATTTCTTAATGCTTCCCTTATTGCATCCACGTTTCCCTCCCTTTCATCTTTTCCTCTTGTCTTCAGTGGGCCGAACTAAGATGGAAGGATACGATAAAAATGACGAGAGAAAATGTGTTTTAGAGAAATTCTTCCAAGGCGTCATTTGAGGGAACGTCAGCAGTCAATGCCTCTGTAGTTTTTTGACGCCTTTACAGTTGGTTATTTGCTGAGGCCGTAGAATGTGATGTCTTGACTGAATAATAATAAACTGACTTAGATTTATATAGCACTCTGATCTGCACATTCACACACCGACATCACAGCCATCAGGAGCAATTTGGGGTTCAGTATCTTGCCCAAGGAGTCTACAGCTGCTCTGAAAAGCCATTTTTATATTTTCTCCCACAAGCCAAAGTGTCTGCATGATCCCCTTAAAATTCACTGATATTATATTATCCATTAAAACTCTCTAAATCCCCTTAAAGGGTCCAGTGTGTAAGCTTCAGTGGGCTCTATTTACAGGAGACAGACTTGGCAGAAATGGAATAAGCCTTCTAAATATTTTATAGGTCCTCTTCCAAGGAGTCTGCCATGTTTCTACAGTAAACCAGAACAAACCAACTAAACACGGGCTCTAAATCAGGCATGCCACGTTGTACACTGTAGGTGTGCAACTTTTCGTGTAACACTGACGGCTAGTGGTTAAAATAGGTACTGCAGTCCAAATTCAAAATACTGGAGAGTTGTTTCCCTCCACGCCCGCTTCCCCAGACTCGAAGCTCATGTGGGTTCCCAGATTGGTGATGCTGCAGCTTCACGAGAGCAAGACGAGCACAACACGGTTTATTTCATGGACCAGCTTCTATTTCTGAGTCTGACTTCAGTCTAGGCTGCAAAATTGTGCAAAAAAAGGTGCAAAAAAAGTTTCCTTTGGTTTAACGAAACACAAACAAGCCTTTTCGGACAGGTCTATCTATATACAAGTTATTAATTAAATAAGCAGAATGATAAACATTCATATATGCATGCTAATCCATTAGTTTAACCACAGTTGGTAAATGGCATTCAGACACAGAGTGCACGTTCTTTCTACTGGCAGCACGTTTTACATCTACTTTCCTTATATATATATATATATATAATATATATAAGAATATTATTATTATTATTATTATTATTATTATTATTATTATTATTATTAACTTTAGTCAAATCAATAATACATTTCCAAAATAGGGATGCCTCTCTCTCTCTTTCTCTTGTATCTGCACTCGAGCCTCCTCCATGAAATCTTTGCTACTCTGAACAGAAATAAGAGCATCATAGCTTGAGACTCTGATTACTGTAACATAAAGGGAGAGACATAAAGAGAGATAAATATGTGTAAGCATGATCAAAAGTAACATCTGAGATGTTATCAATCTGCAGAAGTGTATTAGGCTGACTTTGGGAAGACAGGCTGGTAAAATGTGTCTTGTTGCTCCTTTAAGCAGCTGCTGGATAGTCTGCTCAAGACACGCACAGTATATTTAGTTATTGATGTAGCGCCCTGCTACAAATGATAACGTTTTGTTCTTTGTGTTTCAAGTTGCTGCTGTTGTTAAAGTAAGCTTCACTGATATGGAGAAAGTTGTATTTGTACTTTATTCCAGGAGGCATGTTCACTGGTTACTACTCATTTTTAAGTGCAGCTACTTCAATTTCCCTTCCTATTTGAAACAATATCTGATTCCACTCAGCTCACAATACAATTTTTACAGTTTCGGCTGTAGCTTCAGCCTTCGTCAGAGCTGTCAAAGCCTCTTGTGACGTGTCTCCCACATACCTGGGACACCGATCTCCACCGGTGGCGTGAGGGCGGAGGACAGGCGCGGCTGGGCTGGGGAACTTTTTTTTTCGAAAGGTTTCCCGTCCCTGTCAGCTGTTTTAAGACTGGTCATAACAAGACGCTTTGACAGCTCCGACGAAGGCTGAAGCTACAGCGGAAACAGTAAGCAGGTATGATTACATCCTATCCTTACTTACTTGTCTGATCACAAGAAACTAAAACTATAATACCTTGTGGATACCTTGTCCTAACTACTACTTTTTCATTTTTCAGGTTTGGAAATGTCTGGAGGGTCCAGACCTTGAGCACTTTAACTCCATGTCTGTGGTGGACAGGTGGCTTGCAGCAGCAGACAGAAGAGGCTTGGAGTGAACACGCACACCTTTTTTCCTCTCACTGTTCTATGTGATTGTGTTCTACGGCAGATGCGTTCTTAGTTATTGACATTAGAAAGAGAAATTATCTGAAATCTGTAAATTGTAAAATGTAAATGAAATGAATTTAATAAATTAAAATTTAGGTTAAAAAAAATAGTTATTTTAATTTTTGTCAGCCGACCAGTGAAAATACCCAAGGGGCCAGCAAAACTCTGATCTACTGGCCCGAGGGGCCAGTAGGGAAAAAATGTTATGTTGAGCCCTGTATGGTGTGTTACAGGTATGCATGGGAGGTTGTAAGCTCACATAAACAATATAGCTATAAAATCAGCTAACCAGGCCTCTCTGCACTCTAGGCAGGGTCGTATGCTCTAGTTAAAGTAGATATATCCCAATTTATTTATTTTGGTAGACTCCCTCCAACCGGCCTCCCATGCATGAGGTGTTAACAGGTGAAAAGAGGTTCGCCATGATTATTCTGTAGCAAAATTGGAGTTGAGTGGAAGGGCTACACGTGGGGGCTCATCCGGGATCATATTGTTTACTGTTTCTTGTATTTGTGAGCAAATAAATGTGAAAAATTAAAGCTGCAAGCAGCGATGGTCAGGCCCTCGCTGATATGCGCGCACGTCGAAATGTGCGCACGTTGAAATGTGCGCATGTGGACATGGCCCCACCGTTTCCCCAAAATTCATCATTTTGATAACTGTTACTCAGGAAGTCTATGTGAACACACCTACCAAGTTTGAAGTGAATTGGATACAATCCCTAGGAGGAGTTCGTTCAGACATGACCCCTTGTCAACCAGGCCCAAACACAGAAAATGGCGCTTTTCATTCTTAAATATCTTGCTTCCTGTTCAGTCTTAGCCCATTGCTCCAAGAGAGTTTTTTGTAGGTCCTGGCATGTTCTATAATTCGGCTGAGTTTCGTGACTCTGTGGCCAAAACTGTGGCGGGCGTGTCCCAAAGAAAAATTCAAGGGGGCGCTATAGAGCGCTTTTGCCCCTCCCCCTCATTAATTATGCAGCCGAATTGTGCATAATATTGCTCTTAACAAGCCCAAGAAGTTTCAGACAGCTGTGACAAAGTATATGATAGCAGCACACTTTTGCCCGGAAATCAGCCAAAAGGTCAGCAGCGTCGAGTTTGACGCTCCGTCACGGCCACGCCCTCTGATAAAAAGTTGTGATTTTGATAACTTTTCATTGTCGACGCCTTGAGAGAACACACGGCAAGTTTCAAGCACATCGGATGAAATCCCTAGGAGAAGTTCGTTCAAATGCGACCCCTGGAAATGAGGCAAAAACGGGAAAAGGCCAAATCTGAGCAAAATTGGACGCTGTACGGTTCACTGTAGCCCGGGGCACCAAGAGACTTTTTTTGTGCGTCTGGGCATGTTACGTACTCCCACCGAGTTTCGTGCACGTGGGCGAAACCGTGGCGAGGGGCACCGCCAAAAAAGCACACCTAGGTGGCGCTGTGGAGGCGTATGCGCGCGTGCATGTGTGAGACCCCCAAAATACGTAATGTTACGCCTGACATTGGGGGGGTAGGCAAATTTTCGTGAGTTTTCGGGGGGATATGGGCTGTGGAAAATGCGATTTACTCTTAAACGTCGTTCAGCGTTCGAAATACAATAGGGCCTCGCTGTGCTCGGGCCCTAAAAAAGTCAATGTAACATACCTGAACAGTTGGTAGCTGGAGATCAATCAGGACTTTGGGCAGTATGTGTCCCTGAGACTCAAAGTTCCCACATACCAGGTGATAAAGAAGGTTTTCAGTCCAAGGTAGCGTCATTCCTAGCCAGTGAAGGGAAGACTTTAAATGATGTCACAGGCTTGTTTAGCCCTAGTCCTGCTCCACCTACTGCTCCAGACTTGAACACAGAGCTTGTGAATGCTATCTCTTCACTAGTTGAAAAATGTCAAGCCCAGCCTGGCGATGGACAAGGCTATCACAAACTTCGCTTGTTCTCAGGCGTGAAACCAACTCCACATGGAGAAGAGGAGTATGACGCGGGGGCGAACAGACCACCCACATGTTGGATGAGTGGCAGTGTTCTGATGTCGTCAAAAAGCAGAGAATAGCTGATAGTCTTAAAGGGCCAGCAGCAGACATTGTCCGGGGATTGAGAGCTACTAACCCCCATGCCACTGCCAGTGAGTATCTTAAGACCCTAGAAATAGCTTTTGAGACTACAGACAGTGCAGCTGATTTGAAGGTGAGGTTCCGTAACACATTCCAACAAGAAGCTGAGAAGCTGTCAGAATACTTACTCAGGCTAGACAAGGTGGAATTGATGTGGCTGACATGAATCGGGCACACATTGACCAAATCGCAAGAGGTGCTCTCACCCATGATCTTGCTGCCCTTCGCATAAGAATGACTTACAAACTAAAGCCTCCTCCAAGCTTCACTGAGCTACTTCGTGATGTAAGGTAAGAAGAGGGGATGGTTCTGGAAAGAGAACAGGTAAAGAAGGTTGCTTCTTCATCTGTGATTAGGTGTGCAGGGTATGCTACAACTTCAGTGGTGCCAAAACAGCCAGAGCCTGCCCCAGTACCTGTCATAGTGGAAAATGAATGCAATGGAGAGTCTTAAAAAGGAGCTTCAGGGGCTTAAAAGTGATGTTGCCCGCCTGCTTTCTGCCTCTGTAGCCACATCAGAAAATTCACCACAGCATGTAGCCCAGAAACACGCCCAGAAAGCTGTGGGGAAATATACACATGGAAAGGAGAGAGCTCCTAAACCTCAGGAAGTGCTGATGTCTTTTGCTACAGGTGTGGTGAAGATGGTCACTTCCAGCGCGAGTGTGAAAACCCAGAAAATCTCAGGAAAGTGAATTTCTGCGTCTCCTGAAAACAAAACAGCCGATGGGAAACTTCCCTGGGGCTCAGTAGAGGAACGGCCTGATGCCCCGGAGGGAACACGTTCCACAAAGTGTGACACGCTAAAACAAAGCAAGGCTAATCTGCCAGAGGGTCTAGTTGGACCGAGCTCTATTGTCTCTGTACAAATTGAGGGCATTTATGCCAAAGCTCTGCTTGATAGCGGGTCCCAAGTTACCCTGCTGTACCGCTCCTTTTATGACAAGTATCTAAAGCACCTGCCTTTAACCCCTATCGAGTGCCTGGAGATTTGGGGCCTGAGTGCAGACCAGTATCCATATGATGGTTATATGTGCTTGAAACTTGAGTTGGCTGGAGTAGCTGAGACCATAGAAACACTTGTGCTTGTGTGTCCAGATCCGGCCATGAAAGATGAGGTTTCTATTGTGGTTGGCACAAACACCTCTATAGTTAAGAGACTATTTCATTCCTGCAAAGCACAAAACGGAGACAATTTCCTACATGCCCTCTCTGTTCATCTGGTAATAAAAGAGACTAATGTGAAGTTTCAGGAAACGCCAGATGACACAGCTGACCCAAAAAGAGGAACAGTCTGGTTCAATCGAGACAAACCCTTTGTGTTGCTACCAGGTGGGGTTGCAAAAGTTGTAAGCATTCCAAAGTTTCCTGGCAGTCCTTCTGGTCAAGCTATTCTCATAGACCGTCCAGAGGATGGTTGCTTCCCTGAAGAACTTCTGGTGATGCCGGTGGTTGAAAAACCAGATGCTGTCCATTGTCGTCGCATCACAGTCACTTTGAGAAATGTGTCATGTGCTCCAGACGTTTACCTCCCAGTGATTTGGAAGATGTGAGGAAACACCTGAATGATCTGAAGGAAGCTGGGATCATTTCATGAATCCAGAAGCCCCTCTGCGTCCCCTATCGTTGTGGTTCGCAAGAAAAATGGAACCATACGAATGTGTGTGGACTATAGGACGTTAAACAAGAGGACAATTCCTGATCAATACACAGTCCCTCGTGTGGAGGATGCACTGACCTGCCTGAGTGGTAGCAAATGGTTTAGCGTGCTTGATCTCAGAAGCGGCTACTATCAGCTCCCTTTAAGTGCTGCTGACAAAGAAAAGACAGCCTTCACCTGTCCAGAAAGATTTTATCAATTTGAGCGAATGCCACAAGGCATATGTGGAGCACCAGCCATGTTCCAACGTGTCATGGAAAGGACTGTTGGTGATATGAACCTACTAGAAGTGCTGGTGTATCTCGATGATGTGATCGTTTTTGGAAGAACCTTGGAGGAACATGAGCAGCGCCTTCTTAAAGTGCTCGACAGATTGAAGGAGGAAGGACTAAAATTATCCTTGGATAAATGTCAGTTCTGCTGCCCCTCGGTAACCTACCTTGGTCATGTTGTTTCTGGCAATGGCATTGCTACAGATCCCGAGAACATCACAGCTCTTTGTTCTTTCCTTGGTTTCTGTAGCTATTACAGACAGTTTGTAAAAGATTTCTCCAAAGTTGGTTATCCACTCAATCAGCTACTACAGGGCTGTATTGTGGCTGGAGGGCAAGGGAGAAAGACTATAGTCAAAAAGGATGCCAAAGAGAAAGGAAACTCGAAAGCAGACATGGAAACGAAAGAGTGGTACCACCCCTTAGAGCCGTTTGGGGCGAGGTGGGATAAAGACTGTGAGAAAGCTTTTGAGACTTTAAAGCAGAGTCTTACCGGCCTTCCATGCATGAGGTGTTAGCAGGTGAAAAGAGGTTTGCCATGATTATTCTGTAGCAAAATTGGAGTTGAGTGGGAGGGCTACATTGACATCCGATACAACATCATTGACATTCTACTACACTCTGATTCTGTCCTCCCGGTGTACAAACCTCCTGCGCAGTATATTGTAGATGTACAGTAAATTAAAATCTTTTGAGCGGAAAACTTTCACCTCACGTAGAGAGAGACAAGCTTCCTCCTCACAGTCCCCCACAGTCATCTTAAATTCAATTTGGTTACAATGGGTTTCAGCGGTGACAGATTTTAATGGTGGATAAAAGTTTGGATCAGAGTTATCGTATTAAAACAAAGGAAACGTCAGCGCTGCCAGCTCATGTGGAACAGATTATAATGTGAAGACAGAATCTGTGCAGAGCTGATATTTATGTTTCCTGACCTCATCACTCCCTGCAAGAATACAATAAGCTCAGCATAGCAGAACTCGGGGAATGACAACAGTGATCCAATTTGAAATTTGCAGATGTATCAATCCACACGGACACTGTGAGGTGGATGTGGGATGCACGATGTGCACTTTTTTTTCTGTTGTGAACCCTTCAAATGACACAAACCTCCTACAGTCCTGTGTATGTTGTGTCTATAATGATTGATCAAGGATGACGATGCTCTAATGGAGGTCAGGGGCCATTGTGGATTGAAAGGATGACTGCTTGCAGTGAGGCTGAGCAGGCTTTTAGCTCAGACACTGCATTAAAACAAAGAAAGTGGCTGTATTGATGCGGGGGTGTTGTAACAGTGAGATGATGAAATATGCTCCAGCACCAGTTTGAGTAATTAATTCATCAGTTTGAAGGATCACACGCCAGAAGACTGCACAGACGTTTATAATATATGAAGAAGAATTTTACAACTCTATTAAGTTATCACTGAAACAGTCATTTTGTCCTCAGTCTTGATTGACTTTTAATTTCCGGTGTGAGATTGATGAAGATTTAGTGTGATAGGAATCATATCATATTCATAGCTATTGTTTTCATTAGTGTATGTAGAATTGTTGTTTCTTTTGTACCTTTTGATGAGCCCTTTACACCTATCAGCCAAAACTTTATGACCACTAACAGGTGAAGTCAATAACACTGATGCAGGAGGGATATATCAGGCAGCAAGTGAACATGTTGTTCTCAAAGTTGATGTGTTCGAAGCAGAAAAATGGGCAAGCATGACAATTTGGGGTAAGGCTAGACGACTGGGTCAGAGCATCTCCAAAACTGCAGCTCTTGTGGGGTTGTTCTCAGTCTGCAGAGGTCAGTACCAATCAAAAGTGATCCAAGGGCAACCAACAATGGGCATAGTGAGCATCAGAACTGGACCAAGGAGCAATGGAAGAAGGTGACCTGGACTGCCATTCATGTGCATGTTACTTTGACATGTGTTATAAAAATTAGGATTTATACTGGGGTTCAGATGTTTTTATCATATAATGTGTTTCCTGTTTTTTGCATGTCTCGTGCACTTCCTTTATTTGGACTGTGTTTTGCTGAGGATGGCAGGGAGAGATGTCAGTAGTTCAAGGACGGGAGAGACAAGGACGTGAGAAACAGGCCTGAGAAGTGTCATTTTGATACATAATGTTCATTGCTGAGCAGACTCATCAGTGAGGGAGGTGTCTGAGAATGTATAAGAACCAACTGTTAGAGTTCCTCGAGGAGCCTTTTCTCTGTAACCCCTTTTGTGTGTTGCACTGTTAAACGCTCCTTCTCGTACAAGAATAATAAATTCAACTTAAACCTTGATACTTTGAATCCAATCTTCCTTATTCAAGGGGTTTTCTTTAAAAATTCTTGTAACAACACGTACCACTTATTTAAGAATTGTTGTCTAAGCATTGTCCTGTGCAATCTTCCATCTGCAATGTTACGCAATCTCATCCTGTTTTTAAGAGATCACAACTGTTGCACAATTACTCATAAAACCAAGGTCTTTGGAACTCAAGGACTTCACTATTTTTAGGGTTAGGGTTACCACGTCCTCAGCCACCACCAGTTCTGCATCACCCAGGACCAATCAAAAGTGATCCAGGGGCAACCAACAATGGGCATGTGAATATCAATATCACTGGATCGCCCAATCTTCTCTACATTCCCTTGTGTTTGCATCTTGCTAGTCTGCTATCATTCACCATAACTATTAAATGAGGCAGTGGGTGATTTGGGTGGTTGCAATCTGCAACCTCACTGCTTGATGCCACTAAATCCTCCATACTGGACCTCTTAAACATCAGAGTTATGCCTTTCATGTTACAAAGTAATCTGTTGGAAATGTATGCTTGCACTTACATTGTTGCAACCAGGTTCAGCTTTTTTTTTTGCAGGAAGGCTCCAAAAAAGTGTCCTTGAGTTGAAATAAATTAGAGAGGGAGCGGGCTGTGTTTTTTTTGTGTGTTTTTTTTTACTCGGTGCTGATGTCAATCTGAACATGACTGATGTCCTGCATCTGGTTTAAATCTTTGCTTTGAAGCAGTTTGGGTCAGTTTGTCATATTATGTGACTGCAGATCATTAGCTGCTGTACAAGGATAAAATATAAAGACTGTAGTAACCTCTGTATAGTTATGATGAATGGTACAGCCTGGTACCACACACACACACATGGTTCTGAGGTACTCGACAGAAATGCTTCTCTCAGCGTTTATCTCAGAGTAATTAGCTAAGATCTCCTCTCATCTCTCTCACCTCTTTACCTCCTCGTGCTCTCTCTTTCTTCCTGTCTCCATCCATTTCTTTTGTTCGTACAGCTCCCACCTGATGTCATAATGACTCATGGGAGAGATTATTGACTTCCTGCTTAATCAACAGAATTCACTGTGTGGGACCAAAAACATCATATGATGATTGCAATGAAACGGTGTCTCTTTAACTGAACTAATGATTGAACAGCCGTTGTTTTGAGTCATTTCCTGCACAGATATTTCATATTCCAGCAGCTCAAAGGGTGTATACACTTCTTCTTCTTCAGATTCTATTTTCTCTGTACTGTGTTTGTCACAGATTGGTTTATCATGCCATTCAATAAAAAGTTAGCAAGAGGGCAAAAAAATTAAGTCCCAATGAAGGGAGGGACTTGTCACCAATTGACACAACACTATTGATTGGTGTTCACAATAGCCAATGACAAGTGTTTGTTACACCCCCACTGCTATACATTGCAGGTAGCACTATGAGCTAGTATCAACTACATTACAGACCTGCGCCTGAACACTACCTCCCAAACCAATGGTATCATTCTAAAAATAGTACAAGGACAAGAGAGACCGGTTAGGGAAGTATCATTTAGATATGAAACATAATGCTCATTGCTGAGCAGAAAACCAAAAAAGGACGTTATGATATTAACTGTATCAGTGGGGAGGTGTCTGAGACAGAAAAAATGAATAACAACCTACTGTTAGAGCTCCTCAGGGAGCCTTTTCTCTGTAACCCCTTATGTGTGTTGCACTGTTAAACGCTCCTTCTTGTACAAGAATAATAAATTCAACTTAAACTTTGATACTTTGAATCCAGTCCTCCTTATTCAAGGGTTTTTCTTTAAAAAAATCCCATAACAACAACCTCCCAAAACAATGGTGGCCAGTCTGGCAAGGAATACAGAAGCCTACCGAGGTGGTTTTCTTGCCAGGTTTGGCTCCTGCATCCGAAGGCTGTCAGTTGAGTTAGCTTCATGACCTAACAATAATTATTGATTCGTTCAATCAAAATAATTAGTTCCTTAGCAATCTTTCCATCATAAAGTCTGTAAATCAAGCAACACGCTCGGTAAACTGCAATAGCTTCCTCTATTTTTTCCAACTACAAAGTCAGCACTGTCAGCACTAAAGGATTTCAGGATGTGGAAATGTATATTAAGCTGAATTTACAAGGTGAGCCACCATAGCAGGGATACTCAACTTAACTTAACTTAACAGTAAGCTATAAAGTGTTTCAGCTATGTGAGGTATTATTAGTTCAGAGGACCCGTTTGATGAAACATATGTATAACCACAGCATCACCTGTGAAGAAGCTGTCACCTTTAACATAACACATGAATTGGTAGATTGATTTCAGGGTCTTTGCTACTCAGCAGTGTTACCTGTTTGTGAAAACTAACCGACTGCTCTGAGTAAACCAACATATAGTACAAGGCTCCTAATGTTTATTTGTATCATTTTTAATGCTTCAAATTATCCAGCTTCCAGTGCAATAAGTCACATCTGCCACAAATAACCACGTCGATAACAAGCACACAAGAAAACATTGAAACTGAAACGTCACACTAAGCAGAAAACAAATAAAAAAAGCTTTTTAAATGAAATGATATCTGGAAACATTCACAAATTTGGAATAAACACAAACAGCACTAAATACCCTACAGTATATTCAATTTATTGTACTTTGTGTATAACTGTTACAATAAAGAGCATTAAGCAATTTTTAGAAGTATACATCAGTGAATCAAGTTTCTCTTACACAATATTCATGTTTGCTGCTTTCATACACACTTTCTCGTCATGCATCATATGCCTAATATATATGGAAGAGAGAGTAACAGAGAGTCTAACACTAGGACCCAGGCAAAGGGACAGAGTCAATAAAAAGGGGAGTGAAGCTCATGTGGACTTTTCTTCCTGCACTGAGAGAGTTGTTTGGAGTTTGATTTGGTAGGCTAGATTTTTGAAAATAAGTTTATGTTTGTATATTTTTATCAGCCAAGTCATTTGCATGTTTTCAACTGAGAGGGAATTGTGTTCTATGTTTACAATTTACATTGCACGTCATGCAAAAGTTCCTTTATTTCTAATGATCATAATGTTTGTTAGTTTTATTTTCTTTTATGCATGCCTCTACACTACTACCTCCCTGACTGCGCAAAGTTTGATTTCTGTATTTACTAGGCAGCTGCGTGCATGTCTGTGTGGTAATGAGACACTCACAGATATGTAGCGTGCTAAGCGTTATGTTAGTTCTGTCTTGGCAATTATAGCTGAAAGTGAGAAATGTGACGCAGAGTATCTCCCCCCTCCCGCCTTTTATATCACTGCAGAGTTATCAAGCTGATGTTCTCTCACAGATAAAGGGTTTTGCAGTGTCACATTTATGATCATTCCAGTTGTTTACATGTGGAGTACGCTCTACCCACGTTTCACCACAGTCTTCTCCCCATGTGCATTGTTCGGTTCATTTGGATACCAGTAACTGAAACCCAAAAACAAAATACAAAACTTTTACAAACAACACATATCAATAAACATTTGATTGACAGAAAACAACGCAACTCATGAATTACTGTCTAATATTGCTCAACACAGCACAGTGGTGCAGCTGGGCAATCTGGCTGTAACATAAAACCTTTGTATTTTACACCATGATGAAAATGCTTTGCAAAAGGACATTAAATGTATTTAGTAATGCATCTGGCTCAAAAGGGTCTAGTATCTGAAAACCGGATTTAGTGCCATCTAGCTGTGAAAGCTGGAACTAACCAAATACTCTTTGATTCACCCTCTTCTTCCAAACATGAAAGAGAAATCCTGATCCTAAAACTCGAGAAATGCCCTAACTAGAGCCAGTGTTTTGTTTGTCTGGTCAGGGCTACTGTATGAAGGACTCATTCTAAGTGAATGAAAAAATCATTCCTCCTCATCCCTCCATACCTTCGACCCTCATCCCTTCTTCTCCCCTACAGGACATCATCTCGACACATTCTTTTCCATGTCTTGCAATAAACCCGTCTAAACTTAGATCTATATTGGCGTGGTCCTTGTTAGTGAAACATATACAGTATATGGTAAACATTTACTCGTAATAATATCCAACACGTGTGTGTGTAGCAATCATCATAGTCAATCACAATTGTCCAGTCAATAAAAACACTGGTAACAAAATAAGAAGCTGCAATGACAGAAAACTCTTTGCAGTGTACTCACACTCTTCCTCCTACAGAGTGAATAACTGCATAAATGTTGTGCAATAAATGGTTAAAATGATGGTTGGTCACAGTGCATCATGGAAACACAAAAAGGAAAGTCGCATCCAAACCTTGTGATCAGCGGAGTCCCATCCACCCATTTCCATGTCCCCTCTGTCTCGCTGTCAGTCAGTCCAATCCACGTCGGCCTCTGTAAACTTCTTAAGAACTCCTTGTTGACAGAAAAACAATCATCGACATAAGTACAATACAAACAGTTACATGCTGTCCTCCACTTCTGTGGCACGGTATTCACTAACAGATTCACACACAACATGTATGCACAGTGAGACACATACCTGTTCTTCTTTGCTGTTGATAATCACCAGGTCTGCACCTCTCTGCAGACAGTCATCTCTACTTTGTTGCCAGGACTTTCCCAGAGAAGAAATGTAATAGAGGCTACCGTTGAAACACATCCATCCATCTGTTTGTATTGAGAGGGGGGAAATGAAACAACAACCTTAGTATCTTAAACAAAGTTGAAAATTGAAGCTTGGACAAAAAATTCTTGAGATTTTGCAATCCGGTTTTAAAACATTGCACAGCACAGAATCAGTGCTTTTAAGAGTTTTTAATGACATCTTTTTAGCTACTGACTCTGGTCACTGTGTTGTCCTGGTACTTTTAGATCTGACTGCAGCTTTTGACACAGTCGACCATGAAATCCTGATTGCTCGTCTGGAGCAGTGGGTGGGCATCAGTGGCACGGCACTGCAATGGTTCAGGTCCTATCTGTCACATCAGACTTTCTGTGTCAGCCTCGATGACTCTGTGTCCTCCACTGCTCTTCTCTCATGTGGGGTCGCACAGGGCTCTGTGCTTGGCCCTCTTTTATTCTGCCTCTACCTACTCCCACTTGGTTCCATTCTCAGGAAACATGGCATATCCTTTCACTGCTATGCGGATGCCAGCCAGATCTATGTCCCTCTCAAAAAGTCAGATTCATACTCTGTTAAACCGCTGCTACTGTGCTTAGATGATCTTAAAGCCTGGATGGCTTTAAATTTTCTAAATTTTAATGAAAAAAAGACAGAAGTCATAGTCTTTGGTGGCACTTCTGGGACCCCTCCCTCTAGTTGATCTGGGTTCCTTGGCACATTATCGCGTCCCAATTGTTAAAAATCTAGGGGTAAAAGTGGACGCTGAGCCACAGCCAATGCTGCATAACCGGGCTTAGCAGCCCCTATGGACATGGAGGTATTTGTTGCACAGCAAAATGCTCATATGCATTATCTTAGGGAACTTTTGACTCAGAAAACTTTTAGTAATATCTTATTAGTTACCTGTGACTATAGATACAATACATAGATGGAGTGGAGGAGATCGATAGATAGACAAATATAACACAACACTTTGACTGTGGGGGCCAAAATGAAGAAGCTGAAGAGACCAGAGGACAAACGAGGAAGTGAAGGAACAAAGAGAGAGAGATCTGTAAGCTACAAACAGCTGTTTCTACCCGCCTGCTGAATTTGACATAATCTTTCATGTGTTCAAAAAATATTTATTGCTCTGTAGTCCGACGTGAACTTTAGTCTCAGTACAACACAGGTCCAGTGTGTAGTATTTTGGGGCATCAATAGGTGGAATATGGCAGACATTCATATGTATGTTTTTATTCATTTTTAATCGCCTGAAATTAAGAATAATGTTCCGTCATCAAGTGCTTGCTCATGGTGGAATTGTTGGGTCTCTATAAATAATACGGTCACGACCTGCTCTGTATGACAAGTGTCATGAGAAAACTTTTGTTATGCTATGGAGCTATATAAATAAAATTGATCTGAACTGTAATTGTTCTTCTTTACCGTAATATGAGTCAAAAAATGTATCCCCCATGCTTAGATGGTTAGAGTAAGGTGAGGGTTATTCAGTTTGTTGATTACATTAATTATGACCAAAAACTAGCGAGTGGAGAACTTTGCGAACAGCCAAACATCAACAAGGTCAACAACAGCAGACATAGCAGCCAGCTAATATTACTGACTAGTCCAACATCAAGAAGCTCAGCTCACCATCTGTCTTTGGGACTTTTATTGCACCAAGCTCTCACCAACCACTAAAAGTTAAATGTAGAACAGAGGCATGGATGTTTAAGGAACTGGATACTGTGTTGGGAGAGTTGGTCCGTGCACATGAAGCCAAGATGGTTTGATTTCCTAAAATTACACGGATCATCACATTCTGTGTGTGCTTCTGCACTGTGTGGCCATCGAGCACAAGAGACTTCCACTTGCTGAGCTGCTAACTGCTAGCTGCTAGCTCCAGTTATGTAATTTTATTGTTTGTTTGTTGCTTTAAGAAATTAATAAAAAAATGAATAATTACCTTGAAGTTTTTTCTCCAGATCATTTTTCTCTTTGGCGAGCTGGTCTTGTTCTCTGGTCAAATCATTGTAGCTGGTCTGTAACTGGTCTCGTTCTTTGGTCACGTTGTTGTAGCTGGTCTGTAACTGGTCTCGTTCTTTGGTCACGTTGTTGTAGCTGGTCTGTAACTGGTCTCGTTCTTTGGTCACGTTGTTGTAGCTGGTCTGTAACTGGTCTCGTTCTTTGGTCACGTTGTTGTAGCTGGTCTGTAACTGGTCTCGTTCTTTGGTCACGTTGCGTGTGTAGCTGGTCTGTAACTGGTCTCGTTCTTTGGTCACGTTGTTGTAGCTGGTCTGTAACTGGTCTCGTTCTTTGGTCACGTTGTTGTAGCTGGTCTGTAACTGGTCTCGTTCTTTGGTCACGTTGTTGTAGCTGGTCTGTAACTGGTCTCGTTCTTTGGTCACGTTGTTGTAGCTGGTCTGTAACTGGTCTCGTTCTTTGGTCACGTTGTTGTAGCTGGTCTGTAACTGGTCTCGTTCTTTGGTCAGGTTGTTGTAGCTGGTCTGTAACTGGTCTTGTTCAGAGTTGCCTTTAATGTCTGTTTGGCACAATAAGAAAACATTAAACACACACTGTTAACCAGCATCACTTGGGGCTTTTTCAGCATGCTAACAAAGTACTCACATAGGACAACAAGAGTCAGAGAGAGTCCGATCAGGAGAAGACACAGCAGACACAGAAACACTGCAGCATCTCTGCAGGAGGAACTCTTCTTCACATCTACAAAGCCTGAAGGTAGAAGTCAGTATTTGCCATATGTTCAAATAAAATCAAATTCAGTTTGTCCCAAAATTTAAAGACTGTTTGATGAATTGCAGTGAAATTTTGACATGTATGTCAATCAATCTACGAAATCAATGACATTCACATCAGCCTCAGGACATATAGTCTTTCCTGTGATCATGTGCATGAACATGTTAAAATATTTGCATGAAGCTGCAGTCAAGAGCATATAACAGTATGTGCATGACCGAGTGCAGTACCTGAGAGTGCAGGTCCGGTTCTTTTTGCCTCATGAGCCTGGTTCACGTCTTCATTTGCGTAAATATTTTCAGATTGTTCTGTCTTGCTTGTATGGTTGTTCTGATGAAGCGATGGTCCCTCTACACTGGCAAAGGTTTTCAAAGGGTGATCCATTATGATGTTCAAGTATGCCCGAACAGTTTGCTCAACGTCTCGATGTCTTGACAGTGTGCTGGATTGAGCTCACACAAAACAAGGAACAGGTTTTATCAGGTCGCAGCTCAATAGTCTGACACGTGACTTTGATAGGAAGTTAGCGAAGTTGAGCAGGTCTTATACAAATAAACATTTCTGCAAAGGTCATTGTTTTTAGTTGTATTTCTGCTTTGCTGTCTGTCTACCTGTCTCATAAACTACAAATAGTATTTTCATTATTGTCATTATTACTACCTTTAGTCATATCTTCATTAAAGTTTATAGTTATAGCTGTCTATCTATCTATTTATCTATGTACCCCTCACTCGCTTTGACTCAACCGGCCACCCACCAATAAGCTTGGTTCTGCTTGAGGTTTCTCAGGTTTATTGCCAATTAGGTTGTCACATACATTGTCCTGGTGCATAACAAACATTTATTTAAAAAACATATAAGAAATCAGCTATTAAAAATATATAAACATATATACAATATGTTGTAAAATGAAAAGAGTAAAGAAAAGGTAAATGGTGAGCATTAATGAAACACATACATCTGATGTTCAAGGTTTTGTGGAGTGAGGTTTTTTTTTTCCTTTCCTTGTCACTGTCCCTAAGTTCTTGCTTGTGGTGGGAACTGTTGGGTTTCTGTAAATAATAATGTAAAATGTACGGACGAGATAACTTATATTGTGATTTGGCATTATATAAATTAAATAGAATTGAACTGAACTGAACTAAATACCTAACCATGCCAATGCACAAATCATAGATTCCTTTCTGTTGTTATGGTAATTGTGTGTTTTGAATTGTCACTTCTTCCAGGTGTACTGCATTTTGTGTCTCATTGACATCCTCTATTTTGTTCCCTTTACTACCCAATAGACCTTGAATTACTTCTCTCTTACCTCGGTCTACTGGAAGAGTACACTGCAAGTGAAGTCAATTGAAAAGCAGAATAATAGAAAACTTCCGTTCCTGGGAAATTCAGCCAATCCAGACATGCCAAACATATTTATGTTGAAATACTCTACAGATGTTTACTTCATCAAATGTCCTGCACATGAGTAACTGCCATCCGTGTTGGCCCTGTTTGAATCCTCACCACATTGGCAGCCATGCAGGGTGGCTCACTTCTGGGCAAGAACACTATTCAATTTCACAATTTTTCTGGACATCCATATTTCTTCACTTGCTAGCTGCTGACTGTTTGGTCCTGAGGCCAGCTGCTGTCTTCCTAGTCCTGTGGTTCGACTTCGTTTTGCAACTAGCTGATGCTCAATCTCATCCTCTTCTTCGATGTCACGGTCAGACTCTGATTTTTTTTAGAAATATGATCCTCTTATTCTGAATCATCTTCCTCTACATCATCATCAAAAGCTTCTCTCTCTTCCAAAATCAACTTCAAGGCCTCCTGGGCGGAAATCTTTTGGCCTGCTGACCACTTGATCAGTCGTGTCTTGTATCGGTTGTCACTAGCAAAGCTCTATGTATTGTGCCCCGCCCAAAATTTGCATCTGGGAAAGAGTATGTGGAAAAAAATAATGACTGGATCCTGCAAGAAAGAGCGGGAAAAATGTGCAGGAATGTGAGAGCAGGTGCAGGTGCAAGTGCTTGAATGTTGCTTTGACGCGCGCACACACACACACACACAAACATCTTCTATTGTAAATGTGTAGGGGGAGTGTACAGAGTGTGTTCATTGAAAATGTCTTCTGATATATGCTCTCCACAGAAAATCTGAGTCTGAAAAAATAAATAATCGTATCAACTTGCTTTTCATTAAAAAAATGAAAACTGGTCCAACAGACCCGAACGCCACACAAAGGTTAATAACACAAGTCTACAACATATAGGAATGAACGTAACTCTCCTGGTAGGTACAGATAAAGGGGAGATCTAAAGATAGAAAGGGCTCCACCCCCCTTTACCTGGTTCACCTGAAGAAAACCAAGAAATACAGGTTATTGCTGTTTCACTGAGGCGTGTCACAGACACAGAAACACATTAAAACTCTTCATCAGAATAGAAACACAACACTGATCGAGAACAAGAACCAGAACAGGACAGAAACCCAAAGAAGAAGAACGTTCTCTGAAATGGAAGGAGTTCAGACTGGCTACCTTTTCTTTTTAGCTGTTTATCTGCTGTGAGAAAATGGCTTCACGATCAGAAAAGGATCTCTCTGAAGAGTCAGATGATGAAGGAGAAGATGGAGGCTCTGAGCAGAGAGATAGCAGCTCTATCAGACACAATCAGAGCCACAGAGGACGAGCTGAGAGCTGAAGACGTCTCATTCCTGCACAACTACAAGGCTGCCATGGGAGTCCAGGACCACCGCCTGCCGGATGATCCACATCTGTACTCAGGATCTCTGATAGACGTCGCTAATAGTGACACACATCATTGACCCAATAATAAAGGACTGCCATCAGGACAAACTCTATTGTTATTTACTTTTCTTTATCTTATCAATATTAGTCTTTGAACATTCTTGAGTCCTGTAATCAAAGTGAATCACAAGATTGCATTCATTTCCTTCCTTTATTGTTGCACAGAAATGAAGTGCAGACTGATTTAAGTCTGTGTTAACTCACAACAATAATATATCTTTGCTAAAAACATTAAGAATTGTGCTCAATTACATAACATACAGAGAGTGTAAACTGAAGTGGATTAGTTCAACTAAAACCTACAGCTGTGTTGATAAAGCCGCACCTTCCTCTTCCTTGAAACATTATCCAAGCATCTCTTCCTTTTAATATTAGTATCAGCCTGTAAGCTGATTGGGCCGGTGTACCTTCCGTCAGTCTATAACTTCCAGTAACAACTAAGAGAAACCTGATCCTTGATGAAAGGGCAGTACAAAGCTCCACCTCTTACCTGACTCACCTCACCTGAGGCGAAGCAAGAAGTGTAAACTGTTACTCTTCGACTGCAGAGAGACACTTAGACACAGGCAGGGCACTGACTGGGAACACGGTGAGTACTTGAATACTTAAAAAGTGCATGAGAGCTACAAAAAAGAATCAAATGTGTGAGCTGACTTTCTATCAGCGTACCCACTGTTCTTTATCTTCACTATAGAGAGAAGATGGCTTCTCCGTTAGAGAAGGATCTCTCCTGTCCCGTCTGTCAGGACTTCTTCAAAGATCCTGTTGTTCTATCATGCAGCCACAGCTTCTGTAAAGACTGTGTGCAGAGATGGTGGAGACAGAAACTAGTAAAGGAGTGTCCAGTTTGTAAGAGGAGGTCTTTACTGAGTGATCCACCTCATAACTTGGCTTTGAAGAACCTGTGTGAGACCTTCGTACTGGAGAGAGATCAGAAAACAGCGGGGTCAGAGGCTCTCTGCAGTCTGCACTCTGAGAGACTCAAACTCTTCTGTCTGGACCACGAACAGCCGGTGTGTCTCATCTGCAGAGATTCAATAATACACAAGAACCACAGATTCAGACCCATCCATGAAGCTGCACAGGATCCCAAAAAGGTGCTCCAGACATCCCTGAAACCCTTAAAAGAGAAACTGAAGCTGTTCGAACAAGTTAAAGTAAACTACGATCAGACAGCAGAACACATTAAGGTCCAGGCCCGACATACAGAAAAGAAGATCAAGAAGCACTTTAAAGAGCTTCACCAGCTTCTAGAAGAGGAAGAGGAGGCCAGGGTCACTGCTGTGAGGAGGGAAGAGGAGCTGAAGAGTCAGATGATGAAGGAGAAGATGGAGGCTCTGAGCAGAGAGATAGCAGCTCTATCGGACACAATCAGAGCCACAGAGGACGAGCTGAGAGCTGAAGACGTCTCATTCCTGCTGAACTACAAGGCTACAGTGGAAAGAGTCCAGCAGTACCCACTGTTGGATGACCCAGAGTTACCCTCAGGAGTTCTGATAGACGTCACCAAACACCTGGGCAACCTGAACTTCAACATCTGGAGCAAGATGAAGGACATGGTCTCCTACACTCCTGTGGTTCTGGATCCAAACACCGCTCATCCAGAACTCGCTCTGTCTGAAGATCTGACCAGCGTGAGACACGGAGAGAAAAAGAACCTTCCTAAAACCCCAGAGAGGTTTGATTCCTTCATCTCTGTCCTCGGCTCTGAGGGCTTCAACTCAGGGACTCACAGCTGGGACGTCGAGGTAGGAAGCAGTCCAGCCTGGGCAGTGGGAGTCTCAGCAAAGTCTTCTCTGAATAATTCAGACATGCCGTTTGGATCATTCAGAATTGTGTTCTGTGACGGTGAATACACAACAGCCTCAGATCCGGATCAGCGTACTGTTCTCCAAGTAAAGAAGAAGCTCCACAGGATCAGAGTTCATCTGGATTTTGACAGCGGAAACTTGACATTCTCCGATCCTGATTCTGACACACACATACACACTTTTAAACACACTTTTACTGAGAGGCTGTTTCCATACTTTAACACTGAAAAGAGACGCCCACTCAAAATATTGCACATTCCTGTCTCTGTGAGAGTAAAACAGTAGCCTGTAGTTAGACAGGATAATAACGTGAGTGTTGATATACATGAAGTGTTTGTACGTCTTTCTTACACTTGTCTTTGACTCACTGCATCTGTGCCATGACTTCAGTTTACCTGCTCTCACTCGTGGCAGCACGTTTGACACAGTCGTTGTGATCTTAATGTAAAAATGTAGAAGTGGCAGTTGGTCCAGTTGAACCACTCACCAAACCTTGTGGGTTTCCTGAAAGTTTTGACCTCAAGAAGTCAGGAGGAGGTTACAGTACAGTCGGTTTGTCTTATTAGTTTATCTCATATAGTTGTGTTCATTATTTTTATTAGTTATGGTAACATTTTACTTATGCCTACCACAAACAGATGATGGGAGACAGCATCCGGATTTTACACTGAAATTGAAAAAATGTGTTCTGCAACAGTGAAATTGTTTGAAAGTTGTTTGGGGTAAGGTCAGCATTAGAGTCACAGACACCAAGTTTAGTCATCTAAACTAAAAATGTTGGTTATGACCTCACATGTCATAAAAAACCTTTGTTTTCATGTTTTCTTTCAATATGTTTCGGGACCACTATAAGTGGCGCGTCGGCAGGTTTAGTTTGGGGGTGGATGCTGGGTGTGACGGCCGTTGGCTGGCTCTCTCTCGTTTTGTTTGTTTTGGCCAGGAACCTCCAACCTTTTGGTTTTGTTATTTTCTTTGGGAATTATTTCGTTTGTCTTGAAATAATAAAAAAAAATATGTTTTAGTGACAACTTTTGTCTTCATGTTTTCTTTCCATATGTTTCGGGCCTTGCGAGCCCTTGAGGTCCGTAACATATTAAGGTCCTGGTGTTTTCCCCTCCCCTCTGTGTCATGTTTGTCTTGTCTGTCTCTTCCTGTTTGTGTGTTGTTGTTGTTGAGCGTGGCCTTCAGATTCCCCCTCAACTGCCTAATCACAACCACAACCTGCACGGGATAGAGACCCGGCTCAAGGTTCCAGACTCTTTCCGTCCTTGTTGAGGTCACCGATGCTACAACCAAACTCTGTGCTGAATCTTGTTTTTGCTCTGCCTCAGGATTTTTGCCTCGTCCAACCAAGTCTCATCATCCTCGCTTTTTTTTTTGTTGGCCTTTTTAAGCTTTATTTCTGATAGGGACAGCTGAAGATTTGAACCCTGGGCTTCCACAGCAAGGACTGACCCTTCGCACATGGGCCGGCTGCTCTACTGACTGAGCTAAGCGCCGCCCCCAGACCACCTCTTTTTAATGAACTGTTTTCATTGATTCTTGTTTCCTGTTTGCATATCAGGTTCGCAACCATTTATTTAAACCATGTAGTTAAACTGGAGGTAAATGTGACACAAGACAGTCAGTGTACCTCTCTGATTGTAAATATTACTCTAGTTTGCATGATTATTCCAACATGTTCATCTGAGGAAAGATCTGTGCTGTAATGACACAAAGAAAATAAAAACTTAAAAGTGGCATTTGTCTACGATTACCTTCTGTTGTGAAGTTACATAGAAGAAAAAGTGATATACGTATCCACTGTGTCTATAGAGTGAGGCAGCCCTAACCTCTGACCTCACTTACTACAGTAATGATTAGAATAGCACTTGCAACAACGGTGACCGGTTCAAGTCCAGGATGGACCAAAATATGCAGGGTGGACTGGTAGCTGGAGAGGTGCCAGTTCACCTCAATGTTATGTGACAGTGTCAAAAACTATGGTAGAAATGGAGTCTTTTGTCTTCTGGAATACGTCTAGTACTGTGTGTATATGATTATGACATATCCATGGTGAAGTGCATGTGTTAGATGATTCATGCACAGGAATGTTGGACCAGTTACAATCAAAATATGTGTGAAGATTGCGCAGCAGGGACGGGGTTGTGATGCATAAGGAAATACCTGACGTACAAATCAAACAGATCCAGGCCGACTTTCTCAACATGGAACCTTTCACTTTGTATTCTGTTAGCGGCGGAGAATAGTGAGTCACGGTGACAAAACAAAGGTGAAGCTTTGTCCTCCTCGCCTTCGCCGCTCGTCCCTGTCAGGTTGCATTACGGGCAGCAGGTCGGCTTTTTAAAGGTGACCGCGACCTGCGGAGAGCTTCGGGTTCAGTTTGTCGGCAGCTCAGGAGATTTAACCTGCAGCTATAATCACTATCGACATCGACGGCGGCTTCCTCCTTCATGCTGTGTGTGAATGGGACACTTTCCACTAATAACAGCAGGAGTACTCCCCGGGGGGCATCGAAAGATAAATTCAGGGTTGGAGATGATTTACAGTAAATGATGGTAAATGAATAATCCTACTGTACCAAGGTATTATCATGTCAAGTTTTATCTCTGAAACACAGGACGTCAGCAACATTATGCTCAGGTAACCCATCACTGACTATTATCCCCGAGGGGAAATTAATAATGAAGATCAAGATTCCTTGATCCTTGAATAAGGTGAACAGATTAACATTTCTTAATCTGCCCTCCAAAAATGCATCATTTACTCCCGTTTTAGTATTTTCCTTAAAGAGCTTGGCCTTGAAACGATGCATTTACATGATGATTAAGAGTCAGTGTAGCATCAAAATGATTTAAAATCTGTTATTTTATGGTTAAAAAATCAAAGTTATGCAACTTTGCTTTAAAGATCCATGTCTTCACTGGGAACCAGCGGGGCTGAACAACACAGACAAACGAGACACAAAATTTTTCATGTGATGTAAAGTTCCTCAGTCAACAGTTATGTCTTGGAAGTGGAGATTCCCACATCACAACCCAGCAGCGAGTGTCAGATACGGTATGCACAAAGAACAGTCTGCAGGTGAGTTTGTCAAGCAGACAGGATAAAACAAGCAGCAACAGTGGGATTGAGTTTAAACATTTATAAAAAATGAATCAGAGGAAGAAGGAACAGTGAAATCGCTGTTCTGTAGCCAAGAGCTCAATGGCTGCAGAGTTGAACACAAAGGTGACGATATGTGTTAAAGCAACGTTGAATAGAAATTTGTATTTTTGCAATTTCAACATCAAGCAAAGATCAACAACAGCAGACCCAGTCAGCTTACTGCAGTCAGCCCAGCTCGGCGTCTGTCTTTCAGCCTTTTATTTCACCAAGCTCTCACCAACAACTAAAAGTCAGTCCCACATTTACTCTTGTCCGGCGGCTTCTTGCTCGCTCACTCTCTCCTTTTTCTCTTCTTAGCTTCTTGGGCTCTTCTCCTTTGTCTCTACTGCTGCTAAGCCCAAGTTACATCGCCCACTTAAACTTTAAATATGAAAACAACCATATGAGTGTCTCCACATGCCCTTGATGAATGATATTTAATGTATTTCAATGGAACTGGACAGTAGTAGTTACAAGATAAACCAAACGGTGTACTGTGATATCCTGACAGCCCGGAAATGACGTGAATTTCTTTTCTGTGCAAACAAACTTTTTAGAACATTTTCCACTTTAGAAGTTACAAGCTGCTTGACAGCAAAAACACAGCAGAAAGAAGAAAAACAGACCGAAATATCCAAGAACAAATAGACGAGGTACAAACCAAAATATGATGCCGCAAAAGCAAGAAAAGAAAACAAAACAGTGAGAGGGTTTTTTTGTAAAGATCTGCAATGACCTGGCTTCTCTCAGATTTTGCAGGAGGCTGCTGTTTTCAGGGTCGAGGAACAATTACACCAAAAGCACAATTATCTTTTCAGTTTTTGACCTTGGAACAGCCAGAAATCTCTGTTCCAAGAGGTCAAGGGCTTTACCGAGTACACAAACAAACTGCTTTGTTTCTATTGTTGTTGGAAAACTCTATTGGAAAGCTCTATAAAGCAGGGGTCTCCAAACTACGGGCCGTGGGCCACATCCGGCCCACCTCAACGATCCCAAACAATCCCTCTAAACATGGCCTATTTTTCAAAATTGCATTTTCCTATTATAAAATATCCACACTTAATGATTAAGCTTGGCATTCTAATTAAAATCTACCTTATTTACAAACTATTTACAGTACTAGCTAATTTTCATCCCCTCACACAATGGTATATTCCGACGTGACTTTGCTCGTGATCAACTTCTGCGCAGTCTGCCCGGGGGATTCAACTCGGCGGGTCAGGGACGGCCGCACGGTGCGGGAGGATCCCCTCGTGGGACCTCTCCGCGACCGGCTCTGGGTCGGCTTGGAAGGCGAAGGTGGCTCACGCCTCCGGCTGCGAGCTTTACAGCGCCCTCCTGCCCGGACCTCGACGCTTCCCGGGGCTGTGGACTTAGTGCTCGCTGCGCCCTCTCCGCGACTGTCGAATTGCAACGTAACGCAACTTTCACTTCTTCCCGCAACAAAATCTCAACAAAAATGTAAAAAGCAACTTTCACCGCAATTTTTTGAAACCTCATGCAACATCAGGATTTAGGCCGCAACTATTCAAAAGGCCGTGAAATCCTGGTGGGACTGATATAATTTCCGGTTATAGACATCACAGAAAGGCAAGTTGATGTGGCCCGCACCGAAAAAAGTTTGGGGACCCTTGCTATAAAGTATCCTGGAGCTTCTTATAGCCTGAACTTTCAAAAAATCCACAAGGGTTTGCTTCTCAATTTTGTCTTGATGTGTTTTATAGACTTGGATATGCCTAAAATATTATTTTCATAGCTGAGTGCACCTTAGGCATGGGTAATTTTCTTCACGTTACTTCACATGTAAAACCGTTGATGTCTTGCCATGTCTGCTTCCTGCTGAGAATTTACTGGTTTAATCATCATCATGTTAAATTGAATGTTTTAATGGTGCTGTAGTACTCGAGATCGTGCCATCTTTTGAAGGTCTGTCTCATCTCGGATCGGATATTTACTCCATCTTGTCTTGTCTCAGACAAGATTTTCTTGCTCTTTGACTCAAACCCACAAAGTCTTGGTCTTGTTTTGATTTCAATACACTCTGGTCTTGGTCAGGACTTGCTCTAAGTTTAGGTGGTTATGATATCTGATATCTAGTCGTTGTGGAGCTCAGTGTGGAAACAGGTAGAGAGTGGGCGGGCTGAATGAGGCCTGGTTGCTCAAATAAATCACCTGTGGCGGCACCTACCTGTCACAAAACAGCTACTTAATCCCTGAATCTGTTGTTTTTCCTCAGGCAGAACTCTCAGGTATCAAAAAAATGTCTAAGAAACTAAAGCGAACAGTATCTGGAACATGAACGCCACCGCAATTCAGGTTCAAGCAGATGGAAACAAAAGCAGCAATGCCACTTTATGATCATCAGGGTGTTTGGATTAAATGTTCTACCGCTGAGATAAAACACAGTCGTGTACCTGTCGCAGTGCTGCTCGTGTATGTGTCGCCAGGCTCTGTCTTTCTGCTACTCGCACTGTAAGCCTTTTTCTTTGTATCTCTTAAATGCTAAGGGGCACCCTGTGACTGTGGGTGTTCGATTCAGGTGACGTAAACAGACCCTGACAGTAGTAACACTTGCGTAATGGAAAAAAACAGAACGACACAGCAGTGAAGTGGAAACGGCGAACCTTTCATTCATTTTGCACTCAGCTTGAGTTTGCTCACTGAGTGCCGCATTTAAAACCCACCTGTTCCAGTCAACACAGGGTGTAGGTCTTGTGTAGCTGTAGAGGAAAACTGCAGGGACAAATTAAAAGTGAATTTTCTCTGAGTTCATTTTTTACTCAAGTCTAAATAATTGGTTTTTACTTTGTGGTAAAGAACTTTATAATTTTGTTTTTGAAAAAAGTATAAAGATTTGTGTTAATTGTAACCACAAGCCACACACTCCTGTAATCTGTGTACACCAGTTGCGTCACTTGACATTTTGCCTGTAGCATACACCAAATGTACCGTACAGACCAGAGCAAGCAGTCCAGGAATGAGTAGTGAGGATGTTGTCGGTCCAGGGAGACCATGAAAGAGCTGGTTTCGGGGTTTCCGGTGTAGCTAGTGTATATCTTGAAAAAGACTTCCTCTGCAGTCCAAGAAAGACACGTTTAAGATAAAAGCCAACAACATCTTCATGTGAAAGCAGATAAACAAAGCAAAAGATTGTATGACTGGTCAATACTACTTGGACTACAAAATAAACCAGAATGCAATGGTGCTCTGTCTACGAATTCTGCAGTCAAATATCTGTTCCGACAAGGAAAAAAAAGCCTGGAATAAAAACAATATCTCTGGTTCTCCTGCATCAATTATAATATATTATATTTTTTGAAAAACTGTCCATCATAAATCCAGAAATGTCACAGAGATTTGACGCTAAATCAGTGAGGTACTCAAATCAAGAACTTTCCACGTAGAGCATGCTCTTAAAATTATTATTAACAAAGACTCAACAGTTCCCACCATGAGCAAGAACTTGGTGGCAGTGGCAAGGAAAAACCTCCTTTAAGAGGCAAAATCCTCGAACAGAGCCCAGCTAATGGTAGATGGTCATCTACCGAGGTTTTTTAGCCCAGAGGCATTGGCGAATGTTGACAGGGGAGTGCAGCCGATGTCGCACTGGACGTAATGGCAGAGGTGATGAGACAGAAGAGGACGTTGTTGGAGAAAACTAAGAACTAGGAAAAAGAGAGAGGGACCGAGCAAAAAGCCATTGGACTGGGACAATCTGGGAATAACTTTTAGTCACTGGAGAAAGCTTGGTGAAATAAAAGGCTGAAAGACAGACACCGAGCTGGGCTGACTGCTGCTGGACTAGTCAGTGATATCAGCTGCTGCTGTGTCTTGTCTTGTTGACCTTGTTAGCTGTCAGGTTTAGACGAAACTTGCAGAGCCAAACTGCAAAAAATACCAAAACTTACATAATGTTGCTTTACACAAAGCACCTGGACCTTCACCTGTGAGTGAGCCCCACATTAACGTCTCATGCTCTTTTATTAATTCCACTGTCTGAATAAAACATTTAGACAAAATAAAACAGCAGCTCCCTCTTCGCCTCAGAATCCCATCACCCTTCTCCAGCAGCTTCTTCTCCCTGCTCTTGTTGCCTCACACGATGTTCATCTTGGAAAGATTTAATTATTCAGTGATGTCGTGGGAGGGGGAAGAGGCGGTTCGATCCTCGCTCTGTTCGTCTGAATTAAGAATCCAGCGAGGTCATGGAATGCACAATGACCTGCTTACGAGTCTCAAGGTTGCTGTGCGGTGAAACAGACCCATCAGTGCTCATTCATAAATGTATTGATCTGGCATGCTGCGAGACTTTGAAGGTCAGTATGCAGAGAGTCATTCAAGGACGGTATGCGGAGGGTTGTGTGTGCAAAACCTTGTCTAGGATACACGTTCCTCATACTCTATTCAAGTATAATGATGACCATGATGATACTGATCTCTTGTGTTCTTCAAGCATGTGTTATAGAACTTTTTATCCTTAGGTTACACGAGGTCCCGTGTGGGCCTTGAGGTCCTCAGCAGTATTAGTTATTTGGCTTTGATTGGGAACAGCAGGTGCCAGTCTATCTCAACACTGTGGTGGCCAGGGTCACAGAGACCTGTTGCTGCCCTTTTGTTTTTCCTCCTCGGGAGTGATTTTTGTTTCTCGTCCTCAGATTAGTGTGCCTCCAGTTACAGGAGTGATTTTTAGTTTAGCATTTTCTTTTTTAGATTAGGTTATCCTCCGGCTGGAGCGTCTTTAGTTTGAGTCAGTGTTTTCATAGTCATACCTTTCATAGCCGGTTTATTTGCTCTCCTTAGAGCCGTAGTTTTCATAGCCTTGGTCATAGCTTTAGGAGGTTTCATAGCCCTGTTGTTTTGTCACTTTGTAAGAGGTGAACCTTGCCGCCATTTGATAAAGCCTGCTGTTTTCACACCATCTCTGCGCCTGAGTCCTGTGTCCTAGTCTGGTTCCTGACAGGTTACAAGTCGGTGTAACATCAACAGGATTTAGAATCTGTTATTTCATGGTAGAAAATAACTTCTTTACTTCTGCTTGAGTAAAGAATGTGAACATACATACAATCCGAGCTGGCACTGAACTGGAAAAGAGCCTGTGAGTGAATGTACAAAGATGCGAAAGGAAAATTATACATAAGATGTGATGCATCAGGACAATGACGATAATGCTGTTTGGTAATTTTGGTCTTTGATCCAGATCACAGAGACTGTGTATAAAAGAAGAACACAGCTTCAAACAAAAGACACCACTGAGGATTCAATGGCAGGTATTTACCGAACCTCAGAGGAGGACAACACATTTGGCGCTTGTACGTCGTGATTGCATGTATATTTATGAAAGTCACTCTGAATTTCCTTTTAGGTTTGACTCCAGGAGCCAGAGTTTAGATGAAAAGTGACTGAAGCAAACATGCAGGTGCAATATACATATTTTATCACTATTGGGTTTTAAAATTATCAACATTTAAACTGTTATTGTGTCATATCCTGAATTAGTTGTTTGGTCCCTGTTAGTATTAGTAATAGTTTAACTACAGCGAGGGTTTAGCTGCTTTCCTGTTTTTTGGTGAAGTCAAAGTTAGATTGATAGTGAGGTTCTGGTTTCATTTAGGAGTGTTCTCTTGTGGTTATATTTGTTTCTTTGGTTCAAGCAGCATCCACTAAGCCTTTTCCCCTTAGTCGTAGTCTGCCCAAGCGGTAACTTCTGTTGCTGTGAAATGAAGCCAACACCAAAAACTGCAGTGATGGAGCAACCAGGCTTCATTCAGCCCGATCATCCACAATCCACATCTTTGCCCATGGGCCAGCGACTCTTCAGAAAGCTGTGGGTGATGTCAAGGATACTACGTCCATGTTTTATACCATCCATGAGTTTGCCTTGCGTCTCTCGTTTTGTATTCTGCCAATCAATAACTTCATGTTACCAAGTACATCTGGTTTGATTTTGCTTTCTTCAAACAAGTTGGGTCATCGCCAAATAAAGGTGTAACATTTCTCACCTTCTAACCAGGCGGTGAGGAGTCTCATCTTGGCAAGGGAGGCCAAGAAGAGTAGTGATTGCTACTTGTGAGGAGCAGCCTGTTAAATCATCCACCTGCTCTGTTCATACATGTCATTCTTGCGGCTTGTTTATCTGCACACATCAGTATAATTAATGCATCAGATGTCACGGACTTGGAACGCACAGATACATTGCTCAAGCCGCTCGCTGCGATTAAAAAGTCAGATACACACACACACACGTGTAACAAACACACACACACATACATGGCTCTCTGCACAAACATGCCTTCATTCACACTCACTGTCACAGCCATGGACGCGCACTCAGACTCAGACTGATGTGCAGCCCGTAATCTTCATGACAGCTAACATGTCTATGATTACGCAGCATGTATCCGCGGCGACCATTAAAAGATCTGAGACAATTACTTCAGCCGTCAGCTCGGCTCACCGCTGTGTGAATGTTCATCTGCTCCACACAGATTTTCTCTTTATGACTCAATCGTGATAAGTCTATTGAGTCACACTCCTCTGTATACACACCGAGACGTGCTGAAATATGTTTGGCTTTTCAGTCAGCATTAAAATTTCAACATAAAACCATAAAATGTGAGTAAGTATTTAAATGACTTCTCATCTCAGATCTCATCTCTTTTTAACATTACCATAATTATTTTAAGGCTGATTGAAAGGCTCAGCTTCAGTCTCTCTGGGACTATAGATGCACACAAATGCATGAGCGCGACTGCTCCATGGGCTTAATCACCACAGCAGTGATGCTGATTTAGGGCTCTGCCTGGAACTGGAAAGCAACAAATACAGAAAGTCACGCCTCCAAAGGAAAAGCACCCTGCTTGCATCCTAATCAGATGCCCGAACCACATCGGCTTTTGACCACTACTACTCCGAGCTATTCCCGGATGGCCGAGCCCCTCGCCATATCTCTAAGGCTGAGCCCAGAGGAAGCTCATTTCGGCTGCTTGTATCCACGATCTCGTTCTTTTAGTTGCTAATCAAAGCTCATGGCCATACGTAGGTAGGGTTGGAATGTAAATGGACTGGAAAATTGAGATCCCTCTTCCGCATGCACCAGACCTGCACCTCAGGCTACATTTTCCCATCACTCGGGAACAAGATACCGCTCCTTCGCCTGGGGCTGTGACTTTCTCCCAACCCGGAGGGTTAGTTCTTGTGTCACGAATCACAGATGAGCACCAGGTGTTCAAATAGAGCATTTAAGGTTAGTTCTGAGTTAGTAAGTTGCTGCTGACAGACATGGTCTACCTCTATTTGCATTCTTGATATCACCGTCACTTTTATTTTTCTGTGTGCACCGGTACATTTGAGAGCATGCACTGATAAAACTGTGTTTGACTCATTCAGTATGCATTTTAGAGCGTTTCTATTAAGATCGGCAAAATATGAGAGGAGGGAATGGAAATTTATTTACTGATTTATTAAACCGACTGAGAGCTGTAACAGAGAAACTATCTTCTGAAATTTAATGTGTTGGGAAGGACAGGTATAAAATCTGCTGTAGTGTTTTATCAGACACGCTCAGGGGGAGAGAGTCAAATCCAAACAGAGTAATATCCCCCACGGCGTCTGCAGTTGCTTCTTTATACCCACCAGCAACGAGCTTCGCTTGGAGGTCGTAACTTGAGATTTATGCCACCCCACCAGCAGCCCTGGGTCCACTTTCTCAACTATGCTGGCACCCGGACCAACCAGTGGAAGTACGTAGTGTATCAAAGGTTCCCTGTAGAGTTTCTGTTTCTGAAATGTGACGCAGCCTGAAAGTGGAAGTAATGAACCAGGATGCTGCAGTGTGTGTGCAACGGGCAGAGAAGAAGACTGCAAGCAAGTTAACAAAGATGTAGAAAAAAGGCTAAAAGAGCGCGGCCTTGGTGGCAGAGGCAGCACCAAAGCCACCACCCATAAGTGACTAGAATTTGATCTCTGGCTGGCTTCCCACAAACAAGGGAACACTACACATACAAGATAGTTTTTTATTGTTGATATATAAGAGCAAGAGTCCAAAAGCAATATTTCAATTTACTGACATCAGAAAATGTTTCACCTGCATGCTGAGTGAGATATCACCCACGTCAACGAGAAAACAAATCACTGGTTTAAAAACTCTCTTGTCCTCTTGAACTTTCTTTCTCTTTCTTCGTTCATCACATTGTTTCAGGGTTCTCGACGTTAGCTCTGTCTTGTTTCTAATATTAAAGTGTTTGGTGTCTGTTCAACGTTTTACAATCCGCCCCAGAGTGCAGCTCGGTGGCTGAAGTGTAAAGACTTCCTCCTCTTTCTCTGTTTTGTCCCGTTGAACTTGTACAACAGCAATAAAGGAAAAAAGAGTATGAAAGCGGCCCAATGCAGCGGTGATGAATCCGCAGGAAACCCGATTCATCGAGCACCCACGAAGATAAATGCAATATGTTTCAGGATGTATTCATAATTATAACTACTGAGTCGTAACTTTAAATTAAATTAAAGCAACATTACATAGAAATGACTATACTTGTGATTTAGCGCCCTGTTTCAGAGTGAAATACGATAGTTAACACACAGCTGTGCACGTGTATTTGTTCTGATTACATTACTTATGATCAAAAAGAAGCTCGGCGTCTGTCTTTCAGCCTTTTATTTCACCAAGCTCTCACCAACCACTAAAAGTCAGTTCCATGGCCCGCTTGCCCAGCTCGACACCAGGGTCCACTCCCCATCAACATTCCCTGTAAAGCTCCTCTTTCCTGATGGACAGTGCTGCCAACTGTAGCTGCTGTTAGCTCAGTTTATTAGCCAGACTGTCCAGACTGTGAGCTCAGAACACCAGGACAGGGGCGCCGCCAGGAACTTTGGGCCCCATGACCAAAAAATCAAACTGGGCCCCTGTGTGCAGCTGTTGTCCCCACATCTCTAGGACCTAACTATCCCATCAGAAGCTTTACAGAACTCTAATTAAAGGCTTGCAACTGTTTTGCGTCTTGTAGTTCAATACTAGTACGAGCACAATATTTACTGCTGGTGATTTGTACATGCATACAGTCTGCATACAGTCTGCATACAGTCTGCAGTGCAGTTCACTGTTTGATGAAGAATAAAAATGTGCTAAAGTCCATTTTTATTTAACTTTTACTGCCCAAAACACGTAAAAACAAAGACATAATTAATTTAATTATTATATTTTATATAATATATTATATTTTATATTATATTGTCAGCTTATGTCCTCCTCTGTAAGTCGCTTTGGATAAAAGCGTCTGCTAAATGTAATGTAATGTAATATTTTAAATATATATACTCAATGATGATGGTTTATTTTATATAGGTGTTTACCTATTTTTTGGGGCCCCTGTCAGTCGTGGGCCCTGGAATTGTCCTAATGTTTCCCCCCTGTACGGCGGCCCTGCACCGGGGGGAGTGTTAGTGTTTGTACCACAGGCGTTTTGGACCAGCCGGAGGACATCAGATGGAAACCCAGAAAACATTTTCTCCATAAAATATGATCCAGTTTCACCAGAATCAGTGAAATAGTTGCTGCTGTGTGACTTCATAGAACATAGAACTTAGAATAACGGGTCGACTCATCCAAGCGCTGCTCCATGGTGTGCCTTTAACTTTGATACATGGTGCTGTAAGAAAAGCTGTGAAAGCTAACGTAATGATCCACTTGGATTAAACAATGAGGTTTGTTTCCAACTCCGTCTAATCGTCTGACTCATTTCTGACGAGCTTTGGTTTGAGTGTTTCGATCTAATTTGAGGTCATCCAGCGGTATGCTTGGAAAGCTGACACAAAGAAGGCCTCCTGTCAGGCAAACATGACAGGCGATGACAGTCACTGCCGAGGCTGATGAATAGTTTATTACCGACCCGGTGTCAAACAGGAAACATCCATCTGCAGTTACACTCAAAACCAACTTAAGGTCATTCAAACAAGATAAGTCTTTTTATGCGTCTTAATATTTCAGAGTGGATTTTTTTTGTTCTTTCATAATTTAGATTTGATTTTCAGTCTCCACCTGAAGTCTCGGGTCTCTGCATCTGTCTGAAAAGTTTTGGAGATACTTTATAAAGTATTTGTCACTCCATTTACATATTTAAATACACGAGTGATTAATTCCTGCTGTTGTCAGTCAAAGTTACCCACATGAATACAAACATGCTTCAGTTGTTCAGAGTAATATCACCTTTTGTCTCTGTTTGGATTACATTTTAGATGCACTGCCAGTCAGGACTGTCGCATATCGAGGACTCCAGGTTCACTCTGACACCTTTAACATTAGTGCGTTCAACACATGCATTTTAAAAACAGGATAGAAAATATTTAAATACACACATTTGGATCAAAAGTGACAGGAATGTTCGTTTGAGCAGTGTTGACGAGTGATGGGCTGTAATTTCTTATGCTGTGCTTCCATCTTCTGGAGGTCTCATGTACAACACTCCTGCAGGAATTAAACTGTTAAAGTTCAAGTGTGACTTAAATTAATAGTCAGGTGCAGATGTGAAAAAAATCCATTCTGAGTTTCATCTGAAGCTTCAGCACAGCTCGGCATGGAAACACTGCGCAGTGAAACCTTCGCTTGATCATTTCCCAACTAAAAAATAACACTCTTGCTAAGACTTGTTGACTATTTGATGTTCATAATTTGTAGGATGCATGTATTCACCTTATTCATGAGTCTACCATCACTAAACCGTAATTCACTTTTCTATTTTGTCATGCAAATCTCTGAGGAGGCATGTGATCTGCTGAAAGTATGAGCAAGAGCTGTCTGAACTCCTTATTAATTATTGACTTTATTTATGGTTTTTATTGAAATGTTGACTTATTTGACCAAGAAAGAAAGAACTGATCAGATATTTATTGGAGTTATTTGAACCCAGAATATCAAATGAGTTCTAATGGGAGAAATGCTGCCAGCACGCCCGAACTGTCACTGTCATGGACAGATTCATTAATAAAGAAGAGAGCTATGTTTTAGTCTTATTATAGCCTGTTGCTTAACAGGGTTCATTTAGTAATTTAGAGAAATGTTGACTTCTTTGAGCGAGAAAGAAACAAAGAAAATATTAGATATTTGTTATTTATTAGTATTATTTGGCCATGAAACAGTGAAAAATCCATCACAATGTCCCAAATCTGAAAATCTTGAAATGTGAAAGTGCTTTACTTTACCTGTAAATAAATTATTTAAACAATAATCAAGTCTTATTAGCAGAAGTAATTGTTGTAATTTGTTTTTTTTGTTTGTTTGTTTTTGGGGGGTTTTATTGTTTCTCGTGCATGGGTGTATTTGTGTGTGTGTGTGTGTGTGTGTGTGTGTGTGTGTGTATTATATTAAGTGTATATGCAGGTTTTATTTTGTTTTGTTTTTGTAATACGAAGTCAGGGATATATTCTCTCTCTCTCTCTCTCTCTCTCTCTATATATATATATATATATATATATATATATATATATATATATATATATATGTGTGTGTGTGTGTGTGTGTATATATATATATGTATGTATGTATCAGGAATATTGCAAGAAAGCTTGGTATTGTGACTGATTATTTAAAGAGAAGGGGTGGGAGTTTATAAGTTATTCTTCTTCTCCCTCCTTTTCCAATATGTATTTCTATGTTTAAATGTTTTTTTTGTTTTTATTTGCATATTCGAAATAAACACTTCAATCAAATTAAATCAAATCTAATTGGCAGAATAATTAACGACTAGAAGGACTACTCTTTACATTACAGCCTACTGATTAATGAGTTTTTTTAAAGGGTTAATTAAGTGTTTTTTGTTAACTATGGAGATGAACTCACTGGGTGAAGTGCATGTTGTCATCTGTCGGTGTTTTAATAAAGTTTTCTCCTTCAAAGGTTTTTCGAGGTGAGTGTGGAGACGCTCGTGTCCTCAGATGTTACAACATGAAGCTTTAAATAGAAGCATAATAATAACGACGATGTGGCGGTATATGATCATTTATAATTACATGTAATAGTAAATAATAGTGTATAAAAGGGTTTCTGTTGTTTATTTTGAGGTCAAACGTTCTGAAGTGTCATAAAACGACAAAATCACCTTCAAATCTGATTTATGACAAACAAACTGATTTAATACAACAAATACACGCGAATTTAAATATTCACAGTTTGTCTTGTAATAAATTACAAAACGAGTAAATTCAACTTTGATCGAATCAGCTCGGCAGTCGATAAGGACTGCCTTCAAAATAAGAGCATCAGACTGGACACTGTGGGACAAAGGGAAAATACAGAAGGCGATGTTTCTATTTATATTTATGTTTTCTTTCCTGTTTGAAGTATTTTGTACTTTGACAAATGTTTATGAACTTGCCCATAATATATATTTTAACATGAGGATTATCTCACAATTTAGTGTGATGATAAATAGTTATAAACAAATAAACTTGATGTATTTATATAGCAGCTTGAATGCAGTGTAAACATGCAGTCGGAAGTGCTTCAGAAAACAAAAAGTAAAAATAAATAAATAAAAACATTTGGCCATACAATGATAAAATGTTATATGAAATAAATAACATGACATTAAAAACCAGTGACCTGAATCACATCACTGCACTGAGGCATTGAGGTTTTTAATAGGACCACAGGGAAGGCTGGGTCCACCAGGTCTCCCATTTAGGTACTAACCAAGTCACCACCTGCTTAACCTCTATCCTTCAGCAGCAATGTGCTAATTATTATTTGGCTGTGACAAGATGCAGAAAGTTGCAAAATCCTCCCTGTGTGTCCTATATAATAATAATAATAATAATACATTTTATTTCACAGGCGCCTTTCTGTCACCTAAGGACATCTTACAATAAATAAAAGTAGACAGCAAATAACAAAAAACTATAGTCAAGTCAAGTCAACTTTATTATAAATGCTGCTTTATGCATAGGACATACAGAGTATTGAAATTCCGTTGCCCTCTTATCCCAAACAGCAGAAACATGACATATAAAATATAAGTAAAAGATGTAACAAATCTAAAATAAAATATACAAATCTAAAATATAAATATACATTAGAAAACTACATACGTTGGTTTGGTGCTTACATAAGGAGTAAACATTTATAATCATCACTTTAAAAGTTACAGACGTTGTTTTTGGTGCCTGTTTGTTTCCCAGATATATTAGTGTGTGTGTGTGAATGGGTGTATAAGAGACATTAACTTAAAGAACTTTGTAGAAAGGCGCTTTATGAAGTTCAGTCCATTTACTTGTATTAGTTTACCGGAAGATCTGCCACATCCAATATGGCGGACACTTTGACGTATCGCGACCAACCCGCTCAATGCGGCATCTATCTATCTATATGTTGTATTTTATTGTGAAAATCCACACCGGAAGCAGTAGGTGCCCGGCTCCTCTCAGCTCGGAGAAGACGCGCAGAGAAAGAAGATGGCGGCGCTACGAGTCGCGGTGTCGGGCAGCGGCAGAGTTCTGCTGAGCGCGCCCAGAACCATCCACACCCCGAAGGTAGGTGGACCGACGGGCGGCGGCTCCGTGACCCGGTTCGGGTTCGAGTCCGGGACCCGGTTTAATAGAAAGAAACAGAGAACGAGCTGAGCTAACGTTAGCCTGGCTGCTGTCAATGGGGTGAGACAAGGTCACTCGTGTCCGCCGCGTGTTTTCAGGACGGGTCCCCCGCGGTGCCGCCGGGTCTGACGGGGTTCTGTCAGCGGGGACACGCAGAGACGGACACGGCGTGGGTTACCGTTAAAACACCGATTACCGGGACTCTGAAGCCCGGTGTGTGTGGCAGGCTAACTCGGTTAGCTCACTCATGACCGCCCGGTAAACGGGACACGCTGACCGGAAACTGAACCTGTCCGGTATTAAACGATCACACACACACCTGAACACACACACCTGAGAGAGAGAGTGTGTGTGTGTGTGTGTGTGTGTGTGTGTGTGTCAGGTACGGTGACGTCACGTTTTGTCTATAAAGTCAAACGGCTAATGTAGCCGAGCTAACGAGTTAGCATTTCAAGGACTGCGAGGACTTCCGGTGATGACACACACACACACACCTGCTAACACCTGTCTGTGTGTGTGTGTGTGTGTGTCACAGCTGTGAGACACACACACACACACCTGCTAACACCTGTCTGTGTGTGTGGAACACCTGAGGTTAAATGTCCTCGTGCTATGACCTGTCAGCTGTGACCTGCTGCAGGGACAGACTCACCTGGAGGTGTAGCAGCTTCTCCAGTGGTTATAAAACCTCCATCACCTGTGCACAAGGTGACCCGTGGTTTGGATCTGACGTGTAGCATCACTGTTAATAAAAATACACTGGGAGACTTACAGGTACAAAGGTGGGAAGATGGAATGATATGACGGTGCAATAGGTAGAGCGGGTTGTCCACTAATCAGATGGTCGGTGGTTCGATGCCCAGTCTGCATGTCGAAGTGTCCTCGTGTCCTGTAAAATTAGGATTATACTGGGGTGCAGATGTTTTATAGTGTGTGTCGTGTCTTTACCATGTCTGGCATACTTCCCTGAGTTGGCCTGTGTTTACTGAGGCTGGCAGGGAGAGACAGTTATAAATTGAAGCTGCAAGCCGCGATGGTCGGGCCCTCACACATGTGCGTAACATCTGTCTTGATAACCACAAGAAGTTTCAGACAGCTCTGAGAAAGTATACGATAGCGATAGTCTCATTTTTCCCCCAAAAAAAATCGGCAGCGTTGACTTTGACGCGCCGTCACGGCAACGGCCTCTGATGAAAAGTTGCGATTTTTATAACTTTTCATTGTTGAGGCATTAAGGACACACGTGCCAAGTTTCAAACACATCGGGTAAAATCCCTAGGAGGAGTCAGTTCAAATGCGACCCCTGGAAATGAAGCCCAAAAACACGAAAAGGCCAACTTCGACAAAAATTGGACGCCGTACGCTTCACTGTAGCCCGGGTCACCAAGAGACTTTTTTGTGTGTCTCGGCATGTTACATACTCCCTCCAAATTTCGTACACGTGGATGAAACCGTGGCGAGGGGCCCCTCTGAAAACACACGTCTAGATGGCGCTGTCAAGCCCTTTTTGCACGTCCACGTGCGAGACCCCCAAAATGCGTAATTTTACACCCGACTTTGGGGGAGGGCGATTTCGGAGTTCGAGTAATATAGACGGTTGAAAATGCGATTTACTTTTAAACGTTGTTAAGCTTTAGAAATGCAATAGGGGCCTCGCCCAGCGTGCCGTGCTCGGGCCCTAATTAGTGGTACAAGGACAGGAGAGACAGGTTAGGGGAGTACCATGTGGATATGAAACATAATGCTCATTACTGAGCAGAAAACCAAAATGATATTACCTGTATCAGTGGGGAGGTGTCTGAGAAAGCCCATTTTAAAAAAATGTATAAGAACCTACTGATCGAGCTCCTAGAGGAGCCTTTTCTTTGTAACCTGTTTGTGTGTTGCACTGTTAAACGCTCCTTCTTGTACAAGAATAATACATTCAACTTAAACTTTGATACTTTGAATCCAGTCCTCCTTATTCAAGGGTTCTTCCTTTTAAAAATTCTCGTGACATGGGGCGGTCGGTAGCGTAGTGAGTTAAGCGGCCGCCCCGTGTGTTGAGGCTATAGTCCTCGCTGCAGCTGGCCCCGGTTTGAATCCCGCATCGGACGACCATTTACTGCGTGTCAGCTGTCCTATCATTAAAGGCATAATAAGCCCCAAAAAATCTAAAAAAAATTAAAATAAAATCTCGTAACATAAGGATAGAAGCATCAGCAACATGACTCGATGTAAGTGTAGCTTGCTCTCAGGCTGGGAGATGGAGGTTTGTGTATATAGTGATCCAGGGATGTTGTCATGTGACCCTGTGAAGGGCAGTTTCATGAGGACGAGCAGAGAACGGCGTTATGATGACGTGCACTCTCAAATGTGAGTTTGCTGTCGCTGTCTCGCGTGATCAGTAATCAGAATGTCTTTTGACCGTTGACCGTTACTTCCAGAAATCAGGAATTCATAATTTTCCTCGTCCTGCGTGTTGTCCTGTGACGGCTAACCGGTGTCTTCTCACTCCTCCGCAGGCAAACATGTCCTTCGCCAGCCTGCCACGAAACAAGAAGGTCGCCCTCTACGACACTAGGCGTGGTCGCGGCCGGCGGCGCGGGGCTCGCTCTGATGCTGCACCAGTCAGTTAAAGCCTCCGACCTGGAGCTCCACCCGCCTCAATACCCCTGGAGCCACGGCGGACCTCTGTCCTCTTTGGACCACGCTAGGTATGACGGGTTTCTCTGAGTTCAAACATGTGGCAGCTTTTTTTTAGAGTGAGACTTTGTACAGAACATTTTCTCTCTGTCGCCCCGCAGTGTTCGTCGGGGGTACCAGGTGTATAAGCAGGTGTGTTCAGCCTGCCACAGTATGGAGTACCTGGCCTTCAGAAATCTGGTGGGAGTGTCGCACACAGAAGCCGAGGTCAAGGTCATCGCTGAGGAGGTGAGTCTTTGTGTGTGTGCATAAGAGTTCTCTCAGTCGGCGATGACTTCATGTTTCAGGACGTACCTTTTTAAAGGTTTCTTGTGTGTGGTGTTCAGATCGAGGTCGTGGACGGACCCGATGAGAGCGGAGAGATGTTCACTCGGCCAGGAAAGCTCTCCGACTACTTCCCAAAGCCCTACCCCAACCCTGAGGCAGCCCGGGCGGCCAACAACGGAGCCATGCCTCCAGATCTCAGCTACATCGTCAACGCCAGGTACGTCCTGAAACACAGACCGCCTCCACGGTTAAACACGACACATGTTTGCATGTCTGTGGTGTTAACTCGTGTCCGCCTGCTGCCCGCAGGCACGGAGGAGAGGACTACGTGTTCAGCCTGCTAACAGGATACTGCGAACCTCCAGCGGGAGTGTCCGTGAGAGAGGGACTCTACTACAACCCATACTTCCCCGGACAGGCCATCGGCATGGCCCCGCCTATCTACAACGAGGTGCTGGAGTTTGATGACGGTGAGAAAAGACGCGTTTTTATCCAGAGCGCACGTCCAAACTTTCACCCCAAAGCTGAGCTTTTCCGAAACTCCCAAAATTAGAAAGAACCCACCTGACACTGACATCGTATCAAGGCCTCAGTCGTCGTGGTCACGTGATTTTTTTTTTTTTGGCACGTCGAAGCGAGGCTACGTTTTTCTACAATACTCGATACTGTGTCGAGTAATATGTAAAGTAAACTAATTTCTGGTATTTAAATCACCAGATTTACCAAAAAAATTACTTTCTAGGTCGCTACATAAATTCACTTTAATATATCACATCAGTTCCTTCATTAAAATACTTCAACCTTCGTATCACACACACACACGGAGCGTTAAAATATATTACAAACCCCGAAATTTGAGTAAAAATCTGCTCAACTTTAAGCCTTGATAGTTTAAAAACGGTAAAAGCTGTCGATGAGTGAATCACTGAAGAGAAGGCAAGAGTACCTACATTTTAAAGTTTAAATGAAGTCTCTCTGTGAAAGTATGCCAGAGCAGTTCATTGTTGAAAATGTCTCCCCAATTTATTTATTTTTCCGGGCTTTCCCATTCATTCCTATGTTAGGTTTTTCCATTTTTTTGCGAATAAATCGCAAATCTCCTAGAAAAGTTATAGCACTCGATTTGGGATGAAAACTCTCGTTTTGATATATAATTAGTTGGGGTCCTTTCACCGCTGTGGGCCGCATGGAAGATGGAAGATGAAACACGCAGAAGAACAAATGTTGACTCGTGTCGTCGTCACTAATAATTGTGCTCATGGTTATTATGTGTCTGTTGCCATAGGAACCCCTGCCACCATGAGCCAGGTGGCTAAAGATGTGTGTACTTTCTTGAGGTGGGCTGCCGAGCCGGAGCACGACCAACGCAAACGCATGGGACTTAAGGTACGACACACACACACACACACACACACACACACACACACACACACACAGATTAAAATTAATACTTAATACATAAAAAATGTAAATAAAATAAAATTTGAGCTGATATTTGGTGACATCTTAAAAACAAGATAACAAGATTAAATGTTTGCATTAGCTTTTACTAAGAAAAATCTCGACCTTCATCAGAAACTGAGGCGACCACTCGCAGTTCTGTCAGTCTCCACACGGTGTCTCCAAAGCTGCAGTTAGATTTTTGTGAAAAGTAAAACACGGGGAGAAAGACGTGAACACATGTTGGTCCACTCGAGCTTGTCGTGTGAATAATCTTTGCGTTCTCTTTCCAGTTGCTGATGGGCTCGGCCATCCTCATCCCTCTGCTCTACTACTTGAAGAGACACCGGTGGTCAGTGCTGAAGAGCAGGAAGATCGCCTACAGGCCTCCCAAGTAAACAAGCGCACCCCTACCCGGGCTTAACACCTACCAAAAGAGGGGCCGCGTTCAACGACCCCGCAACACTCTCGTCACAACGATCAACGTGGACACGGAACAAATGAAACACACACATGCCTTTCTGAGGACGGGGTGTAGAGTGTATATATATATATATATATATATATATATACGATGTTTATCCTGCAGAGAAATGCCTTTGTTAGCTGCTGGCGTGGTAGAACTGTGTGACAGCTTTCCCTCCATCCAGAATCTTGTGGTGCGAGTTTGTGTCAGAGAGTTGTGGTGTCCTTGAACGCACCCTCAGCAAAGTTTATGTTTGTTGTACGACATGACGTATCGGACACTTTGTCATGAACGACAGAGTTGAATGATTGTCCATCTTTGTAAGATACTCAATAAACCACACAAGGCTGAGAAACGGTCGACCTCAAAGTTTCAAACATCCTGGGTGTGTAAATCCATCGTCCCCTGTCCGTGGATCAAACGCAGCCTCTGAACCTGTTTTACTGTACAAAATGAAAAATAAATTATCTTAAAGGAAACTGTGTGCTGGTTTGTTTTATTGTACGCAGCTGTAGATGTTACCAAAGAAGAACGTCACTAATAAACCTGCAGCCTTCATCCTGGTAACACACCGTTCATGATAAATCCAAACACCAGCCACAGAAGACGATGAACACGGAGAGCTCGCTGAATATCATGTTTGTATCGTCAGTAGTATTTAGCTTAAAGCCTCACAGAGCTGCTGCCTTGCACTCCAGGTCTTGTTTACTATTATTCTATGGTCAAGAGCGATGCTTAGTAATTCATTAGATCATAGTTCATGTTGCTGTCACTGCTGATCTCCACCTGCATCAAAAACTTGTTGGAGAACACATGAATCAGTTCTTTCAGGCTCCACTTGGTGTCTCTGAAGCTCCTCGAGCCCCAGTGAGTACTTCTGCACATCTCTGGAAATATGTTTCTTGGATAGTGACGGTGGAAACATGAGGGGAAACTCATGTCCTGCTACAAACCAGGCACGGCTTATATGACCAACTCAAGAGTGAACACGCATTGGACATATGAAACTTTGTAGTTTTCTCTTGAGCTCTCTGCTGATATCTGTCTGAACTCTGGCCTTTACTGGTTTTATCTCCAGCGAGCACACGCTGTTAAAGTTTGGAAACATTCTCAGAATCTGCTGTAATTCAAGCAAACGGACAGTCTGAGTGCTGCTTTGTCCAGTTAATTACAAGTCTGCGTTCAAGGGACGTTTACATGCTGTCTGAACCTGGAAAGAGGTTGTCTGGATACTCTGCACCCTCTGAATGTTTTACAGAACGCTTTAAAACTTAAAGATCTGCTTTTAAATCCACATTGAAAGACCAAGACACTGAATCACTGGCATGTCGTTGTTTTGTCCCTTTAAAAAATAAGTTTTAATCTCAATGGGACCTTTCCTGGTTAAATAAAGTCCTATTCCAGGGGACAGTTGGAACGTTATAAGGCAGAACTGCTCTGCTACTTGTTATAATACTTACCATGAGCTAACATACAGCAACATAATATACAGTGTGTCACAAAGGCTGTGAATTGAGTGTGAATGGAGGAAACTTTCGGCTCTTTCCAAAGTGAAACATTTGACCTGTGGACACACTGAAACTTTCATATTTGTCCAAAGAGAAGTGTAACAGTGAACGGTTGTGGTTTTAGGGGGAGTTGCAGTCTTACAGGGTGGAGGATAAAGTGTTAAGAAATGCTGTATTTACATCTCTGTAAATTTACAGGTTAAAGCTGCACAGCATGTTAATTAGTGAGCTTTAAAGGTGCGGTAGCTCTGGCTCCTGGCACTTCCCAAAGTTTGGAGATATTCCTTCACAGGCTCAGAGTGTAGGAGGCCTTCCTTTCTCCATCCTCACATCCACCCTGCCTTTCACTGAGGGTTAAATAAACAAGTGTGCTGTTAGTTTAACGCTGCTTCAGGCGCTCATTAAGAACTAATCTGCTCCTGAAAAGGTTTTTCCTCCCCGCTGCTTCGAGCTTCATCTGCATCACAACACACACACAGATTAGGCTAATGGCATTAGTGGATCTCAGCGGATCATTACTATTGCCATCATTATCATCATTATTATTATTATTATTATTATTGTTATTGTTATTAGATTGACTTGCAGCAGAAGGATGGACGCAGTGTGAAAAACTAAACTGATTTTCTACTTTGGTAATTCAGAAGAAAAGGCGGCGGCGATGCTTTGTGTTTGTGTGACACCTCGTCCTAATCTCACACATGCACCCATCACATGAGGGAGAACACACACACACACACACACACACACACACAAGCTGCAAACTTTACAAATACTCTGTTTTTGCAGAGTTGTGGCATTTGATTGTGAAACTAAGTAAACTAAATATTTAAATATGCTGTCCCTCAGTAACACACACACACACACACACACTGACACACACAGGGCAGAGATTAGCTGCTGTATGGAACCTCAGGGAATCTCATTCACATGGAAAAAACCCACTTCTTAATTCTAATTGGTGGCCAGTTGTAAATCCTCCACTCCCATTTAAAGCAGCAGTCAGCAGTTTGTACTCCTGCTGCTTCACATGTGCCTCACACTCCAGCATCCATTCACCTGCTCAGTGGATTTCAGACCACAGCTCCACAGCGAAGAACCAACAGCACCATCTGAACCCATGGAACTGTTGTCTGCTTCTGGTCGTCGTCATCAGTAGTTTCAGTCGATTAGTCGATCATTATCAATCGTTATGGCGTCCACTCTGGCTCCTATGACAGAAGGAGGAGACAGGCCGGCGTTTTCCATCGAGCGGATTCTGGGTTTGGAGCTGGAGAGTCCCGGAAACTGTCTGAAACTCCACCGACCATGGACAGGTGAGGAGCAAAAGTTTTTAGATTTGAAATTTCTGTGCAAAGTGAAGCAAAGAGTGAAGCACCGACCGCCTCATATAAATGAAGACAGTGATATTCAAATGTAGACGTATCATTAACGTGGCAGTTTTATTCAGTTTTTTGTGTCTTGTATAAACGAGTGCACTGCAGCTGAGAAGACAATAAAATGGCAAGTCACAGCTGATGGAAGCTGACACATTATTTAACACTGTGTTTGTAAATTATAATGTTAAACTTTACTAGATTAATTAAAAGTTGCTTTTTTGAAATGGAATTGAATTTATAGGTATTTTTTTTGTAAATCTATGACTTCTGAGTTCAGGATTTTTATTGATATCATCCCCAAATTATCCTCCCCTCGGTCATTTTTAGGTCTTTTTCTTGGTTTTGGAAAGTCACTAATTAATTCCAGCCCTCGTATAAATCAACCAGCTGACGGCTGTTTAAAAATTCACTGTTGTCTCAGAGAGTTTCTCTCGTCTGTGCATGATTGATCGGGTTTATTGTTCCATTGATCTCAACTGAACTGAAAAATAAACAAAAACTAAAATTCCATGAATGAGTGTTTCATGAATCTGAGGGATGAAGCACACAACAGGTAATAATGGAAAATATCACACCAATCTAAACACTGAATATGTTTGAATATATGTGTAATCTGTTGGGTTCAGGATCTAAAAGTTAATATTTGCTTTAATGTTGTGAGAATACATCAACAGATGGCTTGATGTGAGATATATTCTTATATTTTTATGTATCCAGAGATCGGAGCAGAGAAAGAGAACGCAGGAAACAGCGTGTGCTTTAATCATCATCATCCTCAGCAGCTGAAGTCTTCCAGGCCGACATCAAACTGGTACATCGGACGCAGACCACGCACTGCCTTCACCAACAGACAGGTAATCAATCAATCAATAAATCAATCTGTCAATAAATCAAAGATGAAGTCTATAGTTTGTTAATCTCTATGTGTGTGTGTGTGTGTGCAGGTGAGCGTACTGGAGACAGTGTTTCAGGTGAACTGTTATCCAGGTATCCAGCTAAGGGAGCAGCTGGCAGGGAGACTGGACCTGGACGAGGACAGAATACAGGTTTGGACAGACAGACAGCACAAACATCACGTCAATAGACGGTGATGTGCAGCACTCCACCAGTCAACAGACTTATTAATATATCTCATTAAATATTTGCATAAGCAAATGAACACAGAAGAAGCAGTGTGTAGGATGTAGTGACATCTAGCATGGCATGAAGGAGACACCATGAGGACAGTGAAGGTCCCAGCCGGTCTTTAGTTTGTCCTCATGTTGTCCTTAATGACTCTTCTCCTGCTTCCTCTGCTCACATTAATATTAATATTTTTCTCTCTCTCAGATCTGGTTTCAGAACCGGCGGGCCAAGCTGAGGCGTTCCCTCAGAGAAACCCGTCTGCAGCTGGTCCAGTCAGCCGTCGCTGACCTCGGGGTCAGACATGCACGAGGTGAGCAGGAGCTCGTCCAGCGACTCGCCTCCCGACTCCAGCTCGAGGTGGACGAAGTTGAGGAGTGATGACGAAGATGATGAACTGTACATTTATTGTTCTCTTTCTATCAGCTGGTTTCTTTCTGCTTCCTTCTAAACGTCATGAGAAGCTCAGCTGTGCAGAATTCACAGCCACAGGTTCAACTTAATATTAATTTCTGATTTCAGATTCTGTTTTCTAACTGTATAAAGTCTAATTAAAACTTATTAAAATATTTGAATCTTTTGTCTGTCCCATGCATGACTCTATCACAATACATTAGTCATTAAGATTCATCAATTTGATGGCTGTTACGTCCATGAGTCAGGTTTATGACAAAGAGAAAATAAGACAAAGAGTCACACAACAGCGTCTAAAAGCTTAAAACTCTTTTTAAAGTGACCTGAATACATACCAACATTTTATTTTCTTACATATTCAACAATGAACTGCTCTGGCATACTTTCACCGAGAGACTTCATTTAAACTTTAAAATGTAGGTACTCTTGCCTTCTCTTCAGTGATTCCCTCATCGATAGCTTTTACCGTTTTTAAACTATCAAGGCTTAAAGTTGAGCAGATTTTTACTCAGATTTCTGGGTTTATAATGGGTGTGTATGTGGCGGAATGTTTGAGCTAGAGTGGATGACATCATCAGCTAGAGTGAGGAGCAGAGAGAAAAATCAGTGAAAAAATAAAACGTATTCGACTACTGTGGCCTCAAATGCCCCACTACAGACATGATTTATACATAGAAACGTAGGAAAATTTGTCTTCTCACTCACATTCGTCTGCTAAAGCTGTCAGCCTTATAGTTTTGGCATAACACACAAAGATGCGCTACCAACAACACCCATCCACAGCCTCATAGACTGCCATGTTAAAAAGGCGGGAACATTTCTGGAGGAAAGCAGAAGTAACGCTTCTTTGAATCGCTCTAAAGGTCACATTTCTTCACTTTATCAACACAAAATAACTATGTAGACGTTCAGGAAGGGCTCAGGATGCTCCCAGTGATTTCGGTTCAATGATTGGAAATACGGTTTGTCCAGAAATCCTTCCTGTTCGAGGGGTGGTCTCAGCATTTTCTCTCTCTCTCTCTGTCAGCATTTCCAACTGACATTCTAACAGGTGCAGTAACTGCTCTTCTGATTAGGGCCAGCAGTTGGTCCTGGTTGCTTGGCACCTGAAGGAGGTGAGGGAGGAGGGGCTATTTTCAAAATAAGAGTCCCTTCAAAATAAGTACAGTAGTAAAATACTTTGCTCATTGTAGTAAAGACATATTAATTGCTAACATTTGCGGGTAATGCTAGAATTAGTGCTCCTGTGTCTAAATAAACATGTTAAAAATGACTATTTGTGGTGTGCTTTTTGAATACAGACCCCCGGCAACAGCCCACTCGTCACTCTCAAAGTTTCTGCAGGAATTTTCTAGTTATATTTTATTTTTATTTAAAGGGAACTGAATCTAAATACATACCAACATTTTGTTTAATTCAATGTTTATTTTATATTATATTTTATTTGCATTTATTTAAAGGCGACTGAACACACACTGCAGCTACAACTTAAACAAAAATGTGTTTTATTTATTTATTTTCTTATTATAATTATTATTATTAGTAGTAGTGGTAATGGTAGTAGTAATAGTAGCAGCAGCAGTAGTAGTAGTAGTAGTAGCAGTAGTAGTAGTAATGATAGTAGTGGTGGTATTAGTATTAGTATTATAGTAGGTAGTAGTATAGCAGTAATGGTAGTAGTAGTAGTAGTAGTATTGGTAGTAGTGGTGGTATTAGTATTAATGTCAGTCGAAGTCGTATGCTCATAGTGGTGTATTAGTATTATTCGTAGGAGTAGTCGCAGTCATGTAGTAGTAGTAAGTAGTATTGGTCGTAGTGGTGGTATTCTCTTACAGTAGTTGTAGTAGTAGTAGTAGTGGTAGTAGTAGTAGTAGTTGGTAGTAGTGGTGGTTTAGTATTAGTAGTAGTAGAGTAGTAGTATTGGTAGTAGAGTAGTAGTAATAAGTTGGTGTATAGTATGTGTAGGGTTACGTAGTATATATTCGTAGTAGTAGTATGGAGTAGTGTAGTTTGGTAGTAGTGCTGGTCTTCTTTATTGTCTAGTATTGTGTAGTAGTAGTAGTCCTCGTCGTCGTAGTAGTAGTCGTCGTCGTCGTATTGGTCGTCGTGGTGGTCTTCGTCTTATGTCTCTTCTTGGTCGTCGTCGTACGTCGTCGTACGTCGTCGTCGCCGCCGCCGTCTTGGTAGTCGTCGTCGTCGTCGTTTTGGTCGCCGTCTTGTCCTCGTGGTGGTCTTAGTCTTCGTCTATGGTCGTCGTCGTCGTCGTCCCTTGGTCGTCGTGGTGGTCTTCGTCTTCGTCGTCGTCGTCGTCTTGTCTTGGTCGTCGTCGTCGTACGTCGCGTCGTCGTCTTGGTCGTCGTCGTCCTCGTCGTCGTCGTCGTCGTCGTCTTGGTCGTCGTGGTGGTCTTCGTGTTCGTCTTCGTCGTCCTCGTCGTACCTGGTCTCCTCGTCGTCGTCGTCGTCCTGGTCTTGGTCGTCGTCGTCCTGGTCGTCTTAGTCGTAGTCGTCGTCGTCATGGTCTTGGGTCGTCGCGTCCTTCGTCCTGGACGTACTCGTCTCGGTCTTGGTCGTCGTCGTCTGGTCGTCTTCGTCGTCGTCGTCGTCGTCGTCGTCGTCGTCATGTCTTGGTCGTCGTCGTCCTAGTCGTCCTGGTCTTGGTCGTCGTCGTCCTGGTCGTCTTCGTCGTCGTCGTCGTCGTCGTCGTCCGCGTCTCGTCTTGTCCTCTCGGCGTCGTCCTCGTCCGTCGTCGTCCTCCGTCGTCGTCTTCCTCGTAGTCGTGCTGGTCTTCGTCTTCGTCGTCGTCTTCGTCGTCGTCGTCGTCCTGCCGTCGTCGTGCTGGTCTTCGTCGTCGTCGTCGCCGTCCTGGTCGTCTCGTGTCGTCTTGGCCGTCGTGGGGTGCTTCGTGTTCGTCTTCCGTCGTCCTCGTCGTCCTGGTCGTCCTCGTCGTCGTCTCGTCTTGTACCTCGTGGTGGTCAGTGGGTTTTTTTTGGTTTCCCTTTCCTTTTTTATTTAAACAAAAACAAAAAAAAAAAAACAGAAAGAGAATTACGCGGCCGGCGCTGATTGGTCGAGCCGTGCCCCGTCGTTGTGCGTGTCCCGGAAGTGAAAGCGTAGCCCCGATGTGTGTGTGTGTGTGTTTCTCGGTGTGTCGGTAGCAGTCGGTGTGTGTGTCGGTGTCTCGGTGTCTCCCCGGTGCGTCTCGGTGTCTCCCGCCCTGAAACATGGACACGTTCAACAAGCTGAAGCAGTTCGACGCGTACCCGAAAACTCTGGAAGACTTCCGCGTGAAGACGTGGGGCGGAGCGACCGGTGAGAGGCTTCCATTATCGGACAGTGTGTGTGGCTAACAACAAAGCTAACTGACACTCATTTAAACATTTAATCATTTTTAAACATTTTAATCATTTTAAATAGTCAAATATTAAAAACACACAGACAGGTTGAACATCCACTGCGTTAACGAGGAGACAAATATACATTATATTTATTATATTTATTATATCAGAGTGTACCTGTTAATTAGATATTCATTCATTTTACACGTCAGGCTGCTCAGCTGCAGATACAATGAGATGTCACAGAGGACAGAAGAGTAAATCTACATTATAATATCTGGTGGATAAATCAAAGTCCACTGATGCAACCAGCTGTGATGTTTTTATGTTCACAACAAACACTGTGTGTCACATTTATAATAACTTTCATATTTACTGTATATTCACCTTTAATTTCACCTCGTTACCTGTGACTGATGTGTCCGTCCATCAGTTTTTATTTTAATTAAAGCATCTATTTAGTTTTTTTTTTTTATTCTAACAAATTATTTTGGTGCAAATTGGTGGACCCCTTTTACAATACCTGTGTGGACCCCCCAGGGGTCACGGACCCCCAGTTGGAGACCCCTGAACTAAAGTGTATAATGTTATATATGCACACAGTACACAGTGAATATAGTGATTAGTGGATTAATAGATGAGCTGAACTCTTCTGACAGCAGATGTCAAAGTTCTGTCAATGTGAATGTTTCTTCTATGACGCTGAACTGAACGCTGAGATTTGAGGACGTCAGAGATCGATGATCGATGATCGATGATCGAGGTCGATGGTTTTCACCGTGTCCATCGATAAATCTGGAAAAATCAAAGTTACCTTCTTTTTTTTTTAAAGCTAAAGTTTAAACTTCATCCCAGAGAGGGCGATTGTTTCACAGGCACAGCACAAAGACACACACACACACACACACACACACACACACACAAACACAAACACACACACACAAACACACACACACACACACACAAAGGACAAAAGAGAAGTAAAAACAGTCAAACAGCAGCAGGCAGCAGAAAGGACGACACAATACACAATGCTAAGGTTAAAGAGTCAAACACACACACACTGCAGAGGAAGCTTGTGTGTGTGTGTGTGTGTGTGTGTGTGTGTGTGTGTGTGTGTGTGTGTGTGTGTGTGTGTGTGTGTTACATAACATCACAGATCATTTACTCTCATAATAAAACAGCGAGCCTCCTTTCTTTTTAGACCACATCAAACACTTTACATCAAGTTACATGATCATAATCGTGAATATTCATCTTTAAAGTTTGATTTTCTGACTCCTGAACTTCAGATTCATTCAGTTTGAACCAGGATGTTAAACACACTAATGACTAACACACACACACACACTCTGTGTCTCCGCAGTGACCATCATCAGCGGCGTCATCATGTTGATCCTGTTTGTCTCCGAGCTGCAGTACTATCTCACCAAAGAGGTGAGTTCGCGCTCGACAACACCGGCCACAGCAACGTGTTCTCACGCTGCCTCGTTTGTTATTAATTGTGCAAATGACACAGAAGCAGGTGATGAAGATGTGAAGCTGTTGAATATTGTTTGACGCACGGCTCGGCCCCTTCACGTTAACGACTTTCCTCTGCTCTGACACACAGTACGCGGTTGTTAATTAACGAGGACGTGAGCTTTGTTTAAGTTAAGGCTGCAAGACAGAAGACAGAGACAGACTGACTGCTGTTCGCTCTGCTCCTCCGTCAGTCAGCGTCTAACTCCACCTAACATCCACGACTGACGCGTCACACACTGAAGCCAGCAGACAAGCCTCAGTTCTAGTTAACTTGAATTAATTATACTTATCTACTTTAAATCATTTGTTAATTAGTGACTCTTATCTGGTCACGTTAGTTTATTATATTGTGTGGAATTATTGATTTATGGCTGCAAAATGCTGACATGAATGTAAACGTCAAAGGTCTCAAATTGAACGTCAGGACTAGAAGGTATCCAACATTAACATGAAATAATATTAATTAGTAAACATGAAGCGGTTTAAGGACTTCCTGTCGGACCGGTCGGATCAGTCTGCTCACACAAAGAAAGGAACTGCCGACTCGAGCTGAGCAGGTTGTTTCTCCTTTAAACTCACAAAGATTCACGTTTATTACGTTGATTGAATTATTTCTTAAACTGATGAACGCAGTGAGTTTGTACCACCTGCATCTGATATAAAACTTTGAAAGAAAAGCAAACCCTTCACACTGAATGAAAATAAGAAACCAGTTCAAACACAGTTTCAAAGAGGAGTGCGTCTTAAAAGCTTCAACAGGTTCAGCCGGGTCTGAAGGCCGATCCAGAGCGGGGCACAGTCAAAGTCTGAGGGCTTCGTCGGTGTAGAGGCGAGACCACAAAGAGGTTTAGAGGGACTTTGAAAGTGATCCTGAAGTGAACGTGAAGCCGGTGTAAGGACGAACACGAGGTCATGTGGTCTCGTTTAGTAACCGGGCTGCAGCGTTTTGAATCCAGTTGTAAACCTGAGAGATGCCTGTGCAGTCACAGCGATCCAGCCTGATGATATCGGTGCACGAGGGACTCATTGTAGACCTGCAGGTCCTGAAATCAGCATTTACGCCTAAAGCTCAGGTCGGTCGTCTGTGAATATGAAACTATGATGTGATGTTCTGCACTGTGTCAGTGTCGGGGGGGAAATATGAAAGAAATGATGAGTCCACCTGATGTTGTCGGCTGATGCCTTTTTGTTTCCTGTAAAGATCTCATGAAAGTTTTTACAAAATAAAAAGACACAAGGTCGACTTTCTACAACTGTAGATTGACTGAATTCAAATCTGTGTGTGTTGTCTGCAGGTTCACCCCGAGCTGTATGTGGACACGTCGCGAGGAGACAAACTGAAGATCAACATTGACGTCATCTTCCCTCACATGCCCTGCGCCTGTGAGTAACGCTGCACATCAGGCTGATGGAGAAATGATTACACACACGTCGATTATGAACCGATAAACACCTCCACCCTTCCTGCCTTCATCCTCCTCCTCTCTGTGCACTCAGATCTCAGTATAGATGCGATGGACGTGGCCGGCGAGCAGCAGCTGGACGTGGAACATAATCTTTTCAAACAGCGGCTGGACAAAGACCTCAAACCTGTCACTGTGGAGGCAGAGAAACACGGTAAGCGCTGACGTTACTCTGCAAAACAAAGAAACACACCAGCTCACGTTGATGCAGTCGGGTTGCTATGGGAACCTTTTGAGATTTGTAAAAGGTCCTTGTCAAACTAAATCATTTTTGTTGGTTGATAAACACGACAGAGTCTGTGTTTGTAGAGCTTGGCATGGCTGACGATGGAGAAGTATTCGACCCGAGCACACTCGACCCGAACAGATGCGAGAGCTGCTACGGAGCCGAGACCGAAGACCTCAAGTGAGACGCCAAACACACACAGACACACACACACACACACACACACACACACACACACACACACAGACACACAGGTTCAGCTCTGTCTTCCTTTGTGTCTTTCTGTGTCGCGCTGCGTTAACCCGCCTCGCCTCTGCTCGCTCAGGTGCTGTAACACCTGTGACGATGTGCGCGAGGCGTACCGGCGGCGAGGCTGGGCGTTCAAGAGCGCCGACACCATCGAGCAGTGCAAGAGGGAGGGCTTCTCGCAGAAGATGCAAGAGCAGAAGAACGAAGGCTGCCAGGTGTACGGCTTCCTGGAAGTCAACAAGGTAAAAGAAAAAACTTTGAAAAGTTCTGATGTGATATCACATCTGCAAAGTCTTATGTTGAGATTTTAGTTTCAAAAACTAAAGGTTTAGTTTTAGTGTTTGGAACATAATAACACATCTTGTTCTTAGTGCATCGTAGAAAACATGTTCCTCAGACTGTCATCACTACTCAAAGCATAACCAGGTGTTGTGTGCCTGACACAGTGACATTGTAACAGGAGTATGACGACCTCTGTCCTTAAATTTTGAGAGTAAAGTTGAAATATTGTGAGAAAAGAGACATTATATGAGAAAAAGGTTGTAATTTATAGAAAAAAGGGTCAAAATTCTTCTGAAAATAACCTGATGATCAAATGAGGATGTTGTAAAAATCATGTCTTCTGCAGCTCTTCAGTATTTATGGACATCCATGTTGTTTTTAAACTGTATTGACTAGATTCGTCTTGTTTGACCCTCCGCTTCCTCTTCCTCCTCCTCCACTTCCTCTCCCTCCTCCTCCACTTCCTCTTTGTGTCTCAGGTGGCAGGAAATTTCCACTTCGCTCCAGGAAAAAGTTTCCAGCAGTCTCACGTCCACGGTAAGACGTGCTGTGTCCTCCCTGCTCACACACACACAGGACACTCAGATGTTTTTGAACACCCTGCAGAGCTTCAGATTTAGAGACGTCTGGAACGAAAACTTCAAGTCCAAGAATAAAAAACGCTGAAGTCAGGGACAGTCCGGGACAGTCACGCTGTCTTTGAATGAGACTCAAATCTTAACACGAGGAGTGTGTGTGCCCTCACACTGACTTACAGGGTGTTCAGAAACATTTGACTGTTCAGTGTCTCATCGTCCCACCGCCACGTTTCTAACTCACACAGACTGAAGTGAACATCCATCCATCCATCACAGCTCAAGGCTGCACAGTCACTGCAACTGTTGCGTGTTTTGGATTTAAACGTGTTCAAATTAACTTTTATTAACAGTTTAATCATAAATCTGACATTTCTCTGGATTTGAAATGTTGTTTTCAGTTTGTTGCAGAAGCCTTGATCTTTGATTTTGAAGTGTTTCCACGTGTTGTGCATGAAACTCGACATCTGTAACAAACAGATGAGTGAGCAGTTTGACTGCTGCCTGCTGGATGTAACGCTCGTGCTGCAGCTCTGCGACTGAACTCAAACCAAACTGATGAACATCACTTCACTGCGTCTGCTCAGACTATTTGATTGTTTCGTTAACACTCACATCTTCAGCCTCTCTCTGCGTTTGTCTGCACTTCTATTCATTTCTCTAACTGCTGCTCGTCTAACATTTCCTCTTCATTATCTTCATATGCCTGCTGAAAGTTTTCCTCGTGTGCTCGTTAAACCGGAGCTGGAAATGAACCGCAGCCAGCCAACCAAAGCTCAGATAAATCTGCTCTAACAGAAGGAAAAGTGCCACGATTTATCAGCCACTTCTAATCTGGACAAAACATACATCGGCTACTAAAGCGGAGAACGTGGCTGGTAAGTGAAATCACTGTCAGTGGCTGAAGTCTGAGCTGCGTTCAGGGCTGCTGTCAGTTCCCGGCGTCCTCTGGTCTCTGGCTCTGTGAAGACAGACAAATGGAGTCGTTTGTTTTGTTACATTTGAACGATCAGCAGCAGAAACAAGAGACAAGAATCACTTCTTTTTTTTGTTTTACTGTAAATGAGGCTGCGGCTGAACGAAAGCAGCTCCATCCTCATTCCGAGTTAAACTCTGCGTCGTGTGTTCGGGGCTGCACGATCACACGGACAGATTCAATCTGAATATTTGAGTCGAACCTTTAAGACTTTAATCATGAGCACAAACGCCTCAAGTCCTCTTCACGAAACATTTTGTCAGTGTTGTGCAGCCCCCTGTTGGCATCCTCCCCCCCACACACATCAACATCACATGGTCTGTTGTCTTACCTGCATCATCACAGTGACTCTTCTCTCTTCTTTCTGCAGTGCACGCTGTGGAAAGTAAGTGCTCCTTTATTTTGTAGTTTTTATTTATTTATTGTTGTATAAATACTTGACAGAAGAACAGTTCTTTTGTAGGCAGTGAACATTTTAAAACGCTGAAGGCGATCGCGATTTAGAATCCAGGTGACGAGGCAGGAGCAGACTCGTTAAATATCCCTGCAGCATGGTCGTGTATTCATTTTAAAAAGGTGAGGATGTTAGAAATGTCGACCCTGCAGACGGACGTCTCTCGTCACACAGCACCGCGTCTGTCACGGAGCTCCATCTGTAGACAGCTGCTGAACTTCTGGTGCCGTCATCCACAGTGAGACCAGAACTAAATCTTTGATCCACACGTGTACTCTTCGTTATTACAGACTGTAGCAGACTTTACAGTACCGGCATGAAAATACTCAATACCACGGCAAAAAGAATAAAAAGTACACACTGGGGTGTTAGTTCAGTCAGTGTTTCATCTTTGCAGACGTGGATTGAAAAAGTTTTTTTATATATTATAGTTTGTTTTTTTATCGTCTCATATTTTAAGTGACAGACTGAAGTTTGATCCAGATGAGACTGAACATCTGCTGCTTTGTGTAACTCTGAGAAACTTTGTTTGTGTGTTACTTTGTACGGAGTCATACATACATTTTATTCCACCTGTTTTCCCATGATAACGAGATAATTAATTTGAGATCTCGAGAAAACAAAACGATAGTCTAGTGTATTAAATCATTGCAGGAAACTCTTTGAGTAAATATGCTTTATACTGAGTGAGGGAACAGTCAGGATGGTCCTGAGTTCAAGTGTACAAAACTTTGTCAGAAATTATGAATCAAAAAGATTTAACAGTGGTAACAGGTTTGCTCGCTCCGTATCATGGACTACAAGCATTTGCCGTACATTCTGTAATACGGGCGCACTTGAAATCAGAAAAAGACGAACATCACTAGACTATCGTTTTGTTATTGAGATCTCAAATTAATTATCTCGTTATCACGGGAAAACGGGTGGAATAAAATGTATGACTCTTTAGGGCTTCCGTAACTTTGTAACATAGTGTATATTTAAAAAAACTGCTGTTCTTACTGTGCACGAGTAAGTCTGACACCAAACACCTTTATGAATACAAACGTTTAGGAGAGGTCAGAGGTCAGAGCCAGGTGTGACTGAACTTGTGTGTCTGTCGGCTTCAGCTTTTTTTTTCTTCTGCCTTTCTCCTGTTGACAAATCACAAACTGATCAATAACTTTCTTTACTAAGTTTGTGCTGAACGCGTTAATAAATGATGCGACGTGTTGTTTGTGTTCACAGTACACGACCTGCAGAGCTTCGGCTTAGACAACGTGAGTAACTCTGATGAAACTTACTGTGTCTGAATGTAAATATTAATAAAGTATCTCTAAAAAAACTTGAGCTGACTGTAAAATAATACTGAGTAATAATGGTGTCAGCTGATTTTATGCTGTGCAGAAAGATCTATTCATAAGATCATTTAAATGAGTTATTTTTAATTAATAAATATATGAATTTATATAAAATCACACTACCTTTGACATTTTTAATGGACCTGTGCAGCTTGTTGCTGAAGTCTGTCAACTTCTAATCCGTCCGTCCGTCTCTGCAGATAAACATGACCCATCTGATAAAACACCTGTCGTTCGGTAAAGACTACCCCGGCATCATCAACCCTCTGGACGACACGGACGTCACGGCACCACAGGGTCAGTCTCTTTACTGTTTTTAAACACGACGCTCGCAGCATGAAGGTTTTCTTACAACACACAGTGAAATCACAACCGTGCAGACTTTTATCAGGCGTGTATCTAACCAGTGATATGAAAGTATTGGAGGCAATGAAAGCACATTTGCATCAGACCATGTAAACTACAGATCTGCTTCCACACAAGTGCAGTGACACTGAAGTGCCACATTCATCTGCAGCTGTTTATTAAATATGAAGTTACTGGTCCGGCTTCTCGAGTTTAACAAGAACAAGTGAGTTGATGTTTTCTGGTCTGGAGAGCGCCGTGCCTGCTGCAGCATCACAAAGTGAAACACTCCGAACACCGTTTGACAGATTTCGACTTTTATTGACAAAACTATACTGCCGGTTGAGCGCGTGACGGCGCCGAGCAGGCGGAGAGCTGAGGAGATCGGAGTCACTGGACGAGTCCCATAGCTGTGAAGTTGAGTTCTGGAGGTGGATTGCTCCTCGTCTTCCTCAGCAGCGGATGCCCATACCGATGGCCATGAACGTGCCGAACGTCCCCCCGCTCTGCATCATGGTCTTCCCTACTCCTCCCATCAGCTCCCTGCCGCGCATGCCGATCCTGGAGCGAGAGGAGACAGTTTTTAGTTTGTGTGAAGTGAAGCAGGCAGTAATCTGCATTAAGGTCTAACAGGTTTATTTAGTTTACCTGAGACAGGAGAAAGTGCCGAACATGGCGCCGGCAGCCATTCCTACTGCAAACCCCATCATGAAGCCCATCTTGACCCGGTCAAAACAGCTGGGCTGGGTCTGGCCGTACGGACCTACAGCCACTGGCATCTGGACAGGAGAGATCAGAGCGGAGACACGCGGATCAGCAGGTAACGGGTTAATGCTGAAGCTTTTATTGGTGAAGAAACTGAAACACGATCTGTGGTGACGCGAGCCGGATCGCGCTTCACGACTTCATCGCGGGGACGTCGGACCTTACAGCTGTTATCGGTGCCTGCGTGAGTTCGATCACATCATGACGGGGTCATGAAATGTTGCAGCATTTGTCGTGACTCAGCCGCAGCAGGTCATCTGCTCCATCAGTGAACACAGCACTGTTTCGTTTTTAACACTAACAAAGACACAATGCTGCATATGCCTGTTAGAGACAACGAGACGGGAGCTTTAGTGTGAAATATTTATATTTTTTTTAGTTTTGAGGTGAGCTGGAGCTTTTTAAAACACCAGACACGATGAGCATCATCTGCTTTTTCATTTTTACGTTTAACTGAGGAGGACGAGTGTCAAAACACATCGAGAACACTGAAATTAAATTATTTTTTAAATGTTTGTTCAACTCACGTTTACACTAAAACCTCCCAGAGTTAAATCAGTGTGTAGTTTTTCGGACACACTTCAGCGTTACACACTTTTGATCTGAGTTGATCTGTATCTGGATTTTGTAGCCTCCTAAAAATCAGACAGCTGACTAGGCCTGTGTTGAAAAAAATCGATTTTCCGATTCTGAATCGATTTGCATATTAATTCCTTAAGATCGATTTAATTAGATTATAATTTTAATACATTTTCCCCCGGTGAACTGAACTGTCATTGAATTAAAACCGGCGTGCACCGTGTTTAAACTACACACATGCGAGGTGCGTTCAAAGGCCGTCGGAATGACTATGATGCGTTTATGAACGTGGGAAAAACGGAAATTCACCGAAAATATAATAAAACTACAGACAAAAGAAAACGCAAGGAAAACTACCAGCCACTTCTGTACGTTCTCTTAAAATAACTGAGGCGATCGCGGGTTACATTTGTAAAGATATGCGCCTGTATTCCGTCGTTGAAAACGAGGGCTTCAAAAAAATGGTTTTAATAACACTAACGCGAATCAAGATCAGATTATGATAATCGATTCTCAGTCTTGAGAATCGGAATCTGAATCGATTCCCAGCCCTGCAGCTGACCTCTGAACTGTTTTTAATAAGTTCCCTCTGGTTATTTAAAGGTTACTTCTGTGTACACACTGAAACCTGCTGAAAGTTAACTAGTATGTACTTATACTCGTATGTTTTTAGTTTAAACATGTTAGTTTGAACGAGCAGCTTAGCTTCATCAGACCTTTGACCTTTGCTGTATTTATTACGTTCTTTACAGGTTATTTACAGGTTATTTAAAGGTTCTTTAAAGGTTACTCAATTCGTAATCCACGGTGGATATATTCAACACTCGGCATTAATCAGCTGACTGACGTTAATCATGATTTAAGTCATTAAGACTTTATTAACCGATTAGCTCCGTCGGCTAGGCTAGGCTAACGTTAGCTCGCTGACTTGTTTTAAACCGAGTTAAATTAACGGTTTAACGGTTTTTAAACTGCTGCTCTGAACTGTGACCGAGCAAACATCAGTTTAAAACATCCAGTTTAAAACATTTAGTTTAAACCTGGATATAAAACCACAGGGTCGGTTTGTTGTGCTAACTTAGCTTAGCGTGCTAACTTAGCTTAGCGTGCTAACGTGGCCTTGACAGGTAAACACGCCGCGTGCGCTCGCGCTGTCACCGCGTGCACATTAACGGTTGACTCACCTTGATCCGTGTGTGTGTGTGTGTGAGAGTTAAAGTGTGTGTTCTGTCTCCGGACCGAGTCTCGTTGTTTTTTATCGGAGCTCAAGCTGCGTTCACGCCGAGCAGCACAGCTCCATAACCGGGGAGAGAGAGAGAGGGAGGAGGCCGAGGAGGGCGACTCAAGAGCGGACACAGCCGAGGAGGAGAGCGGCGACAGCCCGCCACAGACAACAGACACAGAGAGGCGGCGGACAGCGACACCCAGCGGCCACAGGCAGACAAGACACAGAGAGAGGCGGCGGACAGCGACACCCAGCGGCCACAGACAGACAAGACACAGAGAGAGGCGGCGGACAGCGACACCCAGCGGCCACAGACAGACAAGACACGAGAGAGGCGCGGACAGCGACACCACAGCGGGCCACAGACAGACAAGCACAGAGAGAGGCGGCGGACAGCGACACCCAGCGGCCACAGACAGACAAGACACAGAGAAAATGAGTGGGGGGGTCATTGGGTTGTTATTCTTCAAAATCTTTAAAATTATAACTTTAGATATTTTCATATTCCAGGTATTCCTCATGAAACATGTTTGTGACATGAGGCCATCTGCATTTTTGTTTAATTTTCATTAATTTTAAGAAAATGCAGTTTTTATATCACTACCCCACTCTTCCATAAGCAGGGTCAAAAATGACAAAAGACGTTTCTTTAATTTTGGTTAGAGATTATATATTTTCTTCAACAAAAAGAGTAATTTTCATTTTTGACATGTTCATTTTTCACTTTTTATTCACATTTTACCACATAACAATCAATCAATCAGGTATCAAAACATATTTGTGTGTCCCCGTGTACTCGGTTTGACTATACGGAGGACGAACAGAGAACATTCAATAGGTCTGGGGACCATAACACTCAAACATCTTCTCTCTTCTCACTGTGTGCAGCTGTCACAAACTACTGGCTCTTGGCTGTGACCATTGCACGAAGTGGTACTGCGTTTCCAGCAGCAGCTGGTGGCTTTGCGATCTTTATTTGTTGGGTATTGGTAGGTCATGCATCCAAGGGTTAAGAAGTGAACCTGTGCTAATCTGTACAAATGGAACAGAAAGTGACCACAGAAATAAAAGTTTTCTAAAACTACGAGAAAGAATAAAGGACTGTGTGCAGTTAAACGAGGCTGTAAACAGATGAATGAAAGTCACAGCATGTAGCAGATGTCAGAAATGACAATGACAGAGAGTCCTGGAAGTAGTACAAAGGTTTAATGTAATATTTAGATTTTAATCATGATACATTTAATACATCAAACCAAACATAAAGCACCGAGATGAACCTGCTTCATGTTTTCATTGACAGGAATATTTTTATTATTGAAGGAAATCTGGTGGAAACTGTCGACAAACAGAACTCTGTTTCATATATTTATCATGCCCTAACTGATGATAAACACAAATTTTGTTAAATATCACTAATTTTATAAACGCAGCCCGGCTGGTTCTGCACGGAGCGCACGGTGGTCCAGGAGTCCGTGCTGCTGATGAGAGCTCAGCGAACAATCAGAGCGGCGTCACCGCTGTACTCGTTAGACACATTTTAGTTTTCTTATGAGGTGAACTGAGTAACACCATGTGACGTAGGTCTGTGCGGTGATGAAACCGGGCCAATGATAACTGCTGTAAATGAAATTAAAAAGCTTTAATCATGCAGCAGTAGATCCTGAGACGTGCTCGATCTTCAGTTTTATTAGATTTAATGAATGTCAGTGATAACTCTGAACGTCTGCATTCATGCTTTAGTTGACCGTGGATGTGCTTTCTCTCCCCACAGCATCGATGATGTACCAGTATTTCGTGAAAATCGTTCCCACCATCTACGTGAAAACCGACGGAGAGGTGAGTTTATTTTACATTCGGTAGGAAACTAGACTAGACGGGAGACGAACTGACAAACTTCATTTGTCGTTTTCTGTTTGCAGGTGGTGAAGACAAACCAGTTTTCAGTCACCAGGCATGAGAAAGTGGCCAACGGGCTAATAGGAGACCAGGGGCTGCCGGGCGTGTTCGTTTTATACGAACTGTCGCCCATGATGGTTAAATTCACAGAGAAACACAGGTATCATCATCATCGTCATTAATTCTATAGAGTAGAAGCTGATCAAATTTAAATGACTTTCACTGACTGATCACTTTGAGCGGTTGGTAGAGCAGAAAAGTCCACCAACCATTCAGATAGATTAAGAAGAGCTTGAGATATTCAGATATTAAAATCCAGTATTGATTGCTGCAAAATTCCGGGAATTTTCAAAGTGGGGTGGAAACTTTTCATTGGGAATAAACTGGGAATTTAGAAAAATTGAAGCCCTTTAACAGGAAACTTAAATATATAGTTGGGGGAAAATATATTTTAACATAATCTACCAATTTACCCGCAAATTTCCATAATTCCCATGTAGTTTCTGATTTGGAATATTTCCAAACTTCCTGAGCTTAACTTTCTGGAAAGTTTCCAGTCAATAAAATGGTTCAACCGGATGAAATATAAATGAGGAATTGGCGAGTTTGAGTTCCTCACTGCAGGGTCTGATTTTAAAGAAGCAGACACTAAATTAATCAAAACAGTAAGATATTAAAAAGACTCGTTTAAGAGTGTAACATTTAAAACGAAATCTTCCAGCTTTTTAAATCTTGTCGATGAATTAACGCCTCCTCTCTCTCCGTTCAGATCGTTCACACACTTCCTAACGGGAGTGTGCGCCATCATCGGAGGCGTGTTTACAGGTCAGTCATCCATCGTTACCTGATGAATCCACAGCAGGTTAACGTGAAATATGACGTGAATCTTCTGTTTTTTTTTCTGTCCGCAGTGGCCGGTCTGATCGACTCGCTCATCTACCACTCAGCTCGGGTCATCCAGAAGAAGATAGAGCTGGGCAAGGCGTCCTAACAGCGCCCGTCCTGCTGCCCCCTCCCCGCCGCCGCCGCCGCCGCCGCCGGCCTCCACGGTGCAACACAGACCAAGACACGGACACAGAGACAGAAAGAAGGTGGACGGACAGACGGACAGACGGGAGGAGAAGTTTGTTGTCTTTCTGTCAGAAATCCAGAGAGAGGCTTTAAATCTGTTTGTGTTTTGTTGTGGAGAAGCACTGGAGATGAACTTTTTTTTAATTATTTTGATCTCCACTGTTAAATTCGATGCCAACTGGACTTTTTGAGATTGAACTCGAGCAGAGAAGAGAAGACGCCTCATCGATTCAGACCTTGCTTCCCTTTTCTTCTGTTCACGCTCGCCACACTGAATGTTGTTCACAGGATCTTTGGTCCAGCGTGGAGGTGTTTGAAGGAAAACGTTCTCTTCTCACTAATCTCATAAAACCTGAGCTGCTCCATGGAGAAATGTTCAGCAGGATGACACGACAGGAAAAATATGTACATATGTTTCTATATACTTCACTTCCTCCCTCCTTATTGGCCGCTTAGTTAAAACTAAGAATAATATTTTCATCACCGGGTAATCTGTCGTCATTTTCTTGATCAATCGATCAGAAAATGTTTAAAAAATGTTGATCAAAGCCAAATGTGACGTGCTCAGATGTTTTCTTCAGTTTACAGAAAATAGATATGTTTAAGAAGCGACAGAGAATTTAGACATTTACCACGATAAAAGAGCTGCCGTTAATTTAATGGATGACAATTAATCGTCTAATAGTTGCAGCTCTAGTTGTTTCCGTGAGTGTGAGAGAGGATCGTGAACTTCAGGCTTCGTGAGTAGTTGAAACATTTTGGGTGACGCGTTCCTTTAAAGATCCTCGACACAAACTGATTCAACGACACCGCACGGGAAGATTTGTGTCCTCGCTTCATGTGTAGGTGTGTGTGTGTCAGGTCTGTCCAAGACACACACACACACACACACACACACACACACACACACACACACACACACAGCGGCTTTAAAGACAAGTTGACTTGATGTAATCAGAATGGAAGTGTGAAGGTTTCTGTCAACCGATGCAGCCAAAGTTTGCAGCAGCTTTAACTTCACCTCCTGGGATTGGAAAAAAAAAACCCCTCCCCTCTCTCCTCTTCCCCTCTCCTCTCTCCTCTCTCCTCTCCTTTCCTCTCTCCTCTTTCCTCTCCTCTTCCCCTCTCTCCTCTCCTCCCTCCTCTCCCCCTCTCTCCTCTCTCTCCTCTTCCCCTCTCTCCTCTCTCCTCTCCTCTCTCCTCTCCTCTCCTCCCTCTCTCCCTCTTCTCCTCTCTCTCCCTCCTCTCCTCTTCCTCTCTCCTCTCTCCTCCCTCTTCTCCTCTCCTCTCCTCTCTCCCTCTCCTCTCCCCTCTCTCCTCTCTCCCTCTTCCTCTCCCCTCTTTCCTCTCCCCTCTCCACTCTCTCTCTCTCCTCTTCTCCTCTCCCCCTCCCTCTCTCCTCTTTCCTCTCCCCCTCCCTCCCTCTCCCCCTCTCCCCCCCCACCCTCTCTCTCCTCTCCCCTCCTCTCTCCTCTTCCTCTCTCCCCTCTCCTCCTCTCTCTCCTCTCCTCTCTCCTCTCTCCTCTTTCCTCTCCCCTCTCCTCTTCTCTTTCCTCTCTCCTCTTCCCCTCTCTCCTCTCTCCTCTTCTCTCCCCTCTCCTCTCTCTCCTCTCCTCTCCTCTTCCCTCTCTCCTCTTTCCTCTCTCCTCTTCTCTTTCCTCTCCTCTCTCCCCTCTCCTCTCTTCTCTCCTCTCTTCTCTCCTTCTCCCCCATCTCTCCTCTTAAGCCTTTTCAGGCCTCCTCTTCTCTCTCCTCTCTCTTCTGGCCCATGATAAGAGATTCAGGCGAATCGCCCTTCAACCGTCGACACGATCACGCGGCGATCCGAGAAACGAACGATATGATTTTACCTCTTTTTAGTTTTGTTTGTGTAAATACTGTACAGACACATCCGACCACTGCCTCAGAGAAAAGGAGGGAAACGACTAAACACGAGATCGAGCGTTGCACCGCGTCAGTGTTGAAGGAACACGTTCAAATTAAGTAGAAGAAGAAGAAGAAGATGTTTTCTAATGTAGGTGAAGGGCTGCTTCTCTTTCTGTTCTGCGGGGTAACAGAACACTATCTGCCCTTTTTTGACTGCTTCTGTTTTTTGTTTTTTTTGGGTTTGAGGATGTTATAAAAAGAAGCAGAACACGAGCAGTTTGATGATCATCTTTCCTTTTAAAAAGTGTATTCTCATCCAGAAACTGTCCGTTAATGACGGGCTCTGTCAGGAAGCTGCAGACCGCAGGAAGACAGACGGCGTGTAAAAAAACGCGCGGCTCGATTCTGACTTTATTCCTGACTCACGTGTTGAGTCACCATATGAGAGCCAGATGTTTCTGCCGGGTTGATCTTTCGCCTCTTTCTCTCTCTCTCTGTTTATTTTCAGCCCGTTTTCCGCCGTCCTGAGTGTTAGACAGACAGAAACAGACTCATCGGAGTAAGATTGTGGTTAAAAGGAATTTTTCTGAAAAGGCTGCGCTGATGTTTGGCTCGGTTTGGACCGTCAGCTACAAATCAGGGATTATTTACATCACTCACAAAGACTGGCTGTGAGCAAGACTGGAATTGTTGATGTGTTTAAGGAGGACTGCTAATCCAAATCTCTGAATTTATTGTCTAATAAGTCTCGCAGGATGTCAACTCTCAGACGCCGAGTTGAGTAGCTCGAGATCCTGAAGGTGCCATCGTGTGTCCGACACCAAACGCCACAGGTGCTCTGCAGCAAGTTATTTTATTGTGCATTGATTTGTTACTTTCAAAATCAGTTAATCATTCAGTTTATGAAAAGCCCCTCACGAGCTCCAAGAACCTTCATATTTCTCGTTTCGTCTGACCAACTGCACAAAACCCAAAAATGCGAGAAGCCAGAACGGGACAAAAAGTGAATATTCAGAAAAGTTGTCGACAACAGCCATCGCACGAGTCTCCACTCCTCCAGATTAAAAGTTTCTGATGTTGCTTTTTCATATTTAATCACTAAATGATCCCCGTAATCTTTAAGCTGATCTGTTTCTTCTAGAAACACATCAGACGTCACAACAACATTAGTCCTTCTAGTCCTTGTTTCACCACGTGACGCTCTGAGTTAATCGTAATCATTTCATGGTGATGTTCAGATGGACGGTGATGATCTGAATCATCCGTCAGTTGTAAACTCACGATGTTGCTACCAGTTCTTCTGTTTCTGTCTGTCCGTGAACAAACGATCGATTAATGAAATGAACGAAACTTTCTGCACAACGAAAGATTTTGTCTCTGTACACGGTGATTGGAATATGTCACAGGAGACCGTGCAGCATCTTTTTATTTCTTTTTAAATTTCAACGACACTAAAAGTGTTTGACTGTGATTCAGACAAACCGTCTGTGACCAGCAGTTCAAAGTATTTCAGACACACTGAGGATCATAAATATGAAAAACTGTTCAAAGAACATCTGGATGAAGTCTGATCATGAAGGTTGTTGATGGTTTGTTGTTGCACCTTTTAAACATCTAAATCAGGGGCAGGGGTTGTGTGTGGTGTGTGTGTGTGGATGGGTGTGTGTGTGTGTGTGTGTGTGTGTGTTCTGATGCTAGGTGATGTGTGTGTGTGTGTGTGTGTGTGTGTGTGTGGATGAGTGTGTGTGAGAGAAATGTATTTATATTTTGATTGTCCTCAAACAGTTTTTAAAATGACAAAATAAATGTTAAATACACCAGCTTCAACTGTCTGCTGCTCGTTCATTTCATTGATGAAGAAGATCGTCTCCTCACAAGATGCAGAATATATTCTGTGTGTGTGCTTTGGAAGAACTTGACTTGAGAACATTTATTTAGACGTCAATATAAAAATATTTGCATCATCTCAACACACCGGTCGACCTACAAACTCCTCCATCGACCAACAACCTCATCCCTTCATCACCTCAACTAAATATATATTTTCTTTTCTTAATGTCAGGGAGATTTAGAATATTGATATATATATATTGATGATAATATTTAATACTTGTGTGTTGAGGCTGACTGTGTGAGAGCAGCAGTTATCAGATGAGCATCAGAGCTGAGACACTGAGGAGTCAAAACATCAGAAACATGTAACTGGTTTTTTTTGATGGTGACGTGACTTTGACTCAAACTTTGAGTGCATTCCAGCTTTTCATGACAAAGAAACCGGATTCACAAAAATACACAGACAGTCAAAACTTCTTCCTGTCTCACGTGTCAGGAAGGAGACACACACCGTTAGAGCGGGAAGTGGACGGCTGCAGACGTCACTCCTTATTTTTATGTTTTTAATTTTTATGTTATAATTATTTTCTGCTGTTTAATAATTTAAAGGTCTCGTTTCTTTGTTGATGAGCAGAAGTTACATCTGTCAGCCACTAGATGGCGATGGCGACCACATTCTTTAAAGTTCTTACTATCCCCTCTCACACACACACACACACACACACACACACACACAGTGAACAGAGCATCTGAATGAAATTACAGCCGGCTTGAGTAACTTCCTGTGGGTGTGCATGTGTGTGTGTGCGTGTGTGTGTGTGTGTGTGTGTGTGTGTCAGAGCCACGCAGGGCTGAGCAGTCCAGCACCAGAGTCCACAGAGAATAGTTTTATACTGGAAATCTAATTATCCGTCTGGGGCGTAGTGCTCTGTATCTGTGCCATCATCATCATCATCATCATCATCATCATCATCATCATCGGGTTCATGATTTCATGAGTTGTTGGGTGATGACCCCCATGAGGGGGTTCACTTCAAACGCAGACAGGGTCGTGGAAGATTTCAATCACTGACACACACACGTACAGATATCTGCGTCACACGTTGACGTGGTTGTGGAATTATTGTATCTCGTAGTATCCCGATCTTTAACTCAAGTAAAAGTCCAGAAGTATCATCAACAAAATGTACGTAAAGGATGAAAAGTAAAGTGTCACAAAGCCAAAACTCGAGCTGCACTGCATCACTCTCCACAAATCCTCCGAATCCAAACACACCCCTCTTCATTTGGCGGTCCATTTAAGCTTGAAACGTTTCCCGGCTCTCCCTCTGCTCTGTCGATGCCGCTGCATTCACCATCAGCTGTTCTTCAGCTCCACCCTCAACCCTCAACCCAGCACACACCTGCAGACTCCAGGAGGATGAGGTCGGAGCCTAGACAGCAAACTCTAACTGTATTCTGCTGCTGCAAACATGGAGAACAAAGATGATCCAATACATGGAGATGTTTTGTCTGATGCTGATGGGGAGAAGAAACCCTGTGTGGGACGAGCAGCGTCCACCCCATGACAAAAAAACTGTATCACAGATATGGATTCAAATGAAGACGTTTCATAATGTAATCTAGGAGGATGAAGGGATGAAGGGTAGATAGGTGGAGGGTTAGGGATGAGAGGAGGAATCATGGTTGTTGATGGACGGAGGAGTTCGGAGATGGACCGGTGTCGCCTGGTGGTGCGAAGACAGAAGCGAACCAAGAGGAGGTCAAAGAGAAAGAGAGACGACTGAAAACAGAGAGAGGTGGACGAAAGAAGAAGAAAATAAAAAAGGAGTTTGGAGGTTTTGGGATGTGAAAGTCAAAGAGGGATAAGGTTTGCTTAAATACTTGAGATGCGGAAATGAGATGATTCATGGTGCGGCCTTTGTTCCTGAACCAAGTTATAAAACTTCATATTCCAGTTTTTCACACAACATGTGTGTTGTATTTTTCCCAGACAGAAGTTTGCATGAATAATAAAGGTTTCAGTTTAGCCTCCACAGTTTAAGATAATCTGGAAATTTGAAGGTTTCCTTCGATGTTTTTCCAGCGGATGACTGGGCTGTATTCCAGATATCATTCAACCAAACATATGCAGGAGATTCCCTGTGAAAATAGCGATGCACTTTCCCGTCATGGAGACGATGCATGAAATAGTTTAAAATGGAAATACTTCAGTAAAGCACCAGAAATGTGTCCTGAAGTTACCTTCCACCAAGCAGTCGCATTCATCAGCTTGTCGGTAAATGAGATAAAAGAATGGAGTGAAGTGTCGTGGAAATTTCAGTCACGAGCCAAAGAACGAATTATGTGTTCTGGTTCAGATCCAGGAATATTTTAATATCATGAAATCGACAATTTTTACTGTAAATCTCCCGTATCTAATGATTTCTTAGCACTCTCTGTTCTAGAGAGCTCATGTCTGTGATTTGCAGCTCTGAGTGTTTTATATTGTTGGAGCTCCACCCTGTTCTCTAGACAATATCTGATAACTTTATTGTTAATATGCACATACAGAAAGTGCTTTTTTAATCCACTTACCCGTACCTAAGGTCAGGGTCAGTGCATTGCCCCTGCTGTGGCTGTGGAGGTTCAGCGCTTTGTATATGAGCACTTATGGCACCGTGGATGTGAAACCAACCTCATAGTTCAGAGGTTATAATTTAGGATACAAAGAGCATAATGGTTTTTGGGTGAGGATTTAAAAAGTCTATAGTCTGGGGTTAGGGCGAGATTTGAGGTTTTGGTTTTTGTGTTTATTTCGGGGGGTTCTGCTGTTGGGTATAGAGTTAGGGGTTAAGGTTTAATTTGATGTTTAGGATTGTGGTTCATTGAGAGGATGCAGGATTTAGACTAAAGGTTACGGTTGAAGTCAAGACGTTAACTTGAGGTCTGAGGTTTGCTCTGAAGGTGACATTTCTAACCTCTTTATACCGCGGAGATTCAGACACGGAGACTCCTGAAGTGTTGTAAGAAATGTTTAATTTAAATATAAATATATGGATGGTGGAGATGAGTCACAGCAAAATGAAACCAAACCACCAAACCTGGAGAAAGACTTTGCACATTCAGATTGAAGCTCTTGGACTCAGGTGCTCACAGTTGCACTAATGTGACGGCTCCACCCACATGATTACCTGCAACCATTATTGATACCAGGTGGTGAAAATACAAACTCCAAACTCAGATGTCTCGACCGTGATCTGTGGTCAAATGCTGGATCCTTTTACCTCCTCAGTTCTCTAAAGATCCTACAAATTAAAACACTTATTTATTTTATTTGTTTTAAAAGAAGAAATAAGATTTTCTTGGAGATTTTGATGAGAGCATCAACACCACTCTCATGTCTGTATGTTAAATATGAAGATATGCAGCCAGCTGTTAACTTAGCTCAGCATAAAAACTGGATTCAGAACAACTGGTGCAGTTTTGGCCAAATGTAACAAAACCCAGACTTCTAAAGCTTCTAAACACGTGATATAAGTTGTTGGCTGAGCCAAAAGTGTGTCAGGGGTTTGAAGCCAGTTCATCATAGTGACACAGGACAGCACATGCATCACGTTATGCACACTGGCAGACTCACACAGAAGCTTACATTGTAAAAGAAGCAGCTGGTAAACAGAGGATACTTCTTTTTTTCTTCTTTGAGCATCTCAGGATTCGATCGATTCGGTCCAGGAAGATTTCGAATGTCTAAAACAGCTGGATGATTAAATATTTCCATTCAAGCGAGCAGACAGCTGAACCGGACGTTAAGCTTCCTAAATAAAGCTGCTCATAGTAGCTTCATATTTGTCCCACAAACATGAGAGTGGTATCAAGTTTCCTGTGTAACTTCCTGCAAGAAAGAAATATCATAATAAAAAGATAAATAAACATATTTTCTAAATGAATGCAAGGCTGAGCGCCACTGAAGGTTTCACCGTTCTTCAGTGTTCCATTGGACAGAATGTCTGTTTTTGTTTTCATTCTCTGAAAGAGTTTCCAATGAAGCAGGATACACCCCTAATAAAGCACACAAAAAAACAAACAACACACCCACACACATATACTATGATGTCCCTAGGCCTTAAGACTGTTTTGGCCTGCCTCTGTTTTCTGTTGTTTGGTGGTTTAGCACCTCCTACCTCATTGGTTGATCAATGTCACCTGCTTCCAGCGTTTATAGGCTGGGTCTATAAAGGTGGCTGCTCCTTGCCTCTTGTTTTGCTCTTGGTCTCTCTTGGAAGGCTGGTGCCGTTTAGGCTCCTGGGGGGGGGTTGCACTGGGTTGCACTGGGTTGCACTGGGTTGCACTGGGTTGCACTGGGTTGCATTGGGTTTGGTTCGTATTACACCCAGTTAGCACACAGTTTTACAGCACCAAACACTCATCGCTGGTTACTGACACAACACAGAATAGTTCACATCCCTCTGTGTCATACTCTTCAACAAATCCACATACATCTCACTGTAAGCCTGATTAATTATCATCAGAAACAGTCTTCTGTTGAAATTCATGAAGCTGAGAGTGATGAGCAACAGCGTCAGACAGAGTTTGTCTCTGTATGTTCATGCTGTGTTTCGTGGTTGCGTTATTGGCGGCCGAAATGCTGGAAATGATTCAAAAATCTTTTTTTTTTTGCCAGTTTTCTGTCAGGATACAAAGACTGACGTTAAAGTGATGTAAGTCTGATTTTTACTGATCCGTAGCTCGTTACATACCAGCAGGAGCTGATGTGGTTGATACCAGAGCGTTGTTACAGGCAGCACCACATTTCATCAAGAGCTGTCCAATCAATGTAAGAGTTCTGACCGGATGTGTCATAAGAACTGGACACAGGACTATTACAGTTTACTCCATGAACTCCACCTGCTGAGTTTCAGTGACATTTCATGATGTGGAGGTGTTTGGATTGGGCACCGCGGCGCGACGTCAAGTTGTTTCCCCAAAAAGTTCTTTGGTTAGTTGCGGCACCGCCACAGCCTGAACTCAACACCCCCCATTTGAATGAACGGGAAAACCTGCACCACCTTCCTCTGCCAAGAAGCTCCACCCTTTTGCCTTTCTTATTGGCAGACCTTTGACCTGTCAAACCAGGTCAAAATACAAAGTATATCGCGGTAGAGCTTCATGGGAGAGGGACAGCTAAGATGGTGATACACAGGCTGTCAGGTGAAGGTGTAGCTGCTCACCACATTTCACAATCCAGAAAAAGTTAAGTTGACCTTTTTTTAGCCTGAGATTATTTTGTAAAGGGAACGCCGACGTCCCTACGTGTGAACACGGCGGCTTCTCATGCCAAACACTAACTCCCAATGCAATTTCATTTCCTATTATTGCAACAAATTCCCATCAGACATGAACCAGATTTTACAAAACATTGTGCAACATTAAAAAAATACAGAGAACAGAAACAAGAGATTTTGTAAAAAACAAAAAAAACAAAAACCCACACATCCTTACCGAGCCTCTAATAAACCTCCTCGTTACATCACGTTGAGTCTGATTCTCTTTCACCCTTTTGGAGAAGGAAAAACAAACATTGTTTTGGTGTTAGTTGGAAAGGTTTTAGCGAGTTCCCATCCTTGATGCATTCGCCCGGCTCCCAGCAGGCTGACGTAGCCATTGGCACCGGCGTATAAACAAAAGAGATAAATGGAACAACTCCCACTCCTGATCACATCGACCCGCAGACTCTCTCTCTCTTTTTTCCCAGCCTCGATCCATCTTCATTAACGGGTTTACAGGGAGGTCTGTTTGTGATCTTGAATCATCAGGTTATTGTCTGCATCGATAATAAAGCAGACACAATCTCTGGAAGAGTTTCAGCTTTTTTAATTCGCTGTATTCAGTTTACAAATGACGGGAACTCACAACCCTTACTGCGAAATAACAAGAGGACTGTGTCATCAAACTGGGTTTAGAAGAAAATTCCAGTTAATCACAACTTGGCTCTTTATTCTCTGAGATTTGGGAGAATCAAAGAAGTCCCAAACTGTCTCTGAAACTCTGAAACTTAGACCCTTTAATGATCATTTAGGTAACGATTATCTGCTACAAGATGAACATAAATCCAACAAAGGTCGAAGACATTTTGTAGGTTTAAATTCAGTGATAAGAGTTAGACCAAAGATTTCATAACAAGGCTGAGTCTGAGAAATGAAGCCAACATGAAGGAACTGCAGTTCCTCAAACGTCCACTTGAGGCTGGCTCCAGAAGTGAGTCAGTCTCCATAAGTCCCCATGTTCAAATGTTCAACTTCACAGCAGAAATAAACATGTTTACAGCCTGGTACAAAAAACAGTTTTGGTCTCTGTAGCTAATTTCCCCGTTCATGACAACTGTACTGAGGGTGAATTTATATACAACTCACCTGTTCACATTATATTAAGGCTTAAAGTTATGCAGGATTAAGAGCGTGGACGCTTTGACATCGTTTTTATCCTGTCTGTGATATGAATTTATGGCACAAGTGGAAACTCTGAGCTGCTCTTGGCACTACAGGAAAAGTTTAGTCAGTGTAATTCATCCTCTGGGGACCATGAATCTCTGAAACAAACCATTACAGCGATCATCTGCTTCAGTGTAAATACAAAAAATATTGATTAGTGGATTTAATGAATATTTTATTACAGCAAAAAAAAAAACTAATGTATAATTTATAGCTCACTCAAGTGTGTGTGTGTGTGTGTGTGTGTGTGTGTGTGTGTGTGTGTGTGTGTGTGTGTGTGTGTGTGTGTGTGTGTGTGTGTGTGTGTGTGTGTGTGTGTGTGTGTGCGCATGGTTTTCACACACTCATCCACCAACTTCCTGTCCCTGGATTATGATGCCATCATTCCAAACACTGCTCTATCAGCTGGGATCTACCAGAGACGGATGTTAGCTTTTGGATTTACACACACACACACAGCGGACCCCCTCGTACGCATGCATGAACACACACACACACACACACACACACACACACACACACACACACACACACACAGGCTCGCTGGTAGAGAAAGGAAAAGGCGTAGTCAGTGGTTCTGTTGGCCAGATGTGTTGATGTGTGAATCAGAAGTAGAACAGCTCTGGATTCATTGCTCAGTAGAAGAAAAAAAAAGACTCACATGGACGTTTTTAAAATCTCACTCCTTGTCAGAAATCAGTTAGTTTCTATCTAAACTCTGGGTGTGTCTCCTCCTGGTTCAGTAGGTGGTGAACTGCCCAAAAATAAAATAAGCACTAATTTGATGATTCAAAGACGTCTAGACTTTTAGAATTTCTCGTGGAGGTCCAGGACGCAGATAACCGTCGTTTCTATGGAATTTAAATTATATTTCAGAGTGAAGCAGGTCCTCACTACAGAATTAAACATAGTGATTTAAATGCTGTTGAACAACAGTTACATGTAACATAGACGCTGAAAAAAGTAGGTTTTAACATGGAAATGACCAGGTCTGTGTTTACAGGGAGGTGGTATGACACTTCTTTAGATGTTTTACACTATGACCCACCTACTGCTGAGCTTAGGGAAGATTTAGGAAACGCTGCAAACAAAACAGATTTAGTCTGACAGGATTATAGATGGAGCCAATGCAACACCGTGATATCATTTCATGTCATCATCCATCAAAGCCATTTCCTTTGTGTTCACCAAGTTTGAATTATCTCTGTGCCGTGATGCATGTATAAAATGATCTTGGTGACAATGACGAGCCGTGAAGGAAAATGAATGATTCGTCTATCTGCCTGCTGTCCAACACGAGAATAAACTAACCAGATGTGAACAGTCATAACTGATCAGTCATATCATAATGTTGTGTACCTGTGTTAATTAATGGGACTCATTAATGTGCTTTAATGTTCTGTTCAAACATGTTGCACTGCACAGTGATTCGCTCTGTACCGAAGAAAAAACTCAGTGAACTGTCGCCAAAAGATGATTATTTCATATTTTACTTTCATTGGTTTGTTTTTCCAATAAAATCCAGCTCGAATGTTCTGAAGTCAGTTGAGCTTCAGTGTTTTCAGTTCGGTTCATCACCTACAGCAGAGTTCGCCACAACACAGGCTCCATTTAGACCTCAGAGGTTTAAATATCTAAATATGATTCAACCAGAATAAATCTGAAGGATTGAGCTTGTTTCACTTAATCTAATTTGATCTGGCATTTCTATTTTTTCTTTTAAGTTACTGCAAGTGGAAATGTGTGTTTGGCAGCAGGACTGATGGTTTGATCGAGCTGCCTCAGAAAACTCTCTGATGGACTTTCTGTACTCGTGTATTTCCAATCCATTTCCTCTCTTTGCATCAGGAAAGGTCCAAAATGCCTCGAGCCTAGCTCAGCACAAAGCAAAGACTTCTAGTTTCTAAAACAGTGCTGTATCTCAGTTTACGTGCTTTCATACTTACCCTCGCTGTTTTCAGTACATCAGTGCGTTCACCCTGTCAGTTATGTCAAAATGCAGTGTACTGTGAATACCCAGATGGTTCGCTCATAATCAAAAAGTTGAGTGTGGACGCTTCTCACCCACAGAAATATACAAATGTAAGTTGTACAAATGTTTTATATTTTGCATTGAAATCTTGGCGGTACATTTGAGTAGAAAACAGGAAACATTAGTGGACTGGAGTGATTTTTGGACAGGGTGACTGAGTGATGAACTTCCTGTCCTGATTCCTGCCAACCAGATACAAGCAGTCAACCCGACTTCCCTCAGCTGTGTGGACAAACTTGACTCATCTTGTCGTCTGAAGCTGGCTCATTTCCTCCACAGCAAAATGGAAAATATCAAACATGAACCAAAATACACCAAAAAAAAAAAAGAGTCCAGCATTATTTTGTCAGGCATTAGTCCGCCTCTGATGCACTGTGACTCACGCTGAGGTTGTTCTGTGCTTTATAAACTCACGGAAATCACTTCCACGATCCAAGAATCACAACACATGAATCACAACAAATATTTAAAAGTCAGCGTAATGGACCATAGTGGTGGTTTGGCATAGTTTTTCACATTTGTTATAAACATGCCGTAAGTCCTTTTCAATTGGTTCACTTGGTTTAAAAGTTTGTTCCTGTAGATGGATGATCCATCACCGTACACCAGAGATGAGTTCTCTTTAGATACTCCATGTTTTACCTCCTGTTTGATTACAACGTGGATCATTAGTGAACCACATTTGGGGCAGCTACCTATCAATTCTCAGTAAACCAAATGTCCACTGTGATTGATTTGAAGACTGTTGATTTGCATATTGTACTGAAATCTATTAAAGTCAGTGGCTGTGGCTGATGATAAGAAGTCTGAGTCAGGGCCAGATCGTAAATCTGGACTTCTTTTCCAACACGTAACTACAGCGAAAGTGAAGAGACACTTAAGAGTTCGAATAATATTTAAAGAAGATTTAAACCTGGGTTTCAGAGGGGGATTTCCATCTGCCTCCCTGACGCTATCAGCACTGTGAGGCCTGATTCAGGCCCTCGATTCAAGGCGGTTTCCCTTTTGCTTCAAAGCCTGATGAATCTATTTGAGGATTTTCACTCCCCCAGCAGCTCTATTATTTCTGGGGAGTTTTCAGACTACATGTGTTGTTCCCAAGTTACATGCAAGTAAATGTTTTTCACAACCAACACAGATTATGTGTGACACTATAATTATGCAAAAGAGTTTTTAATGTTCTCCAATGTTTTTCATAGCAGACTACATTGTTTGTGACACAGTGTGTTCTCGAGAAACAGTTGGTGGTGCTTTACTCTCCAGTCAGGTAAACCATTAAAGACTCATAGAAGAAGGAAAGATGTCATTAAAAGAGTAGCAGTCATGGTGATGCTTGTTAATGCGTTCATTTAGGGAACGTTAGTCTCCTCAATGCCTCACACAGATCTGTTCAGTGGACGCCTCATTTACGCTCTGATTTACTTGCTGTGTATTTCCATTTCACTCTGTTGGATTTCAGTGTTTAATCTCTGTCTGTAATATTTCTTTGTTCTGTGAAACTACCTTCAATGCTGATTTGGCCAGAGAATGCGATGCGTCTCTCAGTCTGCATCCTGGGCTTCCTGTAACATTTGTCTTATCCAGACCATAGAGAGTGTAGCAGGTCTGCTGAGATCCTCTGAGCTAAATGTATAGTGTACTTGTCTGTCATGTACGTTATACTGCAGCATCAGTTCTCCAGTTATCTTGTCACCAAGTTTTTATGCTTGGTTCATTTCAGCTGGAACTAGGACTATCAGAGCCACATCGTCTGCATATTTTATCAGTAAGAAAGTTGCGTATTTGTTTTATGAGGGTTTCATTGTTCACAAGCCAAAGAGGTTGAGAACCTCTGCAGCAGATGTTGCTCAAGCTTCACTTCCTCCTTGCATTCTGCATCCTCCTGCATTTCTGTGATGCTTGTTGAAGCTGGCTGAATTTTTGGTAACAAGACAAGTAGCTTTATGGCACTGCATAGACTTAAATCTGTAATTTATTTAACTCTTGCTTCAGCGTCAGTGACGGCAGGTCGACAGGACAAAACTTTGCGAGCTGTCAGCATGTCATGTTACTGTTGTCAATTCCTGGTTTTCTTTCTTTCTCAACTCCAGCCTACAGACTGCTGAGTCTGCGCTTTATTTCATAATATCACCACGAGATGTTTTATATTTACAGATGAGGAATTGAGAGTCATCCTGACTCTTATATTCTTTCTGTTCACTTGTTGCATTGTTGTGGAGGAACTGAAGGCAGCAGACGACTCTGCAGTGAGTCAATCCAACATCTACAGCTGTTTTTTTGTGTGTTTTTTTTAAGATCATGTAGCAAAGTTCTTCATTCAGTCCTTTAAATATCAGGGAAGCTTCAGGGAAGTCTGAGCAAAGGTCTGTCTGACTGTGGTCAGACTGCTGACAAATCTGTTTTTGTTCAAACTGAAACGTGTTGCGCATTTAGGGTGTTTCCAGAAAAGAAAATCACTTTTCACCTCTTTAATCTTGATCAACAACGAAGAGTTTAAAGTCTTTCAAGCCGCTTTGCACATCCTTTGAACAAAGCTAGTCTGTTAATCATTTTTAACTGAAACTGGCTCCACAATAGAGGTCTGCAAGGCGATTCAGGCTCCGGCTTGGACTTATTTAACTTCTCTTCTTTCAATGTGCCCAAACTAAGTGTGTTTTTGTGTGTATCAGACAGATCCCACTTGGTGTCATGTATAGTTGGTCTTGGGTTGGACCTTGAACACCACGGCCGAGGCTAAGGCTGGAGTTCTTCGCCTGTGAAGGACTCTAGCTCAAACCCAACCAACACCCAAACCCATCGCCTCATCTGATCACCTATCATCTCACTGGCTATCCAAGCGCCGGTTGATGGTGATGTGGAGCGACATGTTGCAGGTTTGCAGGCATTGATCGACCCGATGCATCACGCTTGGCTACAAAACGATTTTTACACCCTAAGTAACGTCATTTTAATTCCCCCTGTGGATATCAAGTTAAGGCCTAGAAACCCTGTAACACAATGATCCCTCCATTACTGTCACATCACGCTTCATATAATCAGATAATCCTACGTTTTTAATCCAATTCAATGTATGTTGAACTTCATACATTCATTGCAAGTTGCTGTGATCCAGGCTTGAAGCATCAGAGGAGTGGAGCCAAGAAAGAATCTCTGCACAAAAGACATTTAGTGTCACAGCGTCATCTCTGGACTCAGAGTTGGTGTTTTACAACCTGAACTACAGCTGGATCACTGTAATTCCCTTCAACAAGGCATCTCTGAGCCATCTACAACTGTCTGCGAGGCTGTTGAGCAGATCCAGAAGAACAACTCCCACATCACGTTCATCTTATCTGTTTTTTTTTTTTAATTGGCTTCGCATCAAATTCTTTTAAAGCTTCTTGTTCTCGCATGTAGAGCCCTGCACCATCAGGCACCAGCACTTCGGTCTCCTGACCAGTTCTTACTGGTTGTCCGTCATGCACGAAAACAAAAGGTGATGGCTTCGACACTGTTGGATGCTCTTCCTGTAGACTTACTGTCCCTGTTGAATCCTTTAAAAATGTATTCAAAGTGGCCTTTCTCACACTGGTCCCGTTATGTTTTATTGTTTATTGCTGTGAAAGTTGCCATTCTAAATAAACTTATTTTAAAACTGGATGAAGAGATGGAGGATGACATTGCACACAGCATAGAAACAGTTATTAAATGTGCATTTTAATAACAGATGGAGGTGAATTCTCAGGACAGCAGAAAGTTGGAAAGAATTTTCTCAACAACTCCCACGACAAACGCTGGACTAAACATTTCCTCTGGATTACAGGCCCGATGATTTGAAAAGTTCATGACAAAGAGTTACAGAGAAGTGTTCGCGGGCTGTGTTTATGATTCATTAGAATCCATAGAAAGGTGTCATCAGTATCTGAGACTGACCTCACTGGCTAATTAAACGTTGAGAAAGTGTTCAGACATTCGTGTCGTCTAACTTTGGTGACATGAACCATGACTTCTCTGTACAGACGGAGACAACAGTTTGTCACAACGCAGTGATATGTTGGTGTTCTTGTTTTTGTCTTGTGTTTTATTGTGAAATTTACCTGCCCTCTCGTTTCAGGTCACTTGCCCTTCCCTCGTGTGTCACCTGTCACCTGTTCCCCATTACCCATCTGTCTGTGTCTCCCTTTGTCCTGTCCCAAAGTGTTTCGTCTCATGTCTGATCACCAAAGCCAGCTCCAAAGTCTTGTTCAAAGCCACAGTGTGTATTTTGTAAGTTTTTCCTGCCTCGAAAGATTTTCTGTTAACGTTCTTAGTCTAACTTTTGGTTCCATAGTTCTTAGCTTATTGTCAGCCTCCATTGGAGAGATTTTCAGTTCTTGGTTATAGTGTTGTCTAGTCCTCCACCTTTCAGGAGAGTTTTTGTTTCTTTACCATATTTTCTAGTCCTTGAGTTTGATTTTGATAGTTTTGCATAACCAACATATAGATTTTCCTTCTTAGGAGTGTTTTTTTTTGTTAACTTTAGTTTGCCTTAGTTCTCGCTTCTGGGAGACTCTCAGGTTAGTTTTCACAGCCTTTTTGTTTTGGACTCTGTCGAGGTTTCTGTCTCTAATAAAATCTGCTCCCTGACACCTCCAGCTTCTGAGTCCTGATTTGAGTTCCGGCCTGACACACTTGTGCAAATCAAGCTACAAAAATACATAATTTGAAACAATTTGTGACATTTTCGACGCTAAAGGATCATTTTTGTCAGTTTCATCCATTTAAATAAAATGTTCAACATTTTTGAAACGAGCTTTCTTTCCAAAGAGCTGTAACTAAATCTAACTGTCAACACCGCTAAAGCTCTTATTACAGATTGTTGTTTTCTGGGACTAAGTCATGACCAAGGTCAGAGTGTAGTGAGACTGAGATTAGACTTTAAGGGGTTGAGACCACGTCAAAGGCAGGGCGAGGCCAAGTCAAGACCAAGACCAGGCGCTATATAGCCAACTTAACTAGCCATTATTTTCCAAATCTCCTTTGGGTGAGGCCGTCTCGGTGCTCGTACTGCTGAACCCTTTGTGATTCCGGTAGCCAAACTTTATTACAGAGGATTCGGCTGACATTTTTACTGCCCAGACAGCCACAGCTTCTTCTCGACCTCTGGCGTTCATTTTCTTGTGACGTCCGTGTGAAGGGGGACCAGGTTTGGTGATGCTCGTTAACAGCAACAAAAAGTTTCCTCGTTGTTGTGGTCTTGACCGCTCTGGAAATAAAGACTTTCAAAAACTGGTCTTGAACACTGTCGGACTACTATAAAGTCTAAAAACTGGTTCAGGCTTTCCTGCACACTCAACTCATCCTCTCTGTCATGCTTTCTGTACGTCTAGCTCTTGGTTTTTCCTTTCGGGTCGTGTGCACGGCTACATTTTTGTTCACCTCCATGCTTAAATGTTCAACTTTGAATAATGTGGACCTCCCCTTTAAATCCCTCCAGCTGAAAAGCTCTCAGCAGTTTTTTTTTCCCCCCTCTCTTCTCTCTCCACACATCGCTCCACGTGCCGTGTGGACGCCACGTCAGCTGTGTCAGGCTGACTCTGCACACTGTGTGTGTGTGTGTGTGTTTAAAGAGCTCGGTGTAAGGCTGTCTCCAGCAGCAGGGAGCAGTCAGAGTCCATATTTCATCATCTGGATGTAGATGCAGGGTTTAATATTTCTCTAAAGCTGCACTGAAAGCCTTCACTTCAGCTGTGGTCTGCAGAGTGTTTCGGTTTACAGCCTCTGTGGTTTCCTGCACTAAATACCTTAGAATCAAATAAAAACTGTCTTCACCGACTTGGATGACGCTCTCACTGAAAACTCATGTTGTTTTTGTGACCTCACTTTCTTGTAAGTGGAGATGCCTCACCTGAAACTGAGCCCGCTTCTCTCAAACAGAACATCAACATCCACACGGTTTAAAAAGCGAGGAAGCTGTTTATGTCCGTCTGTCTGATTCAGCTCTGCAGGCGACGTTAGTCGATCGATCATCGCATGTTCGCCGAGAGGTGATCGATCAATCAGGACAGAACAGGGAACGATGGGTCACAATCAGTGTGAGGAGGAAAACAGGTGTGTAACTGTTGGATGAATGAAAGTGCATGGTTAACATTCAGTCAGATGAAGACAGAAAAGTCTTTCCATGGACACCGATGCAGGTGAAGAGTCTGTATGCAGACGATGGTCGACTCTCCCTGGTCGTGATTGGAAGGTCTTGATTGATTTATATTATTTCACAATACTCAAAGACACTTTGAAATCATCAAACATCCATCATGCATCCATTTTCTGTTACCGCTCATCCTCATCAGGGCCGCGGAGGGGCCTGGAGCCAATCTCAGCTGACTTAGGGTGGGGTACATCCGGGACTCCATCACAGAGCACATTGAGACAAACATGATGGAAATAAAAAGCACACATCGTTAATCACACATTAAAATAAATTCAGTGGCAGTTATAGTGAATGTTGCACCAGGTCTGAGGTGGAGCAGGAGGTCCTGGTGATGGAGGGCTTTGTGATGAAGGACTTCTGCCACTTTATTTATTCGGTATTCCTGTTTTCACCTCCACTGGATTAAGACTACTAATACATACGGTTGTCAGCTAATCAGATGATCGGCGGTTCGATCCCCGGCTCCTCCAGTCTGCATGTCGAAGGGTCCCCAAATTTTCATTGTCTTCATTAGTGTGTGAATGATTAGCTCCTAAAACTGATGCAGCCAACAGTGTATGAATGTGCATGAACGGGTGAATGAGGTATGAAGTGTAAAAGCACTTTGAGTAGAAAGGTGTTATATAAGTACAGTCCATGTATGGTTAAGATATTAGGAGTTATGTTTCCCGCCAGTTTCTATAATTTTAACCCTAGAACTCTAACGCTGGGTGATTTTCTTTGTGTTGCTGCTGTCTGGATTGCATGGGTCCCTCGGTAGCTTCAGGCTGCTCACTGATGTCATTAATGGTTTGTTTGTTTCCCTCCTCACATCTATGTTTTTTTCAAGAGGCATGGTGATTTTCACCGAGTGATAGAGAGCGCCATCTCTCCCACAGTTGTCAGTGATGCAGGAAGACTGTGCCTTCACCAGACAAGACTCACATGTCCCAGGAATGGGTGGACCAAAGAACAAGTTCCCAGCTCCATTATTTATTTTTTGTTAGGAAATTTCTCATTAAGGATTACCTGAGGGTCCACCATGGTACCATTTTATTTTATGTGATATTGTATATTGGGAAATTAAAGAAGAGTACTACACTTTGGCATACAGTGCTGTACTTTTACATAAATTGATGAATTTTAGATTTTATAATTTTAGATATTATATCGGGTAAAATATTCCCGACAGTTGGTGATGGTGTTACTAATTTTAACGTTGGTGTTCCAGGGTCAAACACTTTCATACCCAGATTCAGATTTGTTTGATTACACTGGATGTTGTTGTTGTTGTTGTTTTTTAAGCCTTAATTCTTCATGCTAATAGATATCCTAATTATCTTTTTAAATATGTTTTTAAAGAACACATGACCGGTCAAAGTTTACTCCTGAGATATCGTGAACTGGAGTTACTCCTGCAAACCTGTTATGTCACCTACAAACAGGTGATAAATATCAGTGTAGGTAGATATCTAAAGAGCAGAGTCAGGTGTTAAAGCCTGTGACGAACCCTGACCAATCTCTTTTTTTATTTTTTTATTTTGGTCTCCGGAGTGTCGAGGCAGCGAGCTCCCGCCAACACATTCCTGCCTGAAATAGAGCAAGTGTTGGATTTCATTGACCTGACCCAGCTCAGCTGCGTTACACAGATCCGTATCCTCGGTGATGACATAGTAGCACATTTATTCTTGGAGCGAACAGCATGCTCCGTATACGAGACACGCCACGGCAGCATGCACGTGGGCGGGGCCGGCTGCTTCAGGACCAACGGACGGACGGCCGGCCAACCGGCGGCGGCGGCGTCACCTCCTGCTGAAACCCAGGACTAAAGCACTTTCTGTTGATGGTCAATGTAATGTTGATGCTTTTTGGCTGTGTGCGTGAAGAAATAAACAGTTTTCCAGGCTGCATTTGTTCCGTCATTCCTTAAATATTCCTCGGGAGAGGCAACATTAGTCCAGAGTGGATATGATGGTACAGCCCGCTGAAATGAAACCCGACAAATATAGAAACCACTCGGCTGCCAAACACTGTTCAGGATCAGTGTCACTCCGCAAACACTTTGTCACATCCCCCGAAGAGATAGAAGAAGAAAAAAACTCCCGCCAACCAGCTGTCCAAAAGGAGTGCCGCTCCTTTTTGCTCGTGATTCCCAGAAGATCACCCAGTGAACCTGAAGGAGGAGGGAGGAGGTGGGAGGGCGTCAGGTTCTTGGGTTCAGTCCCAGTCGTGGAGAGAGAGGGAACAGCAGGGATGTGTGTGTGTGTGTGTGTGTGTGTGTGTGTGTGTGTGTCGCAGCAAACGCCTGCCAAATATGGCGAGGGGAGAGACGAGCATCCGAACATCATTGCTGGGAAAAGTTGTTCTTGTTCGCTTATTCGTATGAACTGATGCCGGGCGACGTTTTCTGCTTCCATCCAAACACAACACTAATAAAAGCAGACGAGTCCATCTTTATTTCACCAACAGTTCGGCTCTCGGGACGCCGGAGCGGTCGCGTGATGCAAGGAGAGATGAAGCACAGGCAAATACATGCGCCAGTAAGTCACAATGTGGTCGCTAAGGAGACGTTACACTTGAAATGTCTAAACCAGCAGTCGGTCTTGCTGTGATCATGCCATGCCACATCAGGATCTCACTTGGACGGACTCTCAGTCTTATAACTTCATCAGCCACAGCCGCTTTTTATCGATCGATCAAATCTGTGGGATTTTATTGGACTGCCTCGATGCTCGTCGATGTTTCAGTACGTCTGTGTGTATTTAGCAAAGAGCAACAGTCTGAGCTTGTCATCGTGTGTGTACAGGTACATTTACCTGTGAATGTGCTGTAACGTCATTTCGCTCCATAATCGATGAGCCTATGATCAATTTCTAGTGATCAATTAAACTTTAGCAGCAGGCTGTCTTCAAATGCTCCTCTTAAAGATCCCTAATTTCTCTCGAACATGTTACATCATCACGATTATCAGCAGGTTAACCAACACCCTGCACTTCCTCTGTCTCATGCCGACTGTAATTCTAACTTTGGGTTTTTCCTTCGAAGAGCTAAGGGGAAGTGTGTCCAGCCTTAAACATGCTGGACACACTCAGATAACTGGACTTACACAATCTCGTGTGTGTCTGAAGCCGCATGAATCCAGACATCGTCAGGACACTGTTTGGTGATAAATGCTCAGATGAACGTCGCGTTAGGATCAAGATCAAATCGTTTATTTCTGCATTTCTCTCTGTGTCTCTTTTTCTTCTTGTAGTCCTAAAAATAAAGTCCTCTGGTAACACCACTCCACCACACTTACCCTGATCTCCCGCCCTGTTTCCACTCCTCCTCCTCCTCCTCCTCCTCCTCCTCCTCCTCCTGGTTCGTTCCTGAAGTTCCTAGAATCTTCCACAGTTCCAGTTTCAGGGAACGTCGAGAACGTCAAGACGCTGCCAGCTGCAAAAGCTGTGGTTGGCCTCAGAATATGTCCTGTTCTTTCTGCCTCTCCACATGTACTTCACATGTGCGATTGTCTCCGTGTGTACGTCCATCTGCTCGTCTGATTGTTCGCCGTAAGTCTGTCCAGCTGCCTTATTGGCTGAAAATAGACCTCCCCGTTTCTACAGCATGTACACTATGTACTCTTACATCACTGTTTACATCCAATTAAATATACATCTATTCAGGCTCCACCTGTACAGACACAGCCGGTGATGAAAGTGGCATCCAGAGTCCCGGAGGGTTGGTGGAGACCAAACCTGACCTGATAAGAGTCATCACTGCTCTTTGGTTTGTAGAACAAGCCTTTGCCATTGTTGACTTTGAGCTGACGCACATACACCCCAAGAAACAACCAGAGATAAAACTGACTCTGGCAGCAAGACTGAAGCCATGACCGGCCATGAGTCACCAAAGCAAAGCAACATTCATACTGGAAACAGCATACCAGCATACCATGAGGGCCGCGTTGGTCAGGGGTTTGTTATGTGTGGCAGCAGTAAGACCGACATGATTCAGGACGTCCGATCTGAATAACGGATCTGTCAGGTTGGAGGCAAACCGACTGAAAGACGGCTCAGCAGGAAGTTATTTAATCCTCTGTCTCAACAACGCCAAGAAAACCTCAATATTCCAACTCCTGTTATCTTCTATGAATGTTCACTTGGCTTTGGATTCTGTTGCAGTCTCATTATATTATTAGTTTTCCTCCAATCGTAGAAGGTAAGCGTGATCAAATTAAAATAGTTGCAGTTCTCTGCAGGCGTTACGAGGATGGTAACGTTACAGCTGACACCGCCAGAATCACCACTCGGCGCCAAAGAAGCATCTCGCCACTCTTAGGAGATGGCGCGAAACAGGATAGAGAAACAATTTTCAAAATTAAACAGCTTGTCTCACTCAGAGTAACTGATTTATCTACATAGCCTACTTACTCATATTAAAAACATAAACTAACGGAAACATGATTAAATCTAAGAGTGAAATACAGCTTTGGAGTTGGAGCCTTAACCAGCTTTTCATCACGTAACTACACATCAAATTTGTAAAACGTGTGATGATCTAGTAAATATGAACACATTTCAATCAGAAAACATCTTCCACTAATGACCCTCAAGCAGCAGCAACAACAACAACAACAACAACAACAACAACAACAACAACAACAACAGGGTGAACAGGAGTCAAGGAAGAACCTTCCAGTCCTGCTAATGCTGGAGTTAATGTAGCAACTGCTACATTACTAATAACTGTCAGGTCAAGGTCAAACGACCAATGACATTATGACGTTTGTTCAACACTTCTTTTCAACACATTTTGGGATGTAATTAAAGTCACAGCCTCTTGATGCTGCTGGTGGCGCTTTAGTGTTTTTACTATTAATATTAATGTTGATGTTTATGTACGGCTTCCTGTTCGTCCTTCTCTGTAGTATCTGAGGATGAAGGAAGCCCGCAGAGGCCATCCTCCTCCATGCTGATCAGCATGCATGCAACATCCAAGTAATTTTTCTATTTATTTTTACACTTTTTCTTACTGTGTATTTCTTTGTATCATCCTTTGTTGGACTCGACGGTTTGATGGTTTTGCATGGATGGTCTGTGGCCTCGTTAATGGTCTATTAGCAGCAGGAACCCCTGAGGACCAGCACTGACCAAACTAATCAGACTTGGTGTTCACCACTGTTCATCGTTCTTCGACCGGGTTTTTTTTTGCCAGGCCTGAGGTGTCTCTAAACTTCTTCAGTCACTGATCCACACTGTCACAAATGGTTGCAAAGGAGCTGAAACACAGACGATGAGTTCATCAGGGGCACCGCGGACAGAAAAACATGTTCCTCCTTCGACGAAAACAGTCTGTAGCCCACGTTGAGTTAATTCTTTTTCTCTCACAGAGGGCTCACATGTTAAACATTCTTCTATTTTACTATGCACCTCTTTGTATTCGTTATCTGCTGTTGTGCTTTCTTGCTCTTTATGGTTTTACATGGATGATCTATGGCCTTGTTAATGGTCTATGAGCACATGCAAAGAGCGTGACACAACACAGTCCTGTCTGCGGTTTCATGCTATTTCGCAGATTGACAGTCGGCGTTGGTGCATTTTCAACGTTTCTCAACACATTAACCACCAACACAAGACAGAGTACTGCCAGCAAGCACACGTGGACGTATATGAACGGCCAGATCGGGCAGCTATCAAATGTAAATGCACCCCAAGAAGAGGCGTAAATGCATATCTCTCTCTCCAAGAGGCATTTACTCAAATGTGACAATGTCAGATAAGAGTCTGTTTCCTGTGATTACGGCAGCTGAAGTAACGCTGAGATAAAATAAACTGCAAAACTAAGACGGCAATGCCCACAATGCCAAACTCTAAGGTACAGGTCCAGGTCCGGACCCAGAGTCTGTCCTGTCCGGTCAGAGCCGGAACCGACATATCATTCAGTTTTATTCAGCTTTGGCGGGGATTACATTTTGACTGCACCGCTACTCTGACTGACCAGTACTCGTTGCCTTCGCGGAGTTCGAGTTGGTTGGGTTTATGCATAAGGGGGACTGAGATTGGTCAAGGTGAGGGCAAGGAATGCCAGCCAGTCACAGGCAGGGTAGGGCGGGCCTTCACTCAATATAGAGGCAGTGACGGAGAGAAAAATATAAAATGAGTGAAGAGACAAGAGAGAAAAGCGACTTTTAATCCAGAAGATTGCAGCCAAGTCAGCCGGTAACTTGAGTTGAATGTCAAATTTACTCTGCAGAGCTTCATACAATAATAAATTATAAAAGTCAAAGCAGAGTCCAGAGTGTCACTGACAATAAATATTGCTGCCATGGCGTTGAGTTATAACTTTCTTTGTTTTGATAAAATAATATAAATATAAAATAATTGATGTACAGTGGTCCCTCGTTTATCGCGGGGGATACGTTCTAAAAATAACCCGCAATAAACGAAATCCGCGAAGAAATCATCTTTATTTTTTTCAATTATTATCCATGTTTTAAGGCCGTAAAACCCCTAACCACACACTTTTATACACTTTTCTCAGACAGGCATTAACATTTTCTCACATTTCTCTCTAATTCAAATTCTCAAAGTTCAAACTTTCGTAGATTTAACAATAATAAGTACAATACTGTATTAGTAAATGAAACCATATTTCACAGTTCCTCTTTGTCCTGGTGTCGCTCCGCTGTAACGGCTTTTTCCTCTGAAGGCCTTGGTGCAGGTGTTTTTATCCAGGTGCAGAACATACAACGCATTTTGTACAGTACTCCCTTAGCCAATCAGGACGCCGAACACAATGCGCGTTCATACTGTACAGTACGCTGTAAAAAAAAAGCAAAATTACACAAAAAAAATCTGAAACAGCGAGTCTGCGAAAGGTGAACCGCGTTATATTGAGGGACGACTGTATAACTAAATTATACTCTGACATCACAACAGGTTTGCATTTGATTCAATCCCATGACGTCCATCCATGACAGCTGATGGACATCCTCTCACAGCCGACTGTCTTTCTGCTGATTGTACATCAGTGGCTCTATAAACGACAAACAAAGCGGCCATTCTACACAGGATTTGTGTCAGGAAAATAACTTGCCCGATGATATTCAGCTTACCTCTTAGCCTGCTATAGCTTGTATTGGACTTCGGTTCTGGATCAGGAGGAGTAGAGCCGACATATGTGATCCGGTCAACAGAGACACATGTGGCTAAGTGCAAATTAAAGCGTGTTGAACCACATCTGGATCTTATGCGGATACAAGATGATTAATTGGGGCTGCAGCGTGTGGTGAGAAACACTGAATGCACACGAGAACATTTGTTCTCCACGGTGCACCTGTAAAACAGATTATTTCATTAGTTATTTATGGATCAGTAACATGTTCTGGGCTTTCAAAATGTCTTCACAAACGAGTGGATTCGCTCTACAGTACAGAAAAGTATCAAATCTAGTTTCATGATTCACGGATTCTGGGACAAATTGTTCCCAAACGGAGATGTGTCAGGAGCTGTGACATTAAAATGACCTGTCCTGAATAATGTAATAACCAACCGGAAAAACAGACATGTGACGGGACATTCAAAGACACAGAAAAAAACCATCTCCACGGGGCTGAACGGGTGTTCGATCACACAAAGGAGCATCTGTGACTGTGTTCAGAGCGGCCTGCAGGGCATTAACTTCAGCTCAATAGGACAGTGTGTTTTGTTTATGTCTGTGTACAGTACTGGCCGGGTGACAATAGGAGCTGTGTAACTAAATGAGTGTACCATAAGTGGGGCATACCGGTGGCTCAGCGGGCGGGGAGGACTCACTCTGAGCCGGCGGCGGGTTGGACGCTCACTGTTCTGGCTTCTGTCCCGCGTGAGCCGCTTTTTATTCCTGCAGAATTAACCGTGAAATGTCACGAAAGTAATTATTAATTATGATTACGCCACAAGCATTTGAAAGTTTAAATGTCAGAGCGAGTTGTACTTTTTTTTTTGTGCTAATCACGCACGTCTTTAAGTAGAAAAACAAAAAAACTTTCCCCTTGCTGCTGATTCCTGTGGTGTGTCTGCACTGCACTGTAAGCCCTTTTCTCTGCCTGATCATCTCTGGTTACCACGCAGCTCTTCCCCCCCCCCACTGGTGATCAATAAAGGTTCATAGCAAAAATTACTTTTGCACTTTGGCTTCATTTCACAGACACGGAGGTTGTCACTTGATTATCATCAACACATGACGGGATTAAGCAAGATCCAGAACCCTGCCATGTAGCTCTAAGGTCATGCATCACTTGACACTTGATTGCTACAACTACAAGACTTAAACCTCAAAGATTTTTGAGGCTGCAGCTCCTGCGTGGCACAGAAACAGCTCTACACTTTATGTAGACAAAGAAAATAAGAACACTGCTCTTCACACCTCTCTGCTGACATGAATGGTGTTCTTGCAGGATGTCCTGTATGTGTGGCTAGTGGTCTGCATGCAACAAGTTCACAACACTTGCGACACGCGAGGTCCAGAACGTCCTCTACTTTCTATTATTATAAGCAGAAAGAGGAAGAGAGAATGGGGCAGTTTGAAGTCAGTAGGGGGGGTTTGTTCGAGGCCTCTTCCTCTTTCTCCCGTTCATCCTGTTGCAGAGTCATGAATGAGAAGGTTCCTGGCAGACTGCACACACACACACACACACACACACACATGCACACACACACATGCACACACACACACACACACATGCACACACACACACACCACTTCTCCATTCAGTCAAATCTCTTATCATTCATGGTTTTCAGCCGTGATGCAAGGAACAGATCTTTAAGCTCTAGTGCAGTTATGCACGACCCGTGTTAACAGCTTCAAGTTATAGCCGCAGTTTGAGCTGCAGCCAGAGTCAAATCTGTTTTCACTGTTACACGGGATTCAGACGCACACTGACCACTGTGGCATCGTATCATGCAATGAGTTTACACTGGTCTGTACTGCTTCATGTGGTTTATCGCAGCCAGCCGTGCGGTCAACTATTGCAAAGATGCAGACCAACGATTCCTTACAGCCACAGTTTGACATTTAAGTATAGAAGAGTCACAATATGCATGCGTACATGGGGTTATGACTCAAAGACTTGAATCCAGCCCGGCTGAGGATATGGACCCTGAGGTAATTGGATCCTTAATAAGGGATCCAGGGTTGGACACTTACTGTTTGAGTGTTCATAAGGAGTCAGATGCATAAACATGTCTAGATTCATGACTGAAGTTGTGTATGTGCTTCTGATTTCCATCAATTCATCCATATTCTGCCACTAATCTGGATGCAGGTCCTGGTGGCAGCAGGGACGGTCTTCCTGGGTGATCCAGAGGCGTTCCTAAACCAGATGGGATATGTAATCCCTCCAGCATGTTCTGGGTCTGCCCCCGTGGTTTCCCCCCCTCTATTTGGGTGTGTGTTAGATACCTCAACAGGGAGGCGTCCGGCAGGCGTCCTGATCAGATCTTGAACCACCTCAATTGACTCCTCCGTCATGATGGAGCAGCAGTTCTCTGGTTATCTGTGCTCCTCACCCGGCTGCTGTGGGGTGAGCCAGCAGAAAGTCATTTCGGCAGCTCGTATCCTGGACCACAAGCCTAACCATCTACAGTATCCACCCGTGATTACAATCACACCATTAAACGCCAGGAAAGATAATTAATACCTCAGATAATTGTACTCATCTTGTGCACAGACATTCATGTTCCCCAGATGATGAAGCTGAATGACTTGTGATCTGTGATCTGACTTTTTTTGTGAAGTGGACGTTTACTGAAATATCAACAACTACTGATTGGATTGCCATGAGATTTGGATCACCGTGGTGATCTCTGAACCTTTTATCTAAATTATAATTTGTCCAATAGGTTTGGTTTATGACCAATTAGCTGCAAAACTAAAGACAGTTTAGTTTATCGCTCTCAGGTGTCTCAGTCTCAGGTAAAGGTCGACTTGGCGCTTCTTCTTTTTTGGCCTTTTATGATAGTACAGCTGAAGATAGACAGGAAGCAGGGGGCAGAGACACACAGTAAATGGCCGTCTGATGCGGGATTCGAACCGGGCCAGCTGCAGTGAGGACTGTGGCCTCCACACACGAGGCGGCCGCTTAACCCACTACGCCACCGACGCGGTTTAGCTGCGTCCTTTGCCCGGCGTCAACTCACACCGGACGCGTGTCAGCCGCGTAACGGCAGCGGAGCGAGCCGGCCGTATTCACGCGAGAATCATTGACGTACGCGAGACCCCGTGATAAACTGTGTATAAAGAAAACAACAACAATAAACAGCTGACTTTGCTTCTCCGACGTGGAGGAGATTATAAAAAGCATCTGTTGTGTCATAAATGATTGTGTGTTGTTCCACGTCAACAATCAGTCTCTCATCGTTCATGTTGAGACGCTTTGATCGATCTTTGATCACCTGGTGCCACCGGTCATGACCTAACGTTGATGTGAAGTTGTGATAAGCTACATGAACTGCGTATTGTGTTTTATTTTGAAAGGGGGCGGAAGTTTATTACGTTGATTGTGTGGGGTTTCCTGTCTGGTGCGCAGTGCTCTGTTGAAATTTACGAGGTTTAGCAGCGGCTCTTGTCAAAAATAAAAATGCTACGGAATGCTCGCACCGTGGCGCTCCGAGATGCTTCCGGGACGCTCCGCGACGCGCCCTGTGTGAGTCTCACTGACTAGACTGGCAGCTATTTGCTACGGTGACCGCGGCGCAGCCGTTACGCGGCCGTAACGCCTCCGGTGTGAGTTGGCCTTTATGGAGGTATCACATACCATGCAGTTAAACATGTAGGTGTATATCCTTCTGTACCATACCATTGTGCATTTTAACTTGACTGATGGTGGTTTATAAAGTCAAATGGCAGCACGTCAGAAAGTCATAGATCTCCCGGACCAGGTTAGTTTCCTAGTAACCGAGCTTGAATTCGCTTTACAGAACTGAATCAACTGAAAAACTGACTCAGACTAACTGAAATAAATGTGGCTTCATTTGGCGACCGCGCTTTATGAAACGTGGCCGTCTGTTGCTAAACCGAATAAAGCCGCAGATTCAAAACTAACTGGCCATTAATTGGTACACTCAGATCCTCCGTTGCTTCATTCACGCTGACATTTCAGCAACGTACCCTTTTTTGTCTTTTGCAACTTTTCTGACATTTATAGATGTAGATATATATCTAAGAGTCGTCTGACAACCGCAGCTTCCCCCCCCAACCGATGAGTTCTTAAAGTAACAGCGCAAACTCTGAATGTGTCGAAGGTTTCTTATCAGCTTTCTAAGGTTCTTGTGCTTCTAACACAGGATGCATGACAGTCGGCCAGTTCCCCAAAAAAGCTGATCTCAAACACGAGACTCAACTTAAACACTGATAATGTACCGTGTCGCTCAAGACGGAAAAATCATTTAAATAAAAAAGAAGGTGAACAGGTCAAATATCTTTTCTTCTTTCGTGCTGCTCGGTGTTACACAGATCGAGTGTCAGACGCCTGCAGACTTCCTTTTTTTTTTAGACATGACACACTTTGTATGCACCAGTGTGACTGCGGCCTCATTTTTCTCACATTAAAGTGGCTTGTTTTGGTCTTTTGGCAGTCAAGGTGAGAACGTTTCTTCCTCAAAGGGGTCCCATTATGCTCCTTTTGAAGCTCTGCACTTTTTTATTCTGGGACTCCACTCGAGAAGCTTGGCATGATGCACGGCTTAAAAAGAAAATCTTATCTTGTACTCCTGCAGCCAACTTTCC
>JAFMOB010000002.1:3003573-3206073 GCA_018985215.1 Larimichthys polyactis
GCTAACATCCTCCTCTCCTCCACTTCCTCTATGAAGCCTTGGGGGCAGTCCAGGACAGAGCTGCCCCTCTTGACCAGTTTGAGTCTTTTCCTGTTCCTCTCTGTGCTATTCTATGCAGACGACTGCATATAATAATGCAGATGCCGCCACAGTGTCATAGAAAGTTTTCAAGAGTCCTGCACAATCCAAAGTACCTGAGTCTACTCAGCAAACTGAGACGACTTTGACTCTTCTTTTACAGGACGTCTGAGTTTGTTGCTGAGGTGAACACCCAGAGATTTGTCATTTAAGATTTGCACATCGCAGTGCACCTCCACACGTCAAGCTTCAGCCTGACGAGACGTCTAATCAGACATTAATTGAAAACACCTGTGACAGTGTGAAGAACCTACAAGCGATGTGTCTCTGGCAGAACTGGAAGCTATTTTCCCAACGACTTTTGGGGGCATTTGAACCTTATAAGGACAAAGTACAGGAACACACAGTCCCTGGAGAAAGTGCAGCAGGATGCACTTTTACATGTTCCTGGCAAAGCTGCGGTTACTCCCTTTGATGACTACCACCAAGCATGCCGAACCACACACACACACACACACACACATAGACACACACACCACATGAAGGCTGTTCCCAGAAGGAATGCTCCGTGGCGGCCTGCCTCTTTTCCTCCTCCTCCTCCTTCTCGCAGCTGACTGAGGTCAGACAGACGCTCGCTCCATTGAAATCCTTGAAGGAAAAACTCCACCCTAAACCACTTAAACCCTTTAAAAACCAGCTGCTGGTGGTCTGCTTTAGATTTTTGGCTCTGTTTAGTGTTTTCATTGTATTGTTCTTTCTCCTAGCTGTGATGGCCAGTCCAGATATTTCCAGTGTGTTGGCAGAAAAGCTTCCCTTGGTCTGAAACAATAGTTATTGTCAGGATTTGCAGTCATTTTCCATAAATATTCCATGTTCACAAGTTCTGATAAAAGCTGGTGTTTTCTAAAGAAAAGAAAATCTTGGCCCTCATCCTGGGGTTTGAGACACAGAACACACACAATCATCTATAAATAAAGTCTTTTCTAGTAGAACCGCCGTAGCATTCATTTCCTGCAAGATATAGATATAGTCCAAGAAATTTTCCTTTTACACATCAGACGTTTGGAATTGTGGATAAAATGGATTTCTGACTCCTCTTAGACTTTCCAAATGTATCTGATGCAATGGATAAAATTCTGATAGTGAAATGAGTCATTTAGTGGGAGTCATGATGGGCTCACAAACTGAGCTTCCCAAGGTTTTGAATGACTTAATGCTGGAAGCTCGTGAGGGCCATAAATTCATTCGAGTTGGAACCAAATCTAGTTGGATTTCAGCAGAGATCTACTTTGAACGTCTGGAAACCTCTGCAGTGGTCTTCCCTGAAAGAGTATTTGTGTTGGCATTGCTGACACCAGGTCAGCTACAACAGGTGTTCACTGTGGAGGTCTACTGTTCACTTGGCCACATCTTTCATAGATGTAATATCAGTTTTTACGTAGACAATACTCTAATCTATCTAAGCTGTGACCCTGGAAATCACTATCAGATCACTGGTAACCGTCTAAACTGCTTCATTTCCTGCAGAATTACAACATTTCCTTCAGCTTAATGCTGATAAGTCAGAGTTAATGATTGTAGGTCAAGACTGTGCAAATGCTCAAATGTCAAAGAGTCTTGGTTCTCTGTCCCATTCAACAATGCTTGCTGTCATTTTTTTTATCAAAACCTCAGCTTAGACAAACATTTTAAATCAATGGCTCAATCGTGCTTTCAAACATTTCAAGGATTTCTTTCAGCAAAAAATCTGGAAACTGTCATACTATCATATTATAATTATGATGGGGAAAAGTCAGTGGGAAACAGTTCCCTGTGCATCATGTGATGAACATCCTTGCTGTCCCTACACGGTTTGGTCACCATATCAAATTGGCTTCAAAGCCCAGCACTCTTCCACCGGGTCCTCTGGGTTTGGTCCTGCTATGACATGTCATGAAAAGGGTCTATTGTACTGGGATCTCAAAACTTGAACAAATAAAGTCAAAACTATCTGCATGAATAGATACCCGTACAGGTTAGTAAAAACTCTTACTCCACTTGCCCTTCAATGGCTGATTCAGGACCCATGACCTTTGGAAGAAATTCATAGTGTTGCACTTGGTTATTCACAGAAAATATGTCACATCATTGTGTGACAAATGGAGAAAAAGAGAGAGCTGGAGAGAGAAATTTGAACCCTGCACAGCAAGCCAGTGAAGTGCAGTGGGCGTTGATGTCAGGACTGTCAGTTTTGTAAAGTTACAGGAATTGTTGGATCCCAGATCTGAAGTTGGAAAGGTTTTAGCAGAGGGTGTTTCTGAAGCTATTCGGCCATCCAACAGGCATTTCTGAGGAACCGTACTGGCAGCTTAAGCTTCCATTTTCCATGTGAAATCCAAACTTAACAACCGGGTTCTTAGAATATTGTAGTTAAAGGTTAAAGTGTACGATATATCATAACCGATAGCACTGATACCAGTACTTCCTCAGGATGCAGAGTATTTCTTCTGTCATTATCGCAGGTCACTAAGGTCACAGAGAGAAAGAACGACTCGCCTTCCCTTCATTCCTCTGAAATTACAGCTCTCACAGCGTCACCACAAGATCTCACCAAACTGTGTAATAACAGGCCTTCACCGACACACACACACACACATACACACTCTCTAAATGTTAGCGTAGAGCTGTTTATAAATTTGTTCTGAGAAAAAAAATATATCATCCACGCGCGCACAGGAAGTGATGCGTTTTATGTTTCCTGGTCACTTCCAATAAACCGACGAAGAAAGACACGGGCCGTTACCATCGTGGCTGAAAAACAGGGCGAGTGCCGCCTACATCACGATGCTGACTGAAAGAGGTGTCACAATCCAGCTCCAGAGAGGACACCGAGGGAAAGACCACACACGAGCTGGAGCTTAAAAAAGATTTATTTTGACCCGTGGAAAACGGAAAAAGCAGCTACAAACTAAATTAAAAACACGAAGGGAGGGTTTTTATAAAACATCAGCGGTGTCTGAGAAGCACAAATGAGTGGAAAATGTGTTGTGGGGATGTTTTGTGCAGAAAACAAGCCAAATATAACCAAACAAAGAGGAAACAAATGATGCAGCACTGTAACGTTAATCCATGCTGTTCATCAGTTTGTTCCTCCTGAGCTGATTGTTCGTATATTTTAAACAAATATCTGCAGAAGCAGCCGTCTTTTATCGTCCGTTTCATATCTAAATGTTTAAGGGCTCTGTCTTTTTATTTATACAGGCCATTGGCTACAACAGGTGCTCACTTTGGGGTGCCCCAGGGCTCTGTGCTAGGTCCACGTATTTTCCATTTGCATGCATGCTCCCACGTGGCCACATCACTGCCTGTCATTGTTAAAAACACACATGATTGTAGAAAGGATATCACTGCATGGTCTCACACACACACCACACTACCATGCAAAGAGAGAGACAGATATTCTTCTCAAGGCTCCTAAAATGCAGCAGCAGCTTGTGTTTAGAAACGACACAATTATAATCAGGCGTTCTTTTCAGCTCCCTGCTGTGCACTGCATGACATGGCTGTTTACATTTGACACAGTGGAAATGACAAGTGGGCTCTCCTGCTGTGAACCACCCCCAATTTCGTACTAGGCGGTGTGATGTGAGTTCATGAACAAGGACCACACCGCAACAATATTTCGTTTAAGAACGGGTGAATGTGAAGGAGGGACGCCATCGGTTAGGGTGGTCTGGGAAAACATGCTGAAGGTGAACGCCGAGTCAGAGCGGGGGTTTGAATCTCAGATGCATCCCCACCCGAGCTGCTCACAGGCCCACAGATGATGAGGGAAGAGAGGATGAAGGGAGGTGGGGATGAGCAGAGACAAACAGGGCTAGAAGGGTGGGCCAGGTATAAGTAGCTGGACGGATGATTAGAGGTGTGGCCCTGCTCCTGAACATAAATTAACTAATTAACTTCATTTCAGTAATTGGTGCCACTCAGATGGGATTAATATTCCAAAGAGTTCTATCTAATTAGTCAATTATTTACTGGAATTTTCACTTCATTCATTGTAAGATAATCAAATGGCTTTTCAATCGTGATCACTTGATGTGTTCGAGGACGTCACGGCAGCAGAGGTGGTGGGATTTAAGTTCTTTCCCCCCGAGGTGTGCAGGGTTAAACACATGACGCCCTTCACATCAAAACAATTAGAATTAGACAGACCAGCCAAGAGAGAATAATTAGCATAACATTAAAACAACCTTTTAATGACTTTGTGGCGTTCTTGCTCTCATAGAGTTTTCAGTTTGAAATGCTCTGCACGTGTTTTTCTGACGTTAATCGTGATTTTAGTTTCATAAGCATGAGAAATATTTCACACTCATTTAAAATACTGATTCAGAGATATGAGGCATAAAATCACTTCCTGTACGTGTTACCTCACCGAGAAACTTCTTGGACTGAGATCTTACTGATGAAAAACGTTTGAATAAAAACACTGTTAAATTAAAACATTTATATGATGTAAAAATGCCCAAATAAAACTGATTTTAATTCATTTTAAGAGACTCAGTCCATAAACACCATGACTGGACCAGAACCAGCTTTCACACCAGAGTTTTGGAAACACTCAGCTCCAGTAATGTGTGTGTGTGTGTGTGTGTGTGTGTGTGTGTGTGTGTGTGTGTGTGTGTGTGTGTTAGTGTGAGCTTATTCAGTAGCTGCTGCTGTCTAATTAAAGCAGACAGACAGACAGACAGGCAGCAGCAGCCTGTCTGTCTGCACAGAGACGCTGCAGGATGAAGAGTCCTAATAAGGAGGAGATCACAGCGGTGAAGCACACACACACACACACACACACACACACACACACACACACACACACACACACACACAGCAGTAATCCCATTCCCAGGCTGTCTCTGCACTCTGGGGTGTTGGCTGTCAGTGTGTCCTATTAACTTTCTTATGTCATCAAGTTCACTGGGCCAGTCAACAAGTCAGTGATCTGTTTAATTAACCTTTTACCCCGTCCCATGCAAACCAAGGAGAGGACATTATGTAGCCTACGGGAACACACACTTAACGACCAACTTCTGAAAATTACCGCCAACTAATGTTTGTCTTTCTGTAGAAGCTACATGTCAGTTAAAAAATTAGTGATACAACTAATCTGAGGCTTAGTCAGGTGGTGACTGCAATCATAAACACAGCATGCACACAGATTATTTGAAATGATGTCACATATGTCGCATTCATGCAGAGGAATTCACAGCGACAGCGACACCATCGAATGAAATGGCACATTTCAATATGAGTGCCCTTCAGCGACGCTGTTTATATCATGATTTAGTCCGTCAGCTGCCGGTGAAGTGATTAACGGGTTTGTATTGTCAGTTTAATGGAAACCAGTCAGCCGAACGGCATTTTTACAAGTTCAGTGACTCAGTCAGGAAATGTAAAAATGAGTCAGTCAGTCGGGTGTTTATGTTTCTATTCCAATAGACAGACTTTCTGATTTCATTCAACATTTTAACGTTCAGTCAGGAGCTCAGAGGTTCTCACAGGGATTTCACACCAAAAGCAGAAGTGCTGACATTATCATTTTATTTCCCGTGGATTTTCTCTCACGTGCGTTTCACTTTGATTTTTCCATCAGGCTGTGCAGAAAAAGGTTGAACTGAATTAAACTCTGACTTCGAATGTGTTGACGTCCACAAAACACGCCCAAGGATGAATGCCCTGAGTTCTGCACAGTGACATGTGAGATGTTTTTTCCACTGCTTGCAGATTTAGTTCTTCCAAAAATGGGTCAGTAATATTTTGCATATTATCATTTAACTTCTGCTGCTGGACTGAGCGAGTACGGATCTTTGTGAGATTGAAATCAGCCGCAGTAAGAGATGCAGATTTGACCATAAATACTGGCGCACACACGGATAATTTAAGTGAAGTATTCTTCATTTCTGAGTTCATCCACTCATGAAAATTGGACATCGAAGTCATGCTGTCGGCACTGCTTTGAAATCAGCTTGCAGAACACTGAGCGATGCTCATCACAGGTGATTTAGACGTAGGTATACTCAATGCTGACTTATAAATAAGTAGGTACGCTCCATGTACCTGCATATGATGGAGCAAAAATAAACATTTTCTGTCGTGTTGTGTGAGGATTTGTGTAAAAATGACTCAAAGCATGGCGTCAAACATCAGAGATATGTTACTGCTGTGCTCGGTTACATGCTGTGCCGCTCTTCACCTCGTACAAACCATCTGATCTTGCTTGTTTTCCAGGTGAGCCTCAGAGAAACGTGCACATGAAGTTCACCTGATGAAAACATGCTTGGTCTGCATACCTGTACTAAGGAAGGAAAGACCTCCGACTGAACACACTATGTTGTTTCATCAGGAGGTCGTGCAGGAGATGTGAACTGTTGAACTGTCAGCCGCTATGTTGAGAAGCAGCACGGAGCCGGCCACCGTGATCGGTTTGTTTGGTCTCTCAGAGCAAAGCGACTGATGGAACATCTTCAACATCTTCAACGTCCTGCTGCACACACACAGTCTGCTCTGTCCCTTCTTGTAGACAGCCTCAGTGTTGTCCGGGTGCACATCCCACCACCTCCACCTCTTCATGTTCAGTCACATCAGGGGATTCTGCAGAACCCTGGATGTTCAGTGACGACATATCTCTGTAATGTAACTAGATTATAATTACAGAAAAAAGTTACCGGGCCTGTTTTTAAGGTGGAATTTACATGAAGCAGTCTGGAAATCCCAGAAATTAACCAGTTAGTCAGAAATTAAAGCAGTGAGTCAAACAGCCAGCCAGGAGGGTTTTAGTATTCAGAGGCTGAAACCAGGCCACTCATTCAGTCTGCCAGTTAGCCTGTAGGTGGCACATTAACCCAGTTATTCACATCCAGATCCCTCCTCTCTTCTCCTTTGTGTGTGTGCTGCTGTGATCCGCCCTACATCAGCTGCTACAGACAGAAACCCAATCCTCCAAATATGGAACAGCAGACTTTTAAAAAAAAATCAGCGTAGCTTCTTTTTTTTCTTCTTCTTCTTGGATTATGCTGCATTTCCATTTTCTCCGTGTGTGGAAATGTGGTGCGCATTTACACTCAGCAAAAATAGTTTCCATATGACCGACTGTGATTATTCCTGAAAGTTCACAATGCATGAAGAGAAGGCATGCATGGAGAACAGCAGACATGCAGGAGCTGCTTACATGCAGCATTGTTTTTCATATTTTATATTATCAGTGACACACATGTGTGCGTGGTCAGACGACACCAACCGGTGAGAGTGTCACATATTTAAAGGGCAGGGTGGAAACGAACGCGCAGCCCACGGCCGGTAAGACTGTGAGCTCTTATTACAAGATTCCTTACTGAGAACTCACGTGAACCGAGGCTCGCTCGCGCTCTGATTGGCCGACGTTTCTGCACGTGTACCGGCGAATCCACGTTATGTAACGGGAGAGGGAGAGAGAGAGAGGAGCGAGGTCGGGCGGAGACCGGGAGGAGGAGGAGAGAGAGGACTGCGGTATCTGAGCGGGGCTGCCGAGTTCATTCATGTCAATGCACAAGCCTTTCACCTACATATTATATTATACATCATTTATTATTATTTCATCAGATGTAAATAAGTGATTTTTTTATTATTATAATTTTGCATTTAGCAGAAAAAAATGTGCAAAAGATGCAAAAAAAAATCTAATTTGACAACATGCAAATGTGCAACATTCATCAGATTTTTGTGCATAATTTAAAGCCTCGTATTAAAGCTGCATCATGACAGCTGCACGCGCAGAGATGACATATGCTTCACTTGTGGTTGTAGCTGTTGTAGTAGTAGTAACTGTAGTAGTAGCAGGAGGAGGAGTTGGAGGACAGATGGATGGTGAAATACCGCTGCAAGAATTGGACAACGTGGCTCTGAAAGCACTCAGCCTGCCTGTCTGTCTGTCTGTCTGTCTGTCTGTCTGCCTGCAGGTCTGTCTGTCTGTCTGCCATATTACTGCAGTTAAAGGGACACAGAGGTGGAGGGGAGTGAACAGGCTCTCAGCTCTCAGCCGTACAAACACCAGCCGGGCTCTGTTCCCGCTACATTCCCCACTAATGACTGAAAAGTTATTTTCTGTGCCGTGAATCACGCATGTTAGAGTTCCCTGAACGCATCGTTTACGCGCGTAATTACGCACACGGTCTCCGCTCCGGTGCGCGTCTCTGGGTTATGTTGGACAGACAGACAGGCAGTGAGACAGACAGACAGGCAGTGAGACACCCGGCTTCTCTTCACAATCCACGTGTGTTCATGTCCCAACTTTTTACCGCCACCGTATTCCTGGAATCCCAGCCCTCCTCCGCTCTGCCCTCCTCCTTCATCTGCTGCTATCACTCCGCCAGAAAGTAGACCCTGGACTTCAAGGCCAGATTAATAACAGCGGCGGCTTGTTTGGATTTTCCCGCCTGGACTCGATCCAAACCGGGCACGGTGATGGATTTATTGGCGATGGGTGCGACTGCCGTTAACGCGCCGTTGCCGGTGCTCGCGTTTTGGCGCGATTTTGCTGCGGGCGGAGGGACAACGGCGAGCAACGGCGATATAAACCCAGGGACCCCGCCGGGCCACACCTACTCTGTCTGTCTGTGAGCGGAGGACGCGCAGGACGGAGACGGAGACGGAGCGGACACCGGAGCGCCATGCTGCCCGGCTCTCACTGTGACTTCACACGCAGAACATCTCCCGCCGGCAGATAGTCACGCTTCACTCTGTGGATTTTATTGGATATTTGGGACGTTTGCTCGATTAATTTTCTCCAGTTTGTGAAAGGAAATCTGCAGGTAAGGACGCATAAATATATAATATTAATATAAATCTGTATCTGTGTGTGGATGAATGTTTTAAATGTTCACACGTGTGGTGCGTTCATGTCATGCGTGCGTTTGTTGTAACCGTGTGTGCGGTGTGAGAGGGTGCCGGCTTCACGTGCACGCTCAGCCCATGCGGGGTTTTAAATGACCCCCGCAGCGGGTCGCGTGAGGACTTCTGCGTGTGCGTTTTTTCTTGGTGCATTCACTGACCACGGAAATATTAAACTCGGGTAGAAACATTAATTTTCAGTTTTAATGAGTGTTTTTTTTTTTTTTTTTTTTTGGCCGTGGTGTCGAGGCTGTAGCAGCAGCTGGTGCAAAGGCATGCAGCGTTAAAGGAACAAGCTGTACGAGTTTTAAAGAGAGGATGCATTCACGGGCAGCTGCACACAGAGCTGCACTGTCACACCTCCACTCTGCACAAACCTGATTAATTAGTTCGTATTATGTCACGACGCAGACTGTCTGTGTGTCTGTCTGTCTGTCTGTGTGTTTGAGGGTTCAGGTTTCTGCTGAAAGAAAGAAAGAGCCTTTAACTCTGAGCCACACACACACACACACACACACACACACACACACACACTGCTGCTTTGTTCTCCAACATAGCCTGCTTACACACACACACACACACACACACACACACACACACACACACACACACACACACATACCATAAGACCCCACACGCAGGAATGTTGTAGGATTGTCTGAGCTGCTTCACACGTCATTTGATTAGATGTTTTATTTATTTCCATAAAGACATTTAATCAGTTTAATTAAAGCTGTTCAGTGCAGAAGTTGGGGAGCGTTTGTTTTCCATGTCAGCACGTTTGTGTTTTTTTGTTTCTTTTTAAATTAAGTTTCTGAGTTAGTGGGAGATGACAAAATGTAAATTGTGGTGGAGCAGTGTAAAGTTTCTAACCTCTGTCTGTCCCAGCTGTTGCTGTGATGTCATGGGGAGGTGGGAGGGGGGCGTTGAATTATGTTTTTTTTTTTTGTCTGTGCTCCTTGGGGAGCTGCTGGGCGGGGCTTATGTGATGTAAACACAGATAAAAGGTGGCATGCTGCCTGTCGGGGTCTCAGTCTCAAGAAACTCTTTAAAACTTTCACTACAACACGTGTTGCTGCTGCCGCCGCCGCTGGGATCTACCCGCTTCAGCTCTACCACACGGCGGCTTTAAACACACTACCGGCTCGGTGCTTGGGATTTGAACCCGCGAGCTCCTCTACCTCTCTGATTTTAGTGTTTTTTGCTGTTTTTTTTAATTCTCAGATTCTGCAAACAAACATGTTGCAAAGCTTCTCTCAGTCGCCGGACTGGCTTTACTCGGAGCCTCTGCTGTTTGACGATGAGTTCTGCCAGAGTTTAATGAAGGACCTCCAGTCGCTGCCGACTCCCCCACAGAGCCCACCCATGAAGGCCGGGATGGGAGGCAGCAAGCCCCTCTCCAAAGAGGACCAGCTGAGCTACGTGTCGGACATCCTGCTGGAGGATCACGACATGCAGCAGCTCAACTGGAACTACGACTTCTTCCACTCGGACGCCGCCGAGAAGGACTGCGAGCCCAGCCAGCCCTGCTCCCCGCTGGAGGAGAGCGGCGAGGACTGCCTGTGGCGGTGCCTGGCGTCCGACAAGAGCCTGGAGGAGAAGCTGGTGTCCACGATGCTCGGCTCCAGCCCGCTGCTGTCCGACATCAACACCAGCATCTTTGAGGAGATCGCCGGCTCCACGCTCGACTGCCAAAACCTGATGAACACTCCTGAGTCCAGCGAGGCCACATCAGACTACGGATCAACAGGCGGCGAGCTGTCCACCTATTCATCCAGTGACTCTGGTGAGTTGAGACCTCGTCTCTCACTGATGTTCCTCACATCAGCCTTTCATCTCACCTGCTGTGTTATCGTGCATCTTATCAGTATAAACACTCCTCGCCCTGAACCGCTTCATTTCATTGATAATCGGCTGTTAATGTTTAGTGGCACCGAGCCCGGGCCGTTCTTTGCTCTCTGCTTATCGTGGTGGCCGGCCGCCCACCTGTAATCCCGCCGGAGATAGTCAAAGAAGCGTGGGCGGGGTTTGAGCTGACTGACAGGAGTAAACGAGAGGTTTCAGGAGGGAGAATTGACTGTGGGGTGTGTGACTCACTCATGCTCAGCGGTCACAGTTGCGGCTCCAACCCGTAATGAGTCATTTCACCGAAGTCGAGCCCTCCGGCATCCCTGGCTGCAAACCAGAGGAAGACTCAATTACAGGATGATTACTCTGTTAGAACACGGGATTAAATTTTTTTTTTCTTTTTCATGCTTTCACTAGAAGTACTCGGTATCTTTGACTGATTAAGAGTTACAGCTTCTGCACGTTTATGATTGTTGAGTTGAGTCACATGGCCGTGCTGCGTTCAGTGTCCACACGTTTGTTTTTGGCGTCAGTGTCACCACGCCTCCTCATCTAACCTCCACTCTTTCTTCTTCTCTTCTCTCTAACAGAGGAGGAGATCGACGTAGTGACCGTGGTGCGCTGTCCCTCCAGCTCCTCCCCCCTGTCATCATTGGCCGACCAGTCTGTCCGCCAGCAGAAGCAGGAAGAGGAGCAGCGAGCCATCCAGCGCCACCACTTCGAGATCCAGCTGCAGCACAACTACGCCGCTCCCCGTCCCGCCTCGCCGCCGCCCGCCTCCACGTCCACCAAACGCTCGCGAGGCAACGACGGCTTGACGCGCCACCACCACTCTTCCCGCAGCTCTTCTTCGTCGTCGTCCTCGTCGTCGTCGCGGTACAACCACCACCACCACCACCACCACTCGTCCCGGAACTCGGCAGAGACCGAGGACGAGGAGGAGCGCCGGCGGACGCACAACGTGATGGAGCGGCAGAGGCGCAACGAGCTGAAGAACTGCTTCGTGCACCTGCGAGACAACGTGCCCGAGCTGTCGCACAACTGACAAGGCGTCCAAGGTGGTGATCCTGAAGAAGGCGCGAGATTGCATCTACAGCCTGGAGGACGAGGGCCACAGACTGCAGTCCAAGAGAGACAAACTCAGAGCCAAACAGGAAGAGCTGAAAGCCCGGCTGGAGCAGCTGCGCAGCTAATGGGCTCCTTCAGAGACAATGTGGGTGGAGGTGGACACGGTGAAGAGACGTTGTAAAAAGACAGAGGCATGGGCGGGGAGAAAGAATCGTGTGTCATCCCGAAAAGGGCACACAAAGTTTGACATTTCAAGGACTTTATGATAACAATAACTCTGGACTGTATAGACTCATGTTTGCAACTTGCCATGGACAAACTAAACACACTCATTGCCTCAGAATTGATCATTCTCATGCCTTGACTGCTGACTGTTGTAGAGAGTAGGATGTTTTTTTTTTTAAAGTTGAAATGAGGACGGAGCGAGCAGATTTTTTTATGTTTTATTTGGTAGTTTGGCTGGACGCACACTGAAAGACTAGAACGAGATCTTCTATTGTTTGATCCCATTTGGGAATCCCCCTTTTTTTTTTTTTTTTTAGGGATGCCAAATGGCAGAAGAATGACACAGAATGCACCTGTTGGGTCAAATAACTCAAAGCCACGTCAGCTCAGTAGCCGATTGATGAAACTTGTTTCAGTAATCTAATATTCAGGACGTCTTATAGCCATACTAACCAGCGATCCCTCCACTCGGACAGGTGTGTCACGGTGGCTGTCAAGTTATTTGGTTCGCAGCGTCTCTGTCCAATTCATAATCTTTAAACATTTGATTAGGAAAAAGTTTTTCAGCGTGCCTTCAGCCCCGTTTGGTCTCAGGCGGACCCTCGGGGTGGGCAAACACCACTCTGTTATCAGGTTAACGTGTGTTCACGACAGTACTGTATAGACCAGGTGTGATACTGTACAATATCACGATAACGTGCGCGGCCTCGGCTCAGTTCACCACCAGCTCGCTCGCTTCAGAGTATGTGTGTGTTTTTTCTAGTTGCTGGGAAGGAAGAAAAAAATCTATAAATTTTGTGTATTTAAGTATTTTTCATTAATAAACTGTTCAAACTCAAAATGTAGCCATATTAAAGAGCATTCAGGTTTTGAGGCGACCGAGCCTGGAGCCGTGAACTGAACCGCGAGCCGCGCCGACGTAGCAAATCGGCCAAAGTCGGAGGTGGGAAAACTAAAACAGAGTGACCGATGGTGTCCTGACATTATTATTACTTATTATTTAATGAGTTCCTGGTTGGAGGAAGCTGCAGCAGCAGTGATACTGTGACATTTAGTCGTGTTGCTAAGTGTAAATTAAGAGAAAACAATGTGGTTGACATGTTTTTCCCGTTGGAGGAAAGTGTTTTAAAAGTCATTGTGATTCATCATCTGTGGCTCTCACTGATCAAACGTTGGAAATGTTGTAAAAACATTTGAACCATGTGGATGTTTGACCAATGAGAGCCACCGACGCATATTCCCCCCTTTTTTTATTTGAAAGAGAAGCGACAGCCTCCAGCAGCTTCGTGCCGACTTAAACTGTTAGTTTGGACAGAAAGTTGTTGCCGAGGCGCCGTCGAGGCTGTACATGTTCACCAGGAGCCCGTTTGTCATCAGGTTTGGTTGAGCTTGTGCTTTGGGCTGGATCTGAAGTTTTGAAATGTTTGATAACTGGGGGGGGTTGAATGCTAAACTAAACAATCGATTATTGCCAATGTTTATCCATTTATATGTGCTGTTTTGTACCAATGTGCAAATGGTGGGGAAACATTTGCTTTGTTTGTGTCAAAATGTCTTAAAAATGCATCTTTTTGTTGTATGAACAGTTCTTCCTCCTTCAGTCTGAGTGTACTTGAACAGACCCTGGTCGTTGGAGTAATGCGTTGAGGTGTTCTTAGCGGTTAAAAACCTGTTCTGCCTTGAAATGTATCTGTTCAGGACTCCTTGTTTCCTTTGTGTGATTATGTTGCTGTCTGGTTAAAACCTCGCCCGCTTCTAACATGAGGTATTTTTATATTATTTTTTTAAAGGAAGCCTGAGCTTCTTGTTTTTATCTTCCAAACCTCTCGATTTATATATATTTTTTCATGTAGTAGCGTCACCTTCAACAGAACTGTGTTCTGAAGTAAAGAGTTCAGAGGTTTTAACGAGACAGCAGGAATTATTGTTTCTTCTTAGCATGATACAACCTACCTCCACCTGGCTGCAGTCTGGCCTGTAATGTTTGTTTTTTTCTGGTTGAAATATTGTACAGATTTCTTTTTTTTTATGTAAATATTTTTGTTATTGTATCATAAATTATTTTAGTCTTTTTCTTTTTAATTTTGAGGATTTTTAAAAGAAATGTTATTCTTTACAAGTGGCACTTTTTTTTTTTTTTTTTAATATTGACGTAATTAAAGAATGAATTTGAGTTGGGAAGTCTGTCTGGTTCATTCTTTATTCCACACACTCATACAGTATATTACAAGGTATCAAATCAGTAGTATACTGAAGTATGAAGCTTATCATACTTAAAATGAATCAAAGATTATCAAAGTATATAAACATAAAACATAGTTTTATTCTGGCTCCAATAGTGTAGAACAAACTTGGCAGTAAATCCCTGATCCATCATCCATTGTCTGAAGCTGCCGTACCTTGATCTTGTAGATTGGATGGATTGGAATATGAACCATTACCTGAAGCAATTGGAAAGTTTCGTTGCCTTTGAACAGAATCCAGGCAGCAATTACATTGTCACCACAACATGGGAATGAATTGATGAATACGTACAACTCAACAAGTTTGGATACATAACGCCCAATCAGAAGCTCATCAGGCAAACGACACTCTGAACAATAACTTCCTCTGGACTGCGTTAGCTCTGCATCATGTTACCATGGTGATCGTAGTTGGGTTAGAGTTTAAATCTACATACCTCGCTAGCCCATTCATCTCGCTTCATCGTACATCCCATCTCGTTAAACACTCGATCTTATCAGAACAAAGTCTGCTGGATCTACAAGCTGTCAATGACATATACCGAACTCGAAACATTAGAGAAGTTCGCAGTACCTAGTCAAAACAAATACAGCACATCTTGTACAGTCACAGTAAAAGCTTTTTTTGGGGGGTCAGCCTGTTGGATGGAGGGTTGATATCAGGGCTCACGGTGTGGATAGATGAGCTGCAGGACCAGAACAGCATCACAGAGACGCCCGAAGACTTTAAACCTAGACGAAGCTCACAGATTCTTTTTATTTCTAAACTTGCAGTCCGATGACCAAACCGATGTAGACTCTAGTGACATCACTTGAGGCATCAGGTGTATCAGATTTCACCCGGCTGGAGCCACAAAAGACTCCAGACAACATGTTTGTCTTACACAATAGAAATACCTCAAACCTGTGTGCGGACGATGTGTGATGTCAGCGCAGTTAAACTTTCAGCCGAGGAGATCATGTGGCGTCATGTTTCTTTAAAAGCTTCCGTCTACCTGTGCTACATCCTCACCGCGCTTCACTGACATCTCCTCTCGCACCTAATAAGGCGGTGCAAACTTTAACTATTAGTCCATCAATGGACCAGTGTAATTCCCTGCATAGTTCCACCTAATTTCAATCTGAGCGGGCGGGCGGGCTACTCAGGCGGAGTAAATGGAAATACCTGTGTGGGCATGCAGGGTCTTTAAAGCAATCATTGATCCCTTCCTGAAGCAGGACAGGAGAGGATGAACTGCAGGAGTTATCAGGCTAACAATAGCAGTCCACATTTTGTATAATGCAGCTTCTTAAAGCTCGTTAACCTCTGTCACAGTCGACGAGCTCCCCTCCCCCTCTGCTGCCTGAGAGACCCTGAAATCAGACTGAACTCCATCGCCTCACTGAAACTGACTGACTGGTCTGACCACGGCATCAGAAACACAAAGTCCTTGTCGGTCTGTACAAAAATGCTTTTCCTTCACACACACACACACACACACACACACACACACACACACACACACACACACACACACACACACACCTGTCATCCTCGGCGGCCCCTCCCAGGTGTAGAGATTATGTGAATGTTTTCTCAGGGCAAAGTGTGAGGCTGCAACAGGTAGATGATGTGTTGTGCAACCTGAGCTCATTCCATGTGTTCCAGTGTGCATGTGGAGCAGGTGGACATCAGTGTGTGTGTGTGTGTGTGTGTGTGTGTGTGTGTGTGTGTGTGTGTGTGTGTGTTGTACTCCCTTTTCTATGTTACGTTATCTCGTTTCTGTGCAGCGTAGGCGTTTCTTTTAAATTCACTTCTGGAGAATGTTTGTTTTACCAGTTCAACAGCCACATACCGCTCTGTGTTCGGGTTTCCAGCTCCGTCATGATCCTTAAAAAAGACGATCCTCACCTACCAAACATTTGACTTTTTTATATAAAGTATAATTTAAATTAGTACAACTTCCGGTTTAGCTTTTCTTTGTTTACAAGCCAACTGTGGATTCACGTTCCCAAGTTCAGATGCCATAAAATCTTTTCATCAGCGAGCGACAGATTAAGATTGTTGTGTTGTGAAAGAGTGCAGGGAGAGGCCTGATAGTAACTGTGCTACACACACACACACACAAACACGTGTGTACATTTTAATGCACTCCTTATCTCTTGTTATCTTCATGCTTCTTAGCATCTGGATTATTGAATCATGCAGGTTTGTATAACAGGCAGAGATGATTTAATCTGCATATCTGAGACATCCTGGACTGACAACTGCAAGCATGGTGTCTTCACAGACTCTATTATTTTGACTTTCAATGCTCGGCGTCTTTCAGCCTTTTATTTCACCAACCACTAAAAGTCAGTCCCACATTTACTCTTGTCCGGCAGCTTCTTGCTCGCTCACTCTTCGCCTCACGTTTCTTCTCTGAGCTTCATCCATCAACGTATCAATAGAGGCCGCTGAGCCTGGTTACATTGCTCGCTTGCCCAGCTCCTGTTCTGGCACGACACCGGCTCTGGCTTCCCGGTGGTACAAACACTAACGCTCCCTCCCCGGTGTTCTGAGCTCACAGCCTGGGCAGCCCGGCTAACAACTGAGCTAACATGAGCTAACAGCAGCTAAACAAAACGGAGCTAAACATAGCTAACAAGCCAGCTAACAAACAGAGCTAACATGCGGCTAACAGCAGCTAACCAAACAGCGGCTAAACATTTAGCGAAACAGTGCTAACAAAATGAGCTAACATGAGCTAACAGTTGTAACAAACATTAGTAACGCAGCTAACAGGACTGAGCTAACATGATCTAACAGCAGCTAACAGGACTTGAGTAACAGCAGCTAACAGCAGCTAACAGACTGAGCTAAACAGCAAGCAAACAGACTGAGCTAACATGAGCTAACAGCAGCTAACAGACTGAGCAACCTGAGCTAAGCCAGCTAACAGACTGAGCTAACAGCAGCTACAGCTGTCAGCAGTTTACTTCACTGTCCATCATAAACTCTGTAAATCACAGAGAGTTGAGGCGGAGCAGCCTGAGGACATCAGAGGGAAAACCAGAAAACATTTCCTCCATAAAATATGATCCAGTTTCACCAGAATCACTGAAATAGTTGCTGCTGTGTGACTTAGTGCCGTAAAGCGTGACAATCAGATGAATGGTGTCTCTGTTATTTATGGTAGAAGTTACACAGTGGGACTTTAAACGGCTTCATACTTTTTTTTCCTGCCAAGAAAACTTTATTGTAAGTGACATAAGTTGAGCAAACTGCTGCTCTCGAAGAAGAAGGAGGAAACTCGTTTTCTTTTCCGAGGACGAGATTTTGGGTGGAGTGTCACTTTAAAGTGTGTGTGTGTGTGTGTGTGTGTGTGTGTGTGTGTGTGTGGGTGTTGTACAGTAGCTGACTGTGTTTGCTTCTCATGTGGTTCAATGACCCAAATATTCTGACTCATTCATTCTGATCTGCCACATCACGGCAGGGGGAGAGAGAGAGAGGATGGAGAGATGGAAAAAGAATGCAGGAGAATGGAAAGAAACGAGAACAAGGTGAGGAAATATGGAGAAGATGGAGGGGGGGAGAAAAAAATCAAAGAACAAAGAAAATAAAGAGAAAAAGGAGCCACAAGGCCGGTGTTTGTTTCATTTTCCAACTGTGCAGGAAATAATGACAAAGCTCAGAGAGAAGGTCATAACACAGCTCGGTCCAAACCACATTAGAACACAGACGCTGAGCCACAATCCAGCACACACACGAGTCAGAAGCATGCTGCTTCAAGTGAAATCCATCCCACCACCTATCACCCTGTTTCACCTGCGAGCTGCAGGCCGGTTAGGTTCAGTTCAGGAGTCTCGAAGCTCGGAAACTTCTTAAAGGGTGAACGCTGCTGTCCGTCAGGATGCTTACTACGTTCAAGATCGTCAGATTTCAGACAGAATATGATGAAATCTGGCTAAATGCTCAGCGTGTACAGTCAGCTGAGTTCAAGTTCATCCTGAGGAGCTGAAATGATGATATGTAACTGCCAGTCATGGTGGGTCTGCAGGGATTATGGTTTGTTGACACTGTTCTAGCAACCTTAGCTGCATCAGAATCAGAAATACTTTAATAATCCCAGGGGGAAATTATTTTTGTTACTATACTCCGGTATACAAACAAACAAAAACAACATATGTAAACACGTAACCATCTATTAAGCACTATATATATAAACAAACTATATATATATCCCGGTCGGCCCGAACAGTGTGAAGCCATCGACGGAGATGTTCTGGTCCGTAGTGACCAATATTGTTGTCCAATAGCCAATATTCTGGCTATTCGACAACAATAATTGCGATAAGATAATCCCAGTGCCTCAGACATCCATAATTTGACCCAAATATGCCAAAAGTATTGCAGAGTACAGCATGTAGCAATGGGTTTAGGTTACTTTCTGGTGTAGTGTGTTGAACATTTTACTGTTTTTTTTCTAATTTGCTAAATTGCAATCAGGCAGAGCTTCAGCACTAACACATGACTGCCAGAATATCAATATAAAACACACTGTATGTACAATGTCCATTTGTCCAACTGTCTCAGCTTCAGCAGTTGCTTTGGTTGCCAATTTTTCACAATGATGGCGACCATTGACCAGCCTATCTACCTCAACTTTTGGACTACCTTAAGTACTTCCAGTATTTGGACATTTTTGACACGTGTGTACTCGCAAACTGAGACAGATTTTTTAACCCGACACACGGTTTGTTACATGGAACCATCGGAGAATTGTGCTTGGAAGCAGTTTAGAAAAGGCTCTTTCAAATTTCCGCCTATCACAGGTTTAACTTTAACAGATGAACAAAGACAAATAACGTAGTTCCTTCATGAATGACCCCGTGAGGATAAATTCCCATGACCTCTCTCTCAGATGTCACGACTCAAACTGACCTTTAAAGCTGGAGAAATGAGTTTGCCTGCTGACCTTTGTGTTAGATAAGAAAACTGTTGCGTAAAACATTGATTTCCTTCAGACAGAGCTCATTCTTCTCCTGAAACTGTTTCTTCTGTTTTTCCTTCTGAACGTTAATTGTGAAAAGCCAGCTGTTCTCACTCATCATCTTCATCATCAGGCGTTCACGCTGAGATGTTAAATCCTGAATGTGACTCAACAGCCGGTAAGTCGACAGTCCTTCTAGCTTCTTCTGAGAGCTGACGCAGCTGCCCTACATTACCATCATCTGTAACCCATTACCCAGAACCCTTTGCTCTGGTGCCTGGCCAGGCGCTCCCCCGAGGGCCGCCAGCCAGCTCTGACGATGCGTTTCCTGTCTGCACGTCATTGGCTATGAGAGTCATGTTAAAATAATAAGGCTATTATATCAGAGCTCGGTCACAAGCACAAGATCCTGAGCCGGGCTGTGTGTGTGTGCCTGACCACCGGAGATGCCAGGAAAGTGTAAATGTGTGTCTGTGTGTGTCTGTTTTGTCTTTGTCTCTGTGTGGAGCTGCTCTCGTTAAACTCGTTTCACGCAGAGAAAATTTATGTAATTTGCTGCCAGCCTGTTTCTGAAGTAAAATAGCTTCACACTCAAACTACAGCCCGGGAGCCAAACTTATTAAACGTGTACTCGTTAAAGTCGTCTACACAGACGATATGTTAGGAAAGGAAAGTTGCTGTAGGGGCGACGCTAAAGTTCAGATAAAATATGGCATCATATTATCGCTACTGTGACTTCAGGCGAAATAAAGCTGTGAAAACATCAAATGAATGATGTTAAAGTCTGAAAGCTAAAATCACAGATGATTCCTGCTGGATTAGTGTCCTCACTGCACCACTACTCTACTTACAGACCAGTTTCAACACAATGCAAACAGATATTAGCTTCTAAACGTGATCAGTAATTCGATCACGTCCAGCTGTGTCTGACTGATGGTTTAAGTTCAGTTTCGAGAGCTTCTGTGTGTTTTGACCTCTGAAGGTTTAACCTCGGTTTCTCACAGATTAGTTAGTGTGACTCTTTTTAAAGTGGACCCTAAAAAAACCCCTGGATGATTTTCAGCTGCATGTTTTTGAACGTTCATCGACACCTTTGGCTGAATTGTTGGTTTTTCCTGGTTTGGAACCGTCATAGAAAAGAACAATAGAGACTTTATTGACTGGGAAATTCTCTTTTTCAGGCAAATGTGGAGACATGGGCAGCCACCTAGTTGCTTTTAAGGGTTAGTGGCTTAGTTAGGGGTTCGCTATGTTACTCAAGGGCACCTCAACCCCTCCATATTTGGGCCATGCTGGACTTGAACCAGTTCCCAAGCCATACCTATGGACTGAGCTACTGCCGCCCCTTAGCTATGAAGGAAGGAAACCTTAAAGCTAAAAGCATGCACTGACATTTCAGACAGTATTTTGCTTCCAACAGTTTGTGTTTGAGCCTTTTCTGGTTCAGTGTGCCTCCGTGCACAAAGCCAGGTCCATAAACAAATTTTTTCCCCCTAGTTTGGTCAGGCAGAACTCGACTGCCCTGCACAGAATCCTGGACTCGGATCCATCCAGCACCTTCGAGATGAACCAAATCCAAAATCTGATGGAGAGGCTGAAATTAGATGAGGGGAGGCTGTTGTGCTCATGGTTTGGAATGAATGAGTTGTCCACATAGTTTTGGCCATGTAGGGTACTTTCAGCAAGTCCAGTCTTTCCTGTCTCTGTAGGTGACAAGATAATACTGATGATCTTTGAACGAGCATGGGTACTCACAAACAAACTGTACTGCAGAGGTGTTAGAAACATTCAGCAAATGGTCCAAAGCTTCAGAGGAAACACCTCAGAGTGGGTGAGGGAGATATTAGAGGCCTCAGCTTTGACGCAGTGTGATTAGTTGGTGTTAGTACATGTGTGAACGGGGATCGTGTGACACAGGGTCAGGGTCTTCATGTGTAAATGTGGCTGAGACTTGGCGGCTGCAGGTTTTCACCTGATAGTTTAGAAGCTTGTTTACACCCCTCACCCAGCCGCCTCGCTGACCACCTTTAACGTGTGAAAGCCGACTCTTTTCAAACCATCGACACATCATTAGCATGCTAAAGAGAGCAGAACTGTTGTGTCACACATTTGTATTCTCTCTGCTCGGTTCTGCCGTCGTTGGATCGTAGCTGCGAGACTCCGCAGAGTCTGCTTCCTTACGACCCCGACCTGACTCGTGTGTCCGTGCACGCAGCGGCAACCAGATGAAGTTACTGCCAGTTACTCCGACCGTCATGTAAACACTTTAAACCATGAAATCAGAGTCACCATAAGTCCACCCACACCGCTGATTACACTTTAACACTGCTGATGAAGTTAGCAAATAAAGTAAATCATAAAATATGAGATTAAACAGGGAACTTGAGGATAACTGTGATGTAAAGTGCAGACAAGTGGAAAATGAAATCATGTGAAAAGTTGACTTCATAACAATGTATGTTTCAGTAATCGACCATCATTAGGCTGTGAAAACATTGTTTGATTAAAGCAACTTCAAATACAATGTACATCAATTATCTAAATAATACAAATGATCTGATGATGAATCATGCAAAGTATTTTGATGTTGGGGAAAAAAATCATAATTGTGCTTGTTTAGTATTTTGATTATTTTGTAGCCGTATACATTATTTGGTTCGTCGCACTATTTTAACATTTGTAAAGTTTTCACTTCAAATATTAGCCGATATGATATTTTGTGTAAATTGCTTCCATTGTTGTCTTAGTTTGTCTGAAACATACAATCTAATTCATTTGGGTTTAAGGTGTGTCTGTTTGTCTCCTTCATTCAGAGTCTGCAGTCTAATTTAATTGTTTTCTCTATTTTTAGTTCTGATTCTTACTCATCAAAACTTTTTTTAATTTTTATATAGTTTTGTGTTTGTGCAACTCCACCGCTGACAGTTTGGTTGAAGAAAACAGTCCTGGTGTTGCTTCAGGTGACACTTGAATGCAGGACGTCTTATTCATGTAACAGGTTAAAACATTTGATACTTGAGATACTCAAACACTCCACAACAGTTTTAAAATAATCACAGGATTTGATCTTGTCGTGAGGGCGGTGAAGCAGCTGTGCTTCGTTTGCATTGTTTCAAAAGCTGAGCCTAATGACCCTGCATGTTTCTGCAGGAGCCCCCCTGCATTAGCACCCCCGCTGCCCCATTCAGACCAATGAGAGGGCTCTGTTGTCCTTTCACGCACTCTTGAGCCGCTCGCCTCCAGCAGTGATGAGGAGATCTGATAAGCCTCCACAAACCCAGACAGCGAACGCTGCCTGAAGTGATGTCACTTATCAGATCGTGTGAAGCTCGCTCTGGAACAACAAAAAAAAAAACACTTTCTATAACTGTGCTGCAGATTTCCCCTTTGTTCCCCGTGCCACTTTACCACAAAGCCCTTGAACACAACATCAGGGAGGAGTTTGCTAATTAGCATAATTGAAAGAGACATGATGTTCTCCGTGATAGATCACTGCACTCCAGCCAGTTTCATGTCCTGCAGGGAGATTTTCACAGTGTACACTAATGAATGGACAGATATTGGAGTCTAATATCTCGTGTTTATCCTTTTGTCACCTGTCAGTTCACAGATAAACCTGACACACAGACTCCGTCCTCTGTGAGCTTGCTGCTGCCTGCACTTTGATCACGCTGATACCCTTTTTATCTGTTTCTTTCTTCAGCAAATCAGGGTCACTGAGTGCATGTAAATGTGAGCGGCGAAGGGGAGGTCCCACTCTGCATGTAAAGTTTGAGTGGAAAAACAAATGCACGGTCTTCAGAGTCTTGAAAATTCCCCCATGACACACGACTTGTTTCCTCTGTGGTTTGATTAAAGAAGATGTGAGAGAGAAAGACAGAAGAAAAAGTCTCGGTTTGCAGGTTATATTCAGGTTTGTGGAGGATTTGATGGAAGGTTTCGTCACGTTGTGGACTTTTTCTACATCCTCACCCTTTAAGTTCATTAACTCATTCGTTGGATTGGTTTTAATGATGTCATCCTGCATCATTAGTGCGTGAGCATCCAAACAACAACAACAACAGAAAGTATCAGCTGATCATAGAGCGATGATGTCGTACGTAGGTCTGTTCCATAATCTCAATCAACAGAAAATGTTATAGTGAATGGACCTAACATGCAATGACAACTCTGAGACCAGAACCAATGCAACACTTAGGAACAGGATGTTAGGTGAGGAGGTCCAGGACAGCGGTGGTGGACGTGAAGTTCAGTTTTTTAAGAGTTCAGTTTGTTAAAACGAGGGTGGTTGAACGATCTGGTGAAGTTCTTGGAGGTTGAACAAGCTTACAGCGTCGGGCTGATTGGATGATGCGAAGCAGGTGGAGGTGATCAGGCAGGTGAGGAGGAAAACCGGAGGCCACGCCCAGTAACACATGCAACAGAAGCTGACACACACAAGACACACAAGGGAAAGGGGAAACCTCAACAAAGGCCTCAACTTACAAATACTTAAATAACTAATTTATCTTTTAATGGAGATTTTTGAAGGCACAGACAAAAGATGTAGACAAACTACGACTTGTTGACAGACATCCACTTTAATGGACCTGTCTTCGTATCTTACCTGATGCTTGCTCACAAGGAAACGTCCTCGAAGGCGTCACACTCTGGGACTTGTTTGTTGAAGTTCAAACCTTTGTGCCGATACAATATCTTAAATCTGTGTGTTATTAATAAACGCTGCACAATGAAATGAAACCAGAGAAGGAGATTGAAACTCGGATCATAATGCGAACACCTCTTTACTCTTCACACATGCCTGAGATGAGACATAAAAGAGGGATTAGTGTTTGAGATGGGGGGATCCCCGCTGAGGACGAGTTTGAGTCATCATCATAAATCATCACAGCACAGATCAGGACAGGTGAGAGGAAAGAGATGAGCTTCTTTTGTCCCACTCACAATATCAGGTGACTGTGTGTTGGAACATTTCAGCTCTCGGACGGGCGTGAAACTGGATGAATCATCGGCACAAACAAAAAGAGGCAAATAACAAATGTGAGGGGAAATAACGGATCAAAGAGCTTCATGAATTCATCAGCTTTGTGCACCAGTTTGAGTAACATTCAAAAACTACAAGTGCCCAGCTGTTATAGGAAGTTACAGAACATGAATCTGTATATTTATGAGCCATTTTTAAAGATTTACATCTTTTGTCTGAACCGATGGGCTTGAGACAGAAAGTGCTGACACTACTGACAACAAGAAAACTCCAACGCCGGCCTCGTCCTTCGAGGAATACTGCGCTTTACTGTGAGGTCCAGTCTATGAGTCCTGATGTCCTCCTCCATGTGCTGCTGCTTACTCTGCACACGGCTGTCAGACATATTTGTGGAAACAAGTCTACCGTCGAGGTGTGTGGAAAACCTCCCCCGACAGCTACAGCGTGATTAGCACGCCAGTTAATGGACCTTATTTCTCCGCGGCACGAATCTCCAGGCTCCTCATTCATTTCAATCAGAGCTCTGTATCAGTGCAGTGGGTGTTCAGAAAAACAAAGAGAGGAAAGATGCATGCTGGTAAAGAGTTACAAAGTGGGATTAGCTGCGGATCGGGAAGTATATCCCCTCACTGTAAATTCCCTTTTTTTTAAACCGATCTCCTGAATGTTCCTCAGCACACAAACACACAGGAGTATTATCTGCTTACACAGCAGGGTGCACAGAGTGTCCTGCAAACTGCCCATGCATACTAAATGTTGGGCCGTAAGGTCAGAGTCGACTGCAGGTAACTTGTTAAATATTCAGTGGACCTCAGCACAGACCGTGAATCTCTCCCGGCTGTAATTCACATGTGTTAAAATAAAATAAAAGAGTTTGAACGTGCAATAGTTTCCCCTTAAAATACTCTGCACAAATATTCTGCATCTGGCTATGCTCGGGGTCGGGGGGAGGAGGTATTCCCCTTCATACTGCATCTTCTATCTCCACCCCTGAAGCTGCACCACCCACACGAATGCAGACCCTTGTTTTGCTTGACTGAAAACCCCCGAACGTTACAGGCTCAGTTAGTCACCTACAGCCTCAGGGGACCCCACGAGCAGCACCGCCTCAGTAAAACAATAAAATGTGATGAGGGGTGAAATGCTGCTGTAATTACCGAGACAGACAGTTTCTAAACAGCACTCATCATGCTTTCTCCACACTTAAGTAGTTATATTTTAATCTCATTTCATTAATTAACTTTATGTGCATTTAGTCTCTCTTGTTTCATGTTATTTATTGTTTCACAATAATCAGCACAAACCTGTGGAAGATGCTGGAAAACACAACTGATTGATAGATTCATCTTTCACATTCATTCCCTGATTATCAGACGTGCAGGTAAACAAAATAAAACCATCTCTGTGCAGTCAACAAACAAACAACTTTTCAAATGATTTAACTGTCACAGACGAAAATCCTGAAAGTTTTGCTCGACTTGTGACTCTCTCCAGTCTTCTTGATTGTTTGTATGCTGGTTTTTCTTCGTCTTGACAATCTTATGAGTCAACAACCACCGTCAGAAACACAGCAGTAAATATGGAGAGGACTCCGGATGAAGACTCAGCTCTTCAGTCTTTATTCTTGTAACTCTTCGCCTGCTGCAAGACGGCAAATGATCTCAAAATAAATCTAGTCTTATAAGCAGTGACCCTGTTCCATCTTCAGTCTTTGCAAAATCTTAAATAGTTTTAGACGAAGAGGTTGACTTGAGTCTTGAGGTGCTCGTGCCTTTAGAGTTGATGTCACGGTTGTCGGACACACCTGCTCCACCTGACTGTTGGGTCCTGTTGTTGCACGTTGACTATTTCCAGCATGTTCGGTCTCCGTCCAAAGAACGGTTTTCTTTCAGTGTCACAATCATCCATTGTTTTACATTCATTCGTTTGTCTCATGAGGAAATCATCAGTATTTTAAACCAAACTATATTTAACTTTACAGTTTTATCTTCTTTGGGGGAAACCCCACATAAAAGTCAAATCACAGTTTCTGAAGAATCACACTGGCTGCTTGTGAAATGCTTTGGTTGACTATTAAAGGATGTTTATGAGTAGAAAAATGTGGAAACTCCTCTGAACCTCCACTGAAAGCAAAAATGACACTTAGTCAGGCAAGACGAACTTCGACATATTCATAAACCTCATTTCTAAAAACACGGTGGAAGTGAGAACTCGACTGAAATAAGACGTCTGCCTCAGCGGGGACAGTGAACGCAACAGTTTAACCTCTGAATGAAAGACTCCAGGTTCTAATCAGAGCTAACGAGGCGCCTGCAGTCACTCTCATCCTCCTCCCTCTTCGTTTTTTTTATGACGCTCAGGCTCTAACAAATGCTCCGATCGGAGGTTTTGCTTGAGTCGACCTGCTAAACGACAGGTTGTTGTCATTTTTGTCGCTCTCTCCAATGCCTGTGCGCTTCCTGCAGGTTGTAAATCAGCTGATGAGGGTTTAAGAGCAGCTTGACATGCCGGTGTACCATCAGGACTTTAGGTACAGATGGTGCATTCAGGGTCACTTTGAGAGCTTTACAAAAAAAGGCTTCTGCACACAAAGACACTGATTAAATATTTATTGTGACAAATCCCCAAACAGGCAATATGATCTAGATGGAAGTATCGTGTTTCCGATCAGTCAATACGACAAAAATATCCTCATTCGCTGACACAGAGAGGTTCAGGCGAAGCTGAGCTGTGAGAAGATGTGCAGCATTTCCAAGATGATCCTTGGAGTTTGACGGGTTTTAGTTGTTTCCAGGAGTTTGTCGGTGCAGAGTGTCACACCTGTTTCCATCATTTATCAGAGCTTTGGTCCTGGAAAACATTTATATGATCTGTTTTCTTTCAGTTTTAGTTCTAGTTTGATTGCTGTGCTGATTGTATTCACTCCTGTGTTACAGTGGTATGTGGTGCAGTGGTTAGCACTGTCGCCTCACAGCAAACATCCTGTCTCGAACCCCAGCGTGGGGCCTCTTTGTGTGGTGTTTGCATGTTGTCCCCGTGTCCTCAGGGGGGCTGGGGTTAGGGTTGTCTATGAGCCCTTGTTTTTCCCCCGTTGAAGGATTAACAAAGTATCTCTTCTTCTTCTTCCGTCACCCAAAGCCAGTTGCGATCAGCTCCCGGCCCCTGATAAGGACAGGTGGTTACAGTTCCAGTTTATTTTGTAAAACACTTTGAGTCAGATCATTTGCATAAAGGTAGCTGTTGACTTTATGGTTATATCTTGATTAATAGCAAACACCGTTGGACACAAAGCAACAATAAACACGAGCAGTCTTTCATTTTAGGTAAAGACAGGACAGGTTGAGTTTACTTCGTCCAGTGTTCGCGGCTCTCTCTTCTGGTCCAGACTGAAATATTTGAACAACTATGGACTCTTCACTTTCCATCGAGTTGCAAGTCTGCAGAACTAACGACTGACCGCTCAGTGGTTCTTCACTTTGTGTGAAACGGTGACAGCTTTAGACTGAGAGGAAGACGCGAGAGTCTTGACAGAAAACAGGAAGACTTCACAGAGACCCCACATCACACCCACACACACAACCACGCACACACACACACACACACATACACACACACCCCACTCCACCTCTTATTGTAAGACCTGATGTGCTGATGGGAACTCAAATACAGAACCGAAAGTGGGTTCCAGTTTTTGTGTGTGTGTGTGTGAGGAAGTCAGTAGAGGGTTGGGTGAGCACACACTAACGGATTTGGGGGTTTGGGTCGTGTGTGTGTGTGTGTGTGTGTGTGTGTGTGTGTGTGTGTGTGTGTGTGTGTGTGTGTGTGTGTGTGTGTGTGTGTGTGTGTGTGTGTGTGTGTCTTAACGGCCCTCTGACAGCTACAGCGACCTCCTCATTCATGTCACTGAGTCCGCGGCGTTGGCACAGCGGAGGTATCACCACAGACGGAAAACACACTTTTGGTTTGGTTCCACATTTGCCGCTACACAATACAACGTCACCTGAAAGCGCGTGGAAGAACCACACTACGCTCTTTGGCGTCTTGCCAGACCACAACCCTGTAAACATCATAAACAACGTCGACATACACTCGTTTAATTTTAGTCTGCGGGTTGTTTTATTCTGCTCAGACCCTCCGAGAGGAATCTTAATGTTTGGGGAAGATCCTCTCCTGTTCCAACATGACAAAGACCCCGGGCATAAGGACAGAACTGAACCCTGACCTCAACGCCTCCGAGACGAACACTGATAGTACGTCCACAATTCAAGCAACACGTAGAAGTATTTTTGCAGTTTGGCACCTCCAGTCTCAGAGTGTAATCTCACGTTCATAAATATGGTCAGCTGTACAGTCGTCCCTCGCTATAACGTGGTTCACTTTTCGCGGACTCGCTGTTTCGCAGATTTTTTGTGTGTTATTTTGCATGCTTTTTTTTTTTACAGCGTACTGTACAGTATGAACGCACATTGTGTTCGGCACCGTCAGAGAAACTGTGAAATACGCGTTACACGAGTTACTGGTAATAATTTCTCATGTGTCAAACCTCGTAGATTGATCATTAAAATGTTTGGGCTTGAAAACAGGTTTTGATCGTTGGTTTCATTTACTAATACAGTTTTATAGTATTATACTTATTTTTGTTAAATCTGCGAAAGTCTGAACTTTGAGAGTTTGAATAAGAGAGAAATGTGAGAAATGCTGTAATGCCTGTCCGAGAAAGTGTATAAAAGTGTGTGGTTAGGGGTTTTACGGCCTTAAAACATGTATAATAATTGTAAAACTTACTTCGCGGATTTCGTTTATTGCGGGTTATTTTTAGAACGTATCCCCCGCGATAAACGAGGGACCACTGTACTCGAGTATTTGTTCTGATTGCAGATAAAAAACGAACGAGATGGCAACTTTGCTAACAGCCAAACATCAGACGGCGTCTGTCTTTCAGCCTTTTATTTCACCAAGCTCTCACCAACCACTAAAAGTCAGTCCCACATTTACTCTTGTCCGGCGGCTTCTTGCTCGCTCACTCTCTCCTTTTCTCTTCTTAGCTTCCTCCTGTCAGCGTCCTCTTCACTCTCTTCTCCTCTGCCATCATGTCCGTAGTGGCTGCTGAGCGCGGTTGCATTGTCCACTCGGCCAGCTCCTGTTCTAGCACGACACTGGCTCCACTCTCCGTCAGTTTAAACCTCCTCTTCTTCTTCTTCCCGGTGGTCTAAAACGCCTGCGGTACAAACACCAGTGCTCTGAGCTCACAGTCCAGGTAGCCTGGCTAACAAACGGAGCTAACAGCAGCTATCAGGTCCCCTCTAACGTTGTCTGTCTCTAAAATAGACTTATGTCACGGCAGCATCATGAATTCAGCTACCTCTGTTCAACAATCGCGTAACTTTGTTTAGCTTCATACTCTTACACGGACTCTTTCTGTGTCGACACACAAATGTCTTGTATGTGTCGAGCAAGAGAACACAGGGGAAGTTCACATTCGTATGTGTGAAATATTACACTTGAAATGTGAAGTACATGAGAAAAAAACAAGTGTTTAAAACCCGACACGAGCTCAGGTGACACAGCGTTCCTCTCGTTACATGCAGCATCGGGCGTTTTCTGATAATTCCTCTTTCATAATCCTTCTAATCGGACTTTATCCTCTACACCTTCATCTTGCATCGACGTGTCCACGCCAGCACAGACCATTGTTGTTATTTAGCTGGAATCATCGCGTCCTTTTAAAAATGTAAAGAATTCCACCTAATGACCCCCCCCCCCTCCTCCTCTGTAGAGCTTGTGTAATTTAACAACCCTCCAGTCAACAATCTTATCTCCTCGTCTTCACTACAAGATGAAAGGCATTTGTTGAATATCAAACAAACACTAACACTAACACCACCACCTCCACCTCCACCTCCTCTTCCTCCTCCTCCTCCTCCTCCTCCTCCTCCACCTTTCACTACATTCCAGCAGAAAGTTTGTTTGAGTTTTGACATGTTGCCAATAATAGACGAGTCTGAGTGAGTTATTTTCCATATCAGAACGCCTCAGAGTGTATTACGGCTCTTTATACCACGACCACATGAATGGAGGGAGAAATAAAGGCTTTGTTAACATCTGTCACACTCTGAAATGTGTTTTTACCTTCGCTGACTGAGGTTAGAAGGTTTAATGCTCAACATTTAGTGATTCGTTCACGTCGTCGTTTAAAAGACTAAGTTTGTAACATTCAGGGGGGCTCTATTTACAGGTATAGCAAAAATATAATATAATATTTATAACTATGTTTTCATGTGCGTTTAGTTCATTAGTGAAAATAAGTATTTATTAGTTAAGTTGCACACTTGTCCTTTAACTTCTTTTGATTTCTTTCCCTTTCTCTTCATGATTGTTTCTCCAGTTTTCCTTCTTCCAACATCATTTCACCCAGAACAAATACAGCGTTACATGAATGCAAACGTTTTAATAACCTTTTGTTTAACATGTTTTTGCACATTTTAAAAACTCTGAACTTTTGCACATGACATATCTCCCACGTTCCTGCACAAACTGTACAGCTCTTTTCATATCTTACAGATATTTATATTGTTTATATTTTGAAATACTGATATTGTTTTAATTATTACATAATGTCTGAGACAAGACAAAGTCCTTGTATTGAAAACCTACTTGGCAATAAACCAGATTCTGATTCTGTGAAATGTTTTTTACAGCTCAGCGTTTGAACCACTTGCACAGTTTGTTGTTCTGCTCGTCTTACCGTGCTGTTTTTGTCTTTGTATAACTGCATGCTTCCAGCCATCAGTCCTTGTCATCCCCTTTCACACACACTTATGGCATGTGGAGATCTCTTGACAGCAAGATGTATAGAGGACAGGTGGACACACACACACACACACCCAGAGGATATAACTTTTACTTTTACAACCCTCGTGTTCTTTATGTTAGATTTGACTTAACTTACTTTATTAAACTGTCAGCTGTCTCATTAAACATCATGTGGAAGCTGCAGCCTGTCGTCCGTGTGCTGGATTTATGTGACATTACACTGAAGTGAAGTGTTGCTTGTAGCCTGAGATGCAGCTTGTTTACTGTGGAGTGCAGCTTTATTTACATCGGCCCAGATGTTTCGGATTTACTGCAGAACAAAGTGCATCAAGTTCAGGAACATAACACTGGGGAACAATTTGAAAAAAAAATCTGTTGAGTTAGATTTTTATGCTGATTCCAAAATTGGAGTCATTTTTTTTTTCTAGCACGTCAAGTTTTTACCCTCCAGATCAGCAAAATTCTGCAATACAGTATCTGCACACAGAGAGCTGGCATAGTAGAATGAAGAGGATCTGTGCTGTTCTCTTCACCTTGTCACCATGGGCATACCACTGTAAGTTCGGTTTGGTTTGATGCTGTTTTTGTAGTTTTCAAAGCTTGTACTATCATCTTAGTGTTTGATTTCACATAGGTTTATATTTCCTTTGTTCCAGATCATGTCTGCTCCTGCTACTTCTCGTCGTGAACGCCTAAACCACCCTGAGCTCCTTTTGCTGTATTTGTGCTAGTTTCAAGTCAGAGGAAAGCAAACATCAGTGCATCTGTCCAACAAGCACATTTTGCATTATTTTAAATTAAAACTCAGTGATCAAGACAACAAGCCATGGGCCCCTCACAGAGTGTGCAAGCAGTGTGTGGAGAGTTTACGGATGTGGACCAAAGGAACACGTGAAAAGATCATTGCACAGACTGTTACTTTTGTTTTGTGGAAACAAGCACATATCTGTTAAGTTCAGTATTTTTCATATTTTTTAAGAAAATAGGATCCTATAGTTCAAAAACTTGACGCGACAGAGAAAAACTGAGATCAGTTTTGGATTCTGCACCCAAAGATTAGTTCAAAACAGCTGTCAGACCGAACTCAACAAAACCTGTGTTCTCCAGTGAATCTATCCAACATTGCATTTCTTTAAAGCTGAAATTCTGAGCAGCATTGATGCTCATGAAAATATTTTGGGCTTCCAGAAGTTGTATTAAGATAACTCAGGTCTGCACGTAAAACGTGTTTGTTGCTGCGCAGGCTGCTGATAACCCGCTGCTGGCCTTTAACATCCTCATATTAACTTGATTGCATCTGGTTGTGCAGTTAGCGTGCCGCCATATGTCAAATACCAAATGGCTCCAGTTGACCTTCTGACAGCGGCAGTGACAACTTCAACGGTCAGTGAGGTGAAGGACAGCTGCAACGCACAAAACACACACACTGAGCACATATACTGTACATAGGAACACACACATGACCATGTGCATAGACTATAATGTGCAGAACATACAAACACACACACACACACTGTTCACAGCTGCACAGCAAAGTGTGCAGACGACTGGATGTTTCATAGAGTTTGATAGATAGATAGATAGATAGATAGATAGATAGATAGATAGATGGTTTGTTGGTTTGACAGGTTGTGATTTGTGCAACAGAAGCAGAGGACAGGTGAGGGGTAACGTTCAGGTTAAACTGGTGTGGGACAGTGTGTTTGCACACAGCGTGACAACAGGTGTGAGTGCGTGTGTTGGGTCAATCATCACACACACACACACACACACACACACACACACACACACACACACACACACACACACACACACAGTTGGATCCCTCTGTCTGACAGCAAGACGAATGGAGGCGACAGATGCACACATAAATGACGGTGTGTGTGTGTGTGTGTGTGTGTGTGTGTGTGTGTGTGTGTGTGTGTGTGTGTGTGTGTGTGTGTGTGTGTGTGTGTGTGTGTGTGTGTGTGTGTGTGTGTGTGTGTGTGTGTGTGTGTGTGTGTGTGATGGATGAAGAGTTTGTTGGAGACAGGAGGAGGGTGAGAACAGAGAAGAAGAAGGTTTGGTATAAGGTACGAAAACAGATTAATCTCCAAAGCATCACTGGTAACATTGGGAAAATATGGTCCCATGGGTCCTTGAAATGAAGTTTGTCATTTTTTTAAAATAGACATAGGTCATTGAAAGTGCTTAATTAGCTTATAAATCTGTCTCTGTCTTTGCTGTGTAAGAGAAGGATCTGTGTCTCAGACTGTGCCCTGTTGGGGTCCTTGAATCTGAGGGAAGTGGATATGGAAAGTGCATGAAAAGTTATTGAATTTAATGATAAAGGTGTGGGAACCTTGATCTACCTGCATCCATCCATCTCAAACACACCAGTGCACCAAGAGTTTATTTACTGCTCTACACAAGCATCACGAAACCTTTGCTGTCACTTCATTATTGAGCTGGAGACTCGGTTACAGAGCAAGACGCCGGTGGAACAGTTTGAAATCACCGGCCTCAAATACAGACTCAAAAGACCGGACTCAGATTTGTTCATTTCTTCTTGATTTCTGTGTTTCTAACAGTCGATGAGTGAGTAGGCTGGGTAGTTAAGTTATTGTCTGTTTATACACTCGAGAGTCTGCACAGGATGTTTTATTTTGAAAATTGACCAGAATCTCTACGCCGTGTGTCTGTCTGACTCTCAGCAATGAACGGCAGCGGTGGAATCACGGTGGGATTCAGGACTAACATAGTGACTCACATATTTCCTGGCTGCAGTTTGGTTATTTATCACAAACCTTGCGACACTTATTACGAGCGCCTCATCAGAATCTCAATACTGAATCTGTATGAAAGCCTAATCTAGTGTGGACACGGTCCCCATCCTGAGCCACTTCACTGTCAGGACTTGAGCCAGCCTCAGGGGGTCGGGGGTGGGATTTGGGTGGAGAGTTGGGAGATTTGGGGGTGAAAGGGTGAGTTAAGTGTTGAGGAGATGGGAGCGGGGTCACCAGCTAATGATCTTAAATCCTTGACAGGTCAAAGGTCCTTTGAGGATCCACTTCCAGGACACAATAGAGTCCTGTTCTTCCTCCGAGCTGGAACAGTCTATTCAGCTACACAGAACCGACCTTTGACACCTAAAACCTCTTGTGGAGGCGCAGTGACTTTAATATGTAATTGTTGCGGTAATTATACTTGGCGTGGCGTTGTGTGAAAAATGCAATTAGCTTTTAAAAGCAGCAACAAAACAAAAAAACTTAAAATCTTTGATGAGCGAGCCAATTAGAAGAATGGTCACAGCGTTTGACTGGAATATTAATTAGGTAAATTGCTTTTCCAAAAGCATCTTAAGGCTACGAAGATCATTAAATCCCTCTTAAAAACCTCCTTAAGCTCCAAAGGTTGTTCCTCCTCCCACTCGCAGACTGCTAAGAGCATCTTGAGAAGATCTGAATCTGGAGTGGAGCCGACATGTTTTTAGTTTTCAGTGAGTTTGTTCATTATTTTAAGTCCATATTTAAAATAAATCAACGTACAATTCATTGAACAGTTGTATCGTTGTCCTGTTTTTCCCCAGTTAGATGCCAGTCGTGTAAAATATGAATGAAACATCCAATGAACTGAATACAGTACAAAGAAACTTTGTTTCCACTTTCCCCTGTTTTCCATATCTTGTCTTTTGTTTCTGTTCATCATACTGAAACAGAAAATGTTACAGAACGACATCTAGAAATCCCAAACTGACTTTCATCGAGTCACTTGAATCCCTGAAACCTTCGAACCTGAATCCAAACACACTTTGACACACACATTAAGCACCTCTTTGTGGTTTATGCATGCTCTGTAGTGTTGTTTTAGGAAACGCATCAATTCATTTAAGAGTATTTGTAGAAACGCTCTTAACATCCAGGGTGGATCATAAATCAGGAAACTAGGCTCAGATCTGCGGAAGGATCAACAAAGATAAATATTTTCTCTCGGCGGCTTCTCGAGGAGAGTTTAGTGTTACATTCAATTCAACACTTTAACAAACACTAAATTAAGTTTTGAATATAATTTCTCATAAAACATTTAAAAGAGTTTCTGAATGTTTTAATTCCTACAGTGTTTGCCAGATAACTCTCTCTGTTGGTGCCTTAGTGTGTTTCTTTACATGCCACTGTCATATTCTAACATACATAAGAGCATGATATCATCAGCAGAAATATGTATTACAATGGCCACATGCTCATGCAAAGGACACACCTGGCCAATACATTTCTCCATAAAGCTTCATTTGTGTAATTTCCAAAGTTTATTGAAGGGAAATTTCCCAAAAACTGCAGTATCAGTCACATATTGAACTTATGATGTGAGAATTCATATTCAAATAATTAGGTGTCCCCCCTCCCACACGTTAAAAATGTTCTCATGTGTTCACAGAGAGTCGGTTTCACGGTTCACAGGTGATGGAGTTGTCATTTCTTACACAGGAAATGGGTAAACTGAGAAAATCATATGAGAACCAACAGATGTCCATTAAAACATAACCGAGAGTTTCTGACATTTTACTCAAGGATGGGACAGCGTGAGGTAAATTTCCAAAAATAATGAATTATAGGAAATCATGACGTCTTTTTCTTTTCTGCAAATGAAGCGATATCATTTATTCAAACAATATCTTCATCTTCACCTCTGACAATATGTAAATATATAAATGTAAGTTATTGGTGACGTGTTCGTGGTTAGTTATATCTCTATTCAGGTTTTAATGCGTTCAAGATGTGCAGCAGAAAGTAACCGAGTGATTATCAGTCTAAATATATTTAATAAATCATTATAATGTACTGATTTTAATATATGATGATAATTAGTTTTTACAATCTTCGGTCTTACGGCTTCTTGCACTCAGGACGGTTAAAATGAAAGACTAAAAAAATAAGTAATAAAGTACACACACACACACACACACACACACACACACACACACAGATACACACACACACACACACACACACACACGCACACACACACACACACACAGACACACACACACACACACTACAGTGTCTAATTGACAGACATTCCTCAGCTCCCACATGTCCTGATGGCACAAGAGTCCTCTGACCGTCAGTCACAGAGGTGTGTGTGTGTGTGTGTGTGTGTGTGTGTGTGTGTGTGTGTGTGTTGGTGGGAACACTTGTGCTGCGATGACTTGTGTGTGTGTGTTGAACAGAAACACTGTGTGTGTGTTTGTGTGTTTGTGAATTCAACATCCCACTATGAAATTACAGGGACACTCTGAGTGTCTCGTGTTTGTGTGTGTGTGTGTCCTGTTCTTTGCTAACTGCCTATTAAATTATAGGGTCGAGTGTGGGTTTTATAGAAATGTACAGAGTGTGTGTGTGTGTGTGTGTGTGTGTGTGTGTGTGTGTGTGTGTGTGTGTATATAAATGTTCTCTAACAGCCTGTAAATTTATAATGACAGCCCTGGACTGTGGGCGCATATATACATTGTGTGTGTGTGTGTTTATGGTGGAATGGACATTGAAGACATTGTTATGAAATCCATAAATTCTCTGGCATGATATGAGCATATTTATGTTGATGCTCTCACAGTGTAAACAGAACAGATCAATTATAATACAGTATGTATGTTTGTTTGTCATGCACCAATGACACCGGTACTTTAAGCCCGTATCAGTGCACGTGAGCTGGATGATTTAACGCGTTGATCGCTCCCTGTCTTACCCACTCAGCAGCTCTCAGTAATGTTTTGTATATGAGGAACAAAACACTGTGCAATGGTTTAAACAGATTGATGATAAAAGTGCAGAGAGATGCAAAGACTGAGCAATAGTTAAATAATGATAGAAGTCACTGGTTAAAAGAAGCATTTGAAATCTCTGCAGGTTTAAATAGGAACAGATTCTTAGAGCACAATAATACCTCAAACAAGCTGGAATTAACGGGCGTGTTGCTGTGACAGTCCAGGGTTTAATGTTGGATTTGGATCACAGAATATCAGCTGATAGAAACTGACAAATCACAGCTTCAACCTGTTTCAGAAAGCTGCAGGTGGTCCAAAGAAAAACGGGTTCCTAAAATATTTAGAGCCCCGTTTCACCGCTGTGATTTAATAAAGATCACTGGAAAACAACTTAATCAACACTATAAATGGAAGTTTTAGTCATGTAATAAATATAAATCATACATTTGTTATCTGAATTTTACTGTTGATCTCCGTAAAACTATCAATTGTTAAAGGAAAGAGGAAAAACATTGATATAACAGGTGACCCCAAACCTTTGAGGAGTAGTGTGTACATAGATTTGTTGTGAAAAGTGATCCACATACACACTCTGGACAGATCAAACTGCAATGCTGCTGTCATGTGACTAAAGAGTCTCTCTTTCTTTCTGAGAACGTTCTTCAGGAAGCCATTTGTTGCTGTACCATTGAATCACTACAATACTGCAAGTAGGAGCAGTAAGTCAGGGAGGCTTAATTGGAACTGACTCAGACCGAACGTACACACCAGATCATGTTGCCACATTGTTGATTGGAGAGCAGGTGGTTGAGATTAGTGGGAAGCCCACCTACTAATCTGTAAAGTTGGGGGAAAAACTGGAGGAGGGTTTCTTTGACATTCTTTGAGAAAACAAGAAAAAAAATGTCCTCAGTAGCCTGCAGCCGTAATTTAGTTTAAATTACACCTCTGTTGTCAGGGACATTCCTTCTGTGTTCAGTGACGTTTCCTGCAGTCATTTGTTCGAGGTCTTAAAGTATTCTGTGTAGCAATGGATCACATTCACCTGTGAGCCTAAAAATGACATTTATCTGTCATAAAGTAGTTTTCATAATCATGTTGTAATGTCACGATGTCGCTGGTGACGTTTAGAGCTTAGAGAAACTTCGTCATTCAGTAACGTGATTTCATTGAATGTTAATAATGCTGTAGTCACTACAAGATTTTCTGTAAATCAAACGGGGGTGATGCGTCTTCTCAAAGGCTTTCAGGATGCGGCGTTCAAACAACGATAATTAAGATGTCGTTACCAGGTCACTGGTGAGGAATCGAGACATGAGCTAGGACTCTAAATCGGACTGGGTCAGGTTTGCACTGTTCGTCTCTGTCTCTCTGCTCAGGGCGGCCTCAGCGTGTCATCGAGCCACCTCTAAGGACCGCCCACAAAATCTTGGACTGAAAACTGGTGAAAAACTGTTTAAACGATATATTACTGAAATGTGGAGTTAGAGGTTCAGCAACTATTTTACAACTTTTAATTTTATATGTATGTATTTGTATTATGAAAGAATTGCCTTTATACAGACTTTGTATATGGGGTACGTCGATATTTTCAGCGCTGGAGAAATTATTTAGTAACCTATAATAAAAACGCAGGCTATTGAACGGCAGCTGCTTGTTATGAATTTATCTTGAACCATCGACACAGTGCGAAGCTTCAGTTTGGGGCAAAAAACCGCAGGGTCATCCGAGAGAAGAGTTGAACGCGTGTCGAGCACGCTGCATTGTCAATCAAGTGTGAAGATTACTGATTAATTTGACAGTTCCTCGTGATCGTCGAGATGAAAGTCAAAATGATTGGCGCCATGATATTCATTGATCTTCTCTTCAAAGTGGCGCCTGTTTTTATCAAATTTCCTCTTGCTCAGTTTGTTTCACATGATGCATGCATGAGCATATAAGACTTGTTTGATTGTTGCAAATTTAAGATAAATTTATGAATCCTAATTTTATAAAAGGCTCCCACAGCTTCTTTTTTCTGAAATACAAAGCTGTGAAACCTTCTGCTGGTTTGGAATGGATTTCTAAAATTCTGTTTTTTAATACACCAGCTTGTGGCCCACACACACACACACACACACACACACACACACACACACACACACACACACACACCACACACACACACACCATGCTGACCCCACTTTAGCGAAAAACAAGCTGGCATATTTCTTCTTCGAAGAAAGAATCCAACATGTGCTCCACGTCTCTTTCCAAAAGAAGCAGCCATATTTTCCTGGTATGCGTCCCATTCCTTGAAACCCCCACCACTCATAATCACAGTCTGCTCCAGCATGGCGGTTCCAATGTGTTTTTTTGGGGGGTAGGTTTAGAGAGATGGGGGGATGCCTTTAAGGCCACGGCCTTTATAATCTGCAGGGGCCCAAAAACTGCTCAGAGGAACTCCCTCTCTGTTCTGTATTGTTGAGTCTGTTTTGAGGTCGGACCTTGAAAGCGTCCTGACTGGTAATCAGCACTTTTTAAGATGATCAAACAGCCTCCATTATGATGGAGGACAATGGGCCTGACAGGAGAGAGGTGGGTGTGGGGGGGGCAAAGCAAGAAAAGATGACAATAGATTTCCTCTTTCTTTCCATCCTCACGTGTTCTTTCCTTTTTTCCATTCTCGCTATTCAGTCTTTTTTTTTTTCCCACTTTCCATCCATGTCTACAAAACATGTCTCCATAGTCCCGGAGCTGTTAAAGTCGACTCACAGTTCATTATGTTTACTGTGATCGTGTTCATGTGTCACATATATCTGCAGTATCAAACCCAACAATAACAAAGAACTTCATGATATTTTGGAGTTTGTCATTTCCTGATGAATACAGATTTTACATTTAATGAAATGCTTTGTTTGTTTGATGCAGTCTGAGTGTGTGAGGGCCTCACTGATTACTGTACAAAATCACTTTATTCAGTGATTTTGGTGAAACTGGATCAGATTTTTTTACAGAATATATTTGCTGATTTTCCACTCTGATGTCCTCCAGCTGCTCAGATAGATAAATGACTTTATTTATCCCTGAAGGGAAATTAGCTTCATCTCTCTGTGATTTACACAGTTTATGATGGACAGATTGCTTTTCCTAGTTTGGTCAGCTGTGTCTCTAACTAAACTGACTAAGAAGTCCCTCAGTAGGCTGCTGTATTCCCTTCCAGACTGGCCACAGCTGATTTTCGGAGGTTGTGTTCGATCCTGGCCCTGTTTACTGGAAGGTATTAGATCACAGTGCTACATGCAATGCATTGTTGTCTGGTTGTAACACTCATTCAGTGCTATTGGCTGCTGTGAAGCACTCACAGTTACTGTATGTCATCACTGCACAGCTCAAGTTTTGTTGTTTTCTTCTTTCTTGTCATCTTTAAAAACACACCAGCTGCATGCGTAATCGTACATGTTTGTGGATGCACGTGCGAGTGCGACTCTCCTAAGTGATGTTTGAATGACATCAAACCGAGCTGTAATTGTGTTCTTAGAAAGTCTGCCCTCAAACGCTGAACGATGGAAATCTGTTTGTTGATGGAGGAGATGAATAAACAGGCTACTGAAAAATGAAAATGAAATATTGCGTCTTGATGTGTATGTTCGGCACCAACTCTGAGAGCTTTCTTGCCGCAGAGAGTTAGATGAGAAGATTGATACCAGATGCAGATCGAGCCGACAGATGCCCAGTTTAACAGACAACAGCTAGCCTGGCTTTGTCCTCATCTTAAAGAAAATAGTTTAATCTGAGGACTGAAACAGAAAAATAAAGTCTAAGTTGTGGTTTTAAAGGGACTTTGTGCTGTAACTTATATTTTCTTTTAATATAGTTGTTAGCAGCTTAAGCTTCCCGTGTGCGACAAAATGAAATGAACCCCCCGTTGCTGTTTCAATAAAACACCCAACCCCACAGAAGTACTTGAGTTTGAGCTGCTGCAGGACGCTGTGCATCATGGGAAGGAAACATTGAATAATACTGCAAATAGTAACAAAAGGGGTTGATTCTAAACACTCAGCCTCTGTGTTGAAATGTTGATAATTTGTGACGAGTGTCTACAGCACGAGTCAACTACTCCCATAAGATATGGGAGCATGCCCTTTTTTGAAAAGGAATGCGGCCCACAGCGGTGAGAGGACCCCAACAAATTATATGGGAAAGCCCGAAAAAATAAATAAATTCAGGAGACATTTTCAACAATGAACTGCTCTGGCATACTTTCACAGAGAGACTTCATTTAAACTTTAACATGTAGGTACTCTTGTCTTCTCTTCAGGGATTCACTTCACTCATCGACAGCTTTTACCGTTTTTAAACTATCAAGGCTTAAAGTTGAGCAGGTTTTTACTCAGATTTCTGGGTTTATAATGGGTGTGTATTGCGCGGAATGTTTGAGCTACAGTGGATGACATCATCAGCTAGAGTGAGGAGCAGAGAGAAAAATCAGTGAAAAAATAAAACGTATTCGACTACCATGGCCTCAAATGCCCCACTACAGACAAGATTTATACATAGAAACGTAGGAAAATTTGTCTTCTCACTCACATTCGTCTGCTAAAGCTGTCAGCCTTATAGTTTTGGCGTAACACACAAAGATGCGCCACCAACACCCATCCACAGCCTCATAGACTGCCATGTTAAAAAGGCGGGAACATTTGTGGAGGAAAGCAGAAGTAACGTTTCTTTGAATTGCTCTAAAGGTCACATTTCTTCACTTTATCAACACAAAATAACTATGTAGACGTTCAGGAAGGGCTCAGGATGCTCCCAGTGATTTCGGTTCAATGATTGGAAATACTGTTTGTCCAGAAATCCTTCCTGTTCGAGGGGTGGTCTCAGCATTTTCTCTCTCTCTCTGTCAGCATTTCCAACTGACATTCTAACAGGTGCAGTAACTGCTCTGCTGATTAGGGCCGGCAGTTGGTCCTGGTTGCTTGGCAACCTCAAGCCTGCCTGAAGGGGGAGATGGGGTATTTTCAAAATAAGAGTCCCTTCAAAATAAGACTTTGCTCATTGTAGTTAAGACATGATAATTGCTAACATTAGCGGCTAATGCTAGAATTAGTGGCTAGCGCGTAGGCGCTAGCTGCTCCTGTGTCTAAATAAACATGTTAATAATGACTATTTGAGGTGTGCTTTTTGAATACAGACCCCCGGCAACAGCCCACTCGTCACTCTCAACATTTCTGCGGGAATTTTCTAGTTTAAATTAAAATCTGATTATCGTCTGTAAACAGAGAGAAGAAGTCAGGCAGACCACCTGTTGAACTTGGAGTAGCCAGAAGACAGAAACTCTTCCAAGAAATACACACACACACACACACACACACACACACACACACACACACACACACACACACACACACACCACTCACTCTGTACAGTGTGTACAGAGTGAATGTTTGTACGCCTGCATTCACACTGTGCCTCTGCACGTGAGTGAACAGGAGGGGGTAAGTTTAGTGTTTCTCTCCCTTCCAGCCAGTAAAAAAAAGCTGATGGGACACCTCCCTCTCACAGCCAATGGCTACTGAAGAAGCTCTGCTCTCGGCCAATGGGGCACTGAGCAGAGAGAGCCGGTCCACGTGCAGCCGAACAGATCCCAAACACTGAAAAACAGAAGTGAAGCCAGAGAGAGAGGAAGGAAAAGGAGGGAAGGGGGTGAGACAGAGTACAATGCACAGAAAGAAGAAGAGAAAGTGAGGAACAGAAACAGGAAAAAGATGAAATCCAATATTTTTATCACCTGTCTTGTTGGAGGAGGGATAATGGTGTGGGGGACAATGCTGTGCTTCCCACTTTGTGTCCAACACTTTCTGTTCCAGCATGACTGTGCCCCATGCAGTGCACAAAGCAAGGTCCATAAAGACATGGTTTGATGAGTCCAGTGTGGAAGAACTTGACTGGCCCCGCACAGAGAGCCCTGACCTCACCCCCCCATCGAGCATGTTTGGGATGAACTGGAACGTGGACTACGAGCCAGGCCTTTGTCCAACATCAGAGCTGGACCTCATGAATTACTTTTAATGTTTGTTTACCTGTAAAGTTCCTTGTTACTTAACTGTGCAAAGTGTAACCAGAGTCAAATATGTACACATTCACACGCTTATAAGGAAACACTCAGACACATTACACTCGACAGTGATGCAACAAATAATCTGGAGAGATAGAAAAGTAATTAAAAAGAAAAAAAAAATGAATGAAGGAGAACATTATATAATATAATATAAACATTAATATGAATATTTAACATCTCACCCTATAACTTAAAAACTGTTTTACCACTTTTAGCAGCATATTGAGCTTTTATTCTGTGATCTTCAGCCTGACTGCCGGGAGCTGTATCATCAAACAACATAAAACAGCTCTTTTATATATTATATATTATATTATATACATAATACATGAACAACTACAGTGTTGGTTGTTTTTTTTTCTGCTGTGTTTTTACCCAGAAATGTAAAAAACCTCCAAACTTTGACAAACATTCCTCTGAACTCTGAGGCTGTCAGTTCAAAAAAGCAGGGTGTGTATTCAGGAGCCATCTGTAGCTCCAATAATGATGCCGTCGCTTTTGTTTGTTTGCCGTCGTGTGTGTTTGTGATGAGTCAGCAGGACTCTCAGCTGTTAATATTCACACTGTACGGGAAGTTCTTTTCCCGTCAGAGCGGCAGTAAAAGGCGCTTTGTCGTCTCTTTGTTTGTCAAAGCAAACACGTCTGTGTCAGATTTCCTTCATCTAACAGCTGCACAAGCGACAAATGTTCCGGCGGTAAACTGAGAGTTTGTCTCAGCCACACTCACGCTTTTCTAACACTTCTCACTGACCGCTTCATGAATGAATGGAATGAAGCTGATTTCATGAATGCAATGATTTCCAGGAAATAGGAGAGATCGTTAGCCAGCCTTCCCATTATCACACCATCACAGCATTCTGCACAGCTGGATCAATGCTGCCCTGCCCTGTATTACAGGCAGGGAAGACTCCTCACATAAACCAAGCAACATACATAATACATGATGAATCAGCCGGTCTGGCTGTTAATGAACATCCGTGCTTTCATGGGTCATTTAGGCTTATTGAGTTTCCTCATGCATCACAGATAATGTATTGATTTTCAGTCCGGTGGTGCATATATTCCCTTCATGGTATGAAAATCCGTCCGAGACGTCGGCCGTCTGTGTTTCGAGGAAAACAAAACAATAAAAAATGTTAATGGCGCTGCAGCGTTACGAAGTATACCAACACACAGCAGCCAAACTTCAGCGTCAGCTGCCTTGAAGTTAAGAAAGACAGTGTATCATATAGTGTTTTTCCAATAGTTTAATGTGTGTTGGTATCTCCAGCTTTCCCGCCTTTCGTGCTCTGGGCTCCGAGCCTGTAACAGGACCAACACAGACCCATTCACACCTCCAGGCTATCTGTTAATGTTTCCAGGAAATATCAAGAAGAAACATTCTGCTTAATGTTGCCACATATGCTTCATTTAGCAACCACACACAAACACACACGCACAGTGTGGTTTCATATAGCAGAAGACACACACATACTGGCTCATACAGAAACTTTGCAAACCGTTTCTTTTCTTTCTTTCAAACCTCAAACTTCCAAACTGTCCTGCTACGAGTTTCACAAACTGTGGCTCTGGGCTCTAAACGGGGTCGCATGTCTGTTACTGGAAGGTCTGAACACAGGACAGCATGTTCCTAGAAACTGTGTAAAGTGTGTTCATGCACTTCAGTGTGCCGTTAGTCCACCTTAAAACCACAGTTTACTTCAGTAATCAGACGCATCCTCTGTACCGCTTCACGTGTTTGAACTCGGTCTGGATTTGAGGGATGGCTTCTGTATTCTTCAACCATGTTTTTGTGTCAGAGTGTTTTGAATTTGATCCAGCATCGAGCGAAGGCTCCACAGCTGCAAAATGGACTACAATGTAATCCTTGTGGGCAATCGTGCACCGTCGAAATAGTCCATTAAAAGTGCTTGTTTTTGCTGCTGACAGGCTCAGATTGTTATTTTAAGTGTCTGACATCTTTATGAAAGGGACCCTACAGAGAAGTGAAATGTTTTCTAGACCTTCTGTCTGTGAAATCCCCTCTGTGGGCATAGGATAGGACCTCGCAGCACTTTGCTCTACATCCACATTGTATTGCAGTGGCAGAAACAAACACTTTTAATGGATGTACTTTTGCCTTAACCCATTTTGTAGCTCCCAACATCAGTGCACTCACTTAATACTGCACCAAATTCAAAACTTGTTGAGCCCATGATTCACTTTGACACAAAAACATGGCGGAATAATGTCCAAGATGTCCAAAACGGTGCAATAACTAAAATTCAGTCTTTTTGTTTTTAACTATTTTGAATAAAAAGATTCACCTTTACGCCCAATGATGTCTCCTTTCTCGGTTCCCAATAACAAAACCAAAAGAAACCATAAATAAGCCCATGAGAAGTGTCTGTCTGTTGACGGGGGGACTCCACCAAGTTTACACATCAAAGTCAGTTCACTGATCATGGGGAGTCCAGTCAGCCTGTGAAATGACAAAACGTCTTCTCTCGTTCTCTTGTTTTGGAGGAGGTCTGAGGAAATGACTCAGGTGACATCGTTCAAAACTACAAATTTACAACAGAAACTACAAACTGAAGGTGTGAGGTTCAGAGGAACGTGGTGTTTGTCAGGTATGGAGGCGCTGATGAAAACATTATCATATTGCATTAAGGGAAATACATTTGAATAAAGTATTTTTGTATTGACTTGAGATTAAAAGTCTTTTTCTTTGGGATATGTGACACTAAATTGTGTCTTCTGAACACATACTTATAATATCTGCTTATGTGTCTTGATGTGTCAGTATGTTTTATATTTTTCTACTAAGTTGTGGATGGTATCAATCGAACCACTCTTCTCCATAAAGTACTGTATCACCCTTCTGTCGACGTACCTATTGCAGAAGTTAGAAACCCTGCAGACCACCAGGTGTCTAAAAGCTGCAGCTTCTCTGTAGTTTCCCAACTGTTGGAAAATGAAGGGGGTTCGCTGCGAATGCTAACACCTACATTTAAGAGTTCTATCCACGGTGGAAACACAAAGCGGGTCTAGAGTTCAGGGACGTGTAGGCAGGAGTCGGGTGCAGGTTTCAAACGTACTAAAGAGTTTGAATGAAATATAAAACAGTAGTTTCGTTTGTGAGAAAAGAAAAACATTTACTGTAAGAAATCATTGACCCTAACTGTGGTTGAACGGCCAGTCAGAGAGCAGTCAGTGACTTGACAGCTGATAATAGCCAACAAGAGCCAGCGACGATGGACGAACCACAAAAACATCAGCGAACGGTCGGCCACCGACGCTCAGTGGATGTTGGGTTGGCTGCTGGAGTTTCCCCTGAAATGATCTCTTCATCATGTGACGTTCAGTCGTTTTTGAGGAGAAGACGTTCTTTTATGGTTGAAATTGGTTATTTGTTTTCTTACAGTCTTGTTTATTTCCAGCGAAGCTCGCTTTGCCCAAAGTGAACCTGAAAGCATTGGGAAAATTGGTTTTTGCTGCCCTGTGGGGTTAAACGTCACCTCCTTTAAAATATACAGACTGAAATGAATCATTTAAATGGAACTAAATGGGGCTGAACAGCTAAAAAACCCACTTCAGAAATAACTCAACCTTTTCTGTGGGACACCGATCAGTCCTGGGTAAACATCTGCTCAGTGGTCTTTCTGCAGACATCACTGGAGACCGTTGATTGTTCATTTTCTCCATCATTCAGCAGCGACGCTCGGAGCTGAAACTGAAACACCAGACCCAGTCCTGAAATGATGCGTGTATGTATGTGTGTGTGGTTTTCTTCACTCACTCTGTGAGTCACTGAATGAATGTGGCCGACTTAAAAATACAGCAGGGGAACTTTCTCTGACTCTGAGCGCTCGCAGTGTACATGGACAGTATGTGGGTGTATGCGGTGAAGCATATAGAAACAGATGAAGGGCGTGTATGTGTGTGTGTGTGTGTGTGTGTGTGTGTGTTTTCTGGTCCACCGTGTTTCTTGTCGTCCTCAATGGAAGCCCACTCAGTGCTGTACAGCCTCCTCCAACGTCATCAGCCTTACCGGACTGTGAAGTTTCCTCCATAACAAACACCAAACTGAACAACACACACCGACACACGGAAACTCAATCGATAATCTCGATCAATAATCAGCTTCAGTTCAGCAGTCATACTTCTAGAAATACTGTAGTCGGTGGCCATGAGAACCAGTGTTATGTGTTAAGTGTTGAGACAAGACCACTACTACGAGGTTTCGGAATCGACCGCGTTTTCACTCAGTCCTGTCTCAGGATTTTGTTTAAGACCACCAGCTGTGCGGCTATCACGAAAATGCCACCACCGTGATCAGGTGTGAAACCTGCTACTTCAAATGCAAACAATCACTTGATTGGTTTTCTAATCTGAAACCTCTTCACAGAAGACAGTGAGTGGGAGACGGATCTGTCTCGCAAAGTCTCAAACAGATCAGATAACAAAACGTAAAATCCTCAAAGAGATTTGATGAATATTAGCGACATGTTAGCCGTCTAAGTGGATTATATGCTGGTTTGACTCTCTGGTCCTTGTCAGTCTTGATAGTGCCGTCAACTCAACGCACCGCCACTTAAAGGTCCAGTGTGTCGGATCAGAGGTCTCTGTTTACACAATATGATGGAATATGGAATATAATACACAAAACTATGTTTCCATTAGCGTCTAAACAAGAATCGTGTTTTTGTTACCTCAGAGTGAGTCACGGAGTCTGTCGTGTTGTTGTCTTCTACAGTAGCCCAGAATGGACAAACCAAACTGGCTCCAAATAAAGCGTTTTATACCTATACTGGGAAGGCGAGGCGAGGCGAGGCGAGGCGGTTGCAATTAGCAACCTGTAGATATTAGAAATCCTACAGACGTCTTCAGCAATTTGCATATGGGGAAAAAAACGCAGAAGAAAATATGTAACAACAGAAACAGAAAGACTTAACCATGGCCGGAACCGTTTCATTCATTTGTTTGTGTTTTGTCTATTTGCACTCAGGAAAAAACGGCGAGGTAACGTCGGGGTAATCATCAGTGGGTGGAGATAAAGACCCACAGACCGATCAGTCAACCATGAGTTGCTGGTTTGATTCCTGGCACTGACAGTCAGGGGTTTTTTAGTGGTGAGTACACGACAAGACAGCTGCCTCCTACAAAATAAAATACATGTAGCTCAAATTTGGAAAAACCAGCCTGAACACACCTTCACACCGTGTGTGTGTGTGTGTGTGTGTGTTTTAACCTTTTATTTAATCACTTTGTGAAGCATTTAAAAGTGTGTTTGTGCTTTCAACTAAACTTGAACTTGACTTGTGCCTTTTGAACTAAATACTGAGCCTCCACAGCCGCATCGGGGTCGCAGCACACAGTTTGAACGTGACCTCTGAACCCTCAGAGACAGAAAGAATGCAGAAGATATGCACAAAGACAAGCTCAGCTCCCACCGTGCACGCTGGTACTGAATGTCTCTCCTTCTTTTTGTAAAACTTAAAGAAAGAAAGTGTAGATAAAAACAGAGCACAGTGGCTTTTCATCCTCTCCTTCATGACGTCGTGCAGTTATGAGGGCAGCTAACCTCGATAGCTGTAGGCTGCCATGACTGTAGTTTGACGTTGAGAGCTCAGCTGGGGTTTCCCCCACATCTAAATCCTGTGTTTTCACGTCTGAATGCCAAAATCAAGCCGTTAAAAAGCAACGCAGCATCGCGACATCAGCAATATCAGCTCTGCTCCACCACCATGCACTTTTTATGACGTGTTTTAACTCCGTAGTGCAAAAAGTTGCACATTATTTATCATTCAGGGACAGAAATCTAGAAATAATGTTTCAATTGCACTAATGACAAGTGGAAGTATACGATATATTTTAGCCCTTCGAGCTGCATTTCTGTCTTTGTAATGTGAATATTGTGCAGCAAAGATTTTTCACTGTGAAGCAGCTGCAGAAAAAGTTTATTCATCATCAAGTCTCCAGTGTCGCCCTCTTAGCATGTGAAAGCCAAATTCAGGATATAGTTCTGTGTATGAGAATAAGACTATTGTGAATGTCTGTAGAACCAGAACAAAGGTGGGTTTTATAGTGCTGCCTTGTCGAGGTGCCCTGGGTCAAGATCCAGTTTTTAAGGTCCCCCGTGACTCGAAAATGTGCCGCTTCGGTTGGACTTTTGAGCTTCCCTGTGAAGAATGATGTATGTTTGACACATGAAGGCTGTTTTCGCATGCAGCTGTCGAAAGGAGGGCAGAGTTTCTCTGCGCTCGCCTTAAATCTGACTTTAAGACGTGTATCTACATGCAGGTTTTACTGACCTCTTAACGTGCTCCAAGCCAATCGTGGTCCAACTTACACAAGTGTGACACTTTACAGTGGAGTAGAGTCCAGTTTGGGATTTTTATAATGCAGAATTTTCTTTAAATGAGTATTGAATGAATTTGTGTTTAAACAAACGATCTCAAACGTGCCAGCTCGTGTTATTCCCCCACAGGACTGCTGCGACGTCTTTGGGCAAACACTGAAGGATTTAATGATGAAGCTTCGATGTACGGCCTGCTGTGCGAGCTTCGTTTTTCATAGGATCTCTGAGGTGCAAGGGGTACAGCACACAATGTAAAGCTGGAGGATGGGAGATGGGAGGGTCAACAGGGGCCCAGCAGTAATTTTCTTTTTCCTCGGGGGGGCCCCTAACAAGCTAATCCAGCCATTATAAGACCTGAGTCATTATATAACAAGTCTCCTAGCAATTAAAAAGTACAGACATAAGAAAGAAAACAAAAGTGTAGAGAGGATAAACATCTCTGTTTCTTTTACTTCTGGGTTTTAACTGTTTGTTCAAAGCAACAGTTACAGAATGAAATCCCACTGACACTTCTACACGTATATTACTACAGCGAGTCGACGACTTTGCTACCAGCCAATCAGCTGATATCACTGACTAGTCCAGCAGCAGTCAGCCCAGCTCGGCGTCTGTCTTTCAGCCTTTTATTTCACCAAGCTCTCACCAACCACTAAAAGTCAGTCCCACATTTACTCTTGTCCGGTGGCTTCTTGCTCGCTTCTCCTCTGCCGTTACAGAAGCTGCTGGGCCCAGTTACAAAGTTCCAGACAGGGCTTTAAGTACAAAATGAACATTGAGAATTGTTTTTCGCTGAACAGATGCACGATGAAAACCTCGTCTGATGCGGAAACAAACTCCCGCCGTCATCAAATAGTATTTTAAGCAGCATTTAGACGGATTAGCTTGTTTTCCCTTTTGGTGGAGAGATAATCAGCCTTCACTTTCTGCTGCATGCAAACAGATGGACTCTTTTATTCGTAAAACAAAAAACTGAATTCATCTTTTAAATCTACTTAAAACAAATCCTTCCTGTGCGTCTTTGTTTTTTAAGGATGTTCTATTGTCTCTATTGTAAAACAGATTTTTTTTAAATTCAGTTTATTAACAGATGTTCAGTTGCAGAAACCTCCCTCTGCAACACACACACACTGCTCTAACTGCACAGGCTTCCTCTTTCATCACACACTCAGACATCTCTCTCTCTCTGATGACTCAACACACACTTTCATTTTCTTGTCAAACACCCCCATGCACTGGAAACACCTCCGGCCTCGACAAACTGATGTTATTTTTATTGTCAGAGTGAAATTTCATCTGCTTGTACATCATAACGTTCTCTTATTTAACGAGAAACGCCCAAACAAACGGACACGAACCTGTAATACAGCCACACCCGGGTAGCTGGGAAAACCAATGAAGCACTGTGCAAACCAAACATCCTGATATCACAGTTACATGATCTCCACTTTTCTATGTTTAGAAAGTCTATTAATATTTATTTTGAATCAACATTGTGTAACCTGAACTCACAGATTTTAACTCCTGTCGATGTTACACTGAGGAAATGTTTTCTGGTTTTCCCTCTGATGTCCTCCGGCTGCTCCGCCTCAACTCTCTGTGATTTACAGAGTTTATGATGGACAGTGAAGTAAACTGCTGACAGCTGTAGCTGCTGTTAGCTCAGTTTGTTAGCCGTTCTGCCCGGACTGTGAGCTCAGAGCATCGTGTTTGTACCAGAGGCGTTTTGGACCACCGGGAAGAAGAAGAGGAGGTTTACAGGCCCGGGGAGTGGAGCTGGTGTTGAACCAGAACCAGAGCTGGGCAAGCAGGCAATGTAACTGGACTCAACTGCCTCTATGACAGAGGATGGCCTAAGGTTAAAAATATGCAGGAAAATGTGTCATTACAGTCGTAATGTAAGAAAATCTAAATAGATGAAGGATAAGCAGTTACAGAAAATGAGATTGGCTTGTTTGAAGAAAGAAATTAATCTAATTTCTTTACACTTATTTATGGATTGACTCCATTTTTTGTAAGGCTGACAGCTTGAGCAGACGAATGTGAGTGAGAAGACAAATTTTCCTATGTTTCTATGTATAAATCATGTCTGTAGTGGGGCATCTGAGGCCACGGTAGTCGAATACGTTTTATTTTTTCACTGATTTTTCTCTCTGCTCCTCACTCTAGCTGATGATGTCAACCTGCTCAACTTTAATCCTTGATAGTTTAAAAACGGTAAAAGCTGTCGATGAGTGAAGTGAATCCCTGAAGAGAAGGCAAGAGTACCTACATTTTAAAGTTTAAATGAAGTCTCTCTGTGAAAGTATGCCAGAGCAGTTCATTGTTGAAAATGTCTCCCGAATTATTCTTTTTTTCCGGGCTTTCCCATTCATTCCTATAGGAAATTTTTCTCGCAAATCTTTTCCAAAAGTAATAGCACTCGACAGGATGAAAACTCACATTTTGATATATAATTTGTTGGGGTCCTCTCACCGTTGCGGGACGCATGATGAAAATAAGATGAAGATGAATAATAAAACTAAAACTAAGAAGAAACACGCAGAAGAACAACAGTTGACTCGTGCCTACGGCCGAACATCAGAAATTCTGTCTCTTGTACTTCTAGTAATTCTAGTTCCAAGCATCCAGAACCAGTAATAAAACCTCTGTAACAACATTTCATATTGTACATTATCACCTGGTCTGTTCACAAATGTCTATTATGGTGATCTCAGGATTGCGTCTCTGCTGGCAGACTGTAACCTCCAGCCTTAACCCATCCAAACCTCAACCGAAGAGGAGTCAGGTTTACTTTTGAAACTGTAATGTGAAAGACTCCTGTCAGGATTTATGTGTCATTCTGGAGGAGAAGCAAAGTATTCTGTTGTTGAGACAAATGAAGCAGTGAATATCCATCGCACTGCTTGTAACTGTGCATCATTTAATGTGAATTACAGTTGGCAGGTTGGCGTTACTTGAATCGTGTTCAAAGAGAGTACTGACCGTAAGAGCTAGAAGTCAAGGACTGATAAGAAACCTCAAGAAGTTCTCTCTTTACGGAAACCTTAAAGGTCGTGAAATATTTGATCATTATGGGTTTATATTTGATATTACGTGTCGTACTCTTTCTTCTTCTTTTGATCTTCAGCCCAATAAAAGCCTGAATTCACCTGTTTTATCAAGATGAAAGATTATTAAGAAACACGAGGAAACGTGTACAAAGGTGTAGAGAGAGCAAGTCTTCGCATCAGGCGAGCTAATTATTCAAATAATATCTGATCGATCGAGTTCATGTCTGAGTATAAAGATCTATTTTTACATGCTGAGGCTGCCGATCAGAAAGATTAACAGTAAACAACAGTGATTACAGAGGTTTAAAGGGGATGTTTCATGCTGTGACGACATCACAAAAGACTCTGTTCTGCAAAACGCCCACTTCCTCATCTGCATGCTTTTCATGGGTTCAACCTTTTGGGTTTTTTTGAGGTGACATTTTCCCCCTGGAAGATAAACCTGAGCAGGTCTGGTGACTTTCTGGACTGATTAGCAGTCATGGCTGCTCCACATTTAAACTTGAGGTTTCTGTATCGACCACAGAAAGTTTAGTGTTGATGCTGAAGGCAGGAAGTATTTTCTTTTCTTTTGGTTTTACTGGAATTACTTTATTCGGTTCTAAATCACTAATTTGGATTGGAGTGGATCATGACCCTCACAACACACCTACAGCTGGGCTATTCAATCACAATGTCAAGTGGGCCAGTTTCTAAAATCACGTAATGTACACGGGCCAGACGTTCACAGCTAGCATGCATTATTTCACGGTTCTGGAGTCATTGAATGCCAAGACTGAGCATATACAAAGGGAATCTAACTCTTTACTTTCACTTTACTGATGAACGATTGTTAAAGTTTGTCCAGAAAGTTTTCCAGTGTGGTGCCTCAAAATATTCAATTTTTTAATGTAAAGTCATACGATTAAAGAACTTGCCAGTTACTGTCAACAGCCAGATGTTTTGACTACTAAACAGATGTAACTGTCGGTGTGCTATGCTGCCCATGTGCAACTCAACAAAGACTTCATACATTCAGTACACTATATGATGTTTACTTATTTTGACATATATCAAATTTATATAAGCTGGATCACTTGGAGGTTGCTTCTGGGGCTGGATGTGGGTCCGAGCCTTCAGTATATATGTATAAAAATGTGTATTTAGTCATATTCTCAAAATAATTTACCATAAAATCTCCATATTTCTGAGTCAAAACACAACTACATTGCATGTGTATTGGATAAATTAAGCACAGAAAAGAAATGCCTGTTTCCCGTCCTTCTATATTTGGATAATCGTACCACCCTCAAGAGGTTTTCACATAAAGAGGTGCGGGTGAGACTAAAATGAAAAACACAGGAAGCCACAAAGAACAATAAAATCCAATCAAGTTTATTTGTATAGCCCTTTACAATAGCCGAACGGTACCCATAACAAACAAATACAATTAAAAGTGCTGCAGGGTATTAAAAGCCTTCCAGAAATACATAGGAAGGAGCAGACAGAATGAGTACACCTGAGGAACAGTACTGCCCTAGTCAGAACTGAACGCCAATGGTCTTAAGGTTCGATTTAAAAAGGCTGAGCTCAGTAGTGGTGCGGATGTCAGGGGGCAGTTACAGTAGTCCAGTCTGGAGCTGATGAACACGTGGATTGCCCTTTCGAGATCCTGCCGACTGAGAAAAGACTTTGACTGGCCAAGAGACGGAGCTGAAAGAAGCTCGTGCTGATAACAGAACTAATCTGTTTGTCAAATTTGAGCCTATTATCAAATGTTACGTCAAATGATTTTTGACGTGTGATTTAAAAAGGGGGGGCCAGAGTGCCAGAGTTTGTGGTGAAAACATTCAACATAGATGGTGAACCAAACAAAATGCATTATGCTTTATATCTGTAATGCAGTCCAGCAGCTTAGAAAGTGTTTTTCTTTGGTCTCATGGGCAAATATATCTGCAAATCGTCGGCATAACAGTGAAAGGACAGGTTGTGTTTTTTTATAATTGATCCCAGAGGTTGCATGTACAATGAAAACACAATAGGGCCGAGAATAGATCCCTGAGGCACCCCACAGGGCAGGGATGCACTTGAGGAGCAGTGGTCACCAATCAGGACAGAAAAACTGTTTGCCAGGTATGACCTAAACCACTGGAGAGCGGTGTCGCGGATGCCAACGTGCTGCTCTTGGCGAGATACAAGGACTGCATGGTCGACTGTGTTGAAGACTGCTGGTCCAGCAGCGCCAGCACAGCAGGACTCCTAGCATCCACAGACAGTGCTGACTCGGTGCTGTGTCGGGATCTAAAACCAGACTGAAATTTATCGAGAATAGAATTGATCTCCAAGAATGTCTGTAATGGAATAAAAACAACTTTTTTCTAAAACCTTAGAAAGAAAAGGGAAGTGGGAGACAGGTCTGAAATTGGAGAGCACAGTTGGGTCAAGCAGACTTGACCCAACAGAACTCAGAACCTCCTTCAAAAACTTGTCTGGAATCTATCTATCTATCTAAGGGACAGTTTGTGGATTTCATGCCACTAACCACTTTAGTAAAATGGTCTCAAACCGCTCAGAAACAGCAGTCTGTGCCGGAGGAGCACAGACATCATCAAGGGGCATATTCATATTACCGATATTCTGCCTGACAGATGCCACTTCATGAGTGAAGAAAGACACAAACTCTTCGCAGGTTGCAGTGGAGGCATCGGACAGGAGAGTGGGGCGTGGATTAACGACAGAACAGTAACATAACATGGATATACAGATATATATTCATATATATTTAACATGTAAAATAACACAACATTACTCTGAATTTGATCTTCTACATCTACAAATAAAAATAATTAAAACTCGTCAAATGTCTCATTTGATGACATAGTTCTGATTCGTTTCTGTTGTATAAACTATAAGGCAGCTCAGTTTGTGCAGTAAAGACGTGCCATTGTTATCGTTGTAATGAAATCTTTCATTTGAATACATTATTGTGATGAGCAGCTCTGTGGCTTGTTTTTTTTTTGTACTCTTTGTGGTTTTTCTTTGTACTCCAATAATGCATGCTCAGTCAAAGAGGGTAAAAAGCAGAGCTGATATGATTACTGGTAAATCCCTTATTACTAAAACTGTAAGCCTTTATCAGCCGGTGCTGTTTGTAGGGACATCTGGCACAAAACAGGATTTATGCATTCATGCGTGCGCGTGTGTGTGTGTGTGTGTGTGTGTGTGTGTGTGTGTGTGTGTGTGTGTGTGTGTGTGTGTGTGTGTGTGTGTGTGCGGTCATGTCCTCACCTTACCTTTTTATACAGGCTCTGTCGAACAAACAGCCTATACATCGAACATGGCTCACTATGCGGTGACTCATGTCTCAACAGAGGACACTTGGCTCTGCCTAACCGGCATTGATATCACTATCTTCAAAAGTGTGAACACACAGTCATTCAGAAACTGATGTGAGACACTCTTGACTCAGGGTCACTATTAAAACTGAGACCTGAAAGTAGTTAGTACATTTCACAGAGCCTGAAAATGCACTTTTACTTGTTCTTTATAACTCTGCTGACTCAAATGCATGAAGCAAAATCTATCACTGACCTATATTTTGTACTTTTGTGGCCAATTTAATTCAATTAAAAACAGTTACATTTTATTTATGTAAGATAACAGAAGTTATCACAGGTCGCTGGACATACAGAGCAGGTCTAGACTGACTCTAGACTCTTTATACTATTTGCAGAAACCCATGAATTCCCACCATGAGCAAGCAACTTGGCAACAGTGGCAAGGAAAATCTTGTTTTTTTCTAACCAGACACCAACATTTCCCACCACTTTCATTCAGAAACAGACCAAGATCAACACATGTCTGTGTATCTTTGTGAAAATGGAAAAAGAAAAGAAAATGAGGATAGTAAATGCAACCCAGATTTGTGGATTTTTTTTAATGAGCAGGTTTCCAGACAAAAAAGAGAATATAATGATCTTCTTCTCAGCAGGAAGGAATTAGCGGATGGAAATAGTCAAATCGGATAATGAGAGACGGATGGGTCATTGTGATGGAAATACTGGCCAAAAGCCTCTGTACAGAAATAAACAGGGTGAAGTCAAGTTGGGCTCAAGCTAACTGTTTCCACTGCTAGGTTTTATGATAGAGGCGATGTTTAATTGATGTATTTTGGGGGGTTTCTTCTTTGAGGGAACTCATTTTGACTTTGAAGGATCTTTTTCTTATTTTCAACAAAACCAATGAAACCAAACAACCAGATTATTCCATCGCTCAGTACTTTCCAACTCTGGCCTCAAATCCCAAGCCTGAAGATGGATGTCATTAAAAAAAACAGCTCACAAATGAATAGTATAATTTTGGATAACGTTACTCAAACTGGAGGAAACAGCCCATTTGTTGGGGACTATTTTCAGCTGCGTATTAATATACATTTGACCCATTGGTGACCGTTTCCGGAGATCACGTGATACGACTGAAAACAGCTAACAAAGTTGTGAGATTCTTTTGTTTTAAAGGTCAAGAACAAACTTTAAATCTCGGCTAATGTTGTTGTAATGTTAATTTGAGCTTTTTGCACTCATGGGAGATGTAGTCTTTGTCTTGCAGAAACCTCAATTGTATAGAAACCACAGCTCCCTTGAGGCTCTGATTGCATGCAAATACTGATGGGAGTTGTGGTTTAAATTGAAACAATTGAAAGTAAATGTATTCATTTTAATCAATTAGATTTACTTTATTTCACCCTGCAGGTGCTCTTTGACCAAAATCATCAGCTGCAGGTGAGAGGTGTGGAGAGGGCTCGGGAGAGCAGCGCCAGGTGAGAGTGATTGGCACACCTTTATCTTGTTGAGCTAATCAGTCTCTCCTTTTTAACGCAGTAGCGTGCAGGACCTGGGGAGTTGGAGACACACGACAGACACATGCTCACGGCTGTCGAGCAGCACCGGAGAGGCGCCTGCGAACGGCAGACTGAGCTGAGTGTATTGTGCACGAAATAAAGAATTAAAACGTCATCACCACTTGTGTCATATCTGCCAAAACCCACAGTGGCATCAGACCACGACACACAGAGTAATAGCACTAACTGTTGCCACATGAGAAAAAGTCACCGCGACCCTGTGACTCTTTGGCGAACTGTCCCTTGGAAAACTCTGGACAGTGAGAGATAAGTCCTGCTCTTTATCTTTGGTGATTATGTGATGGAAGTTCAAAAACAACAGTAATGTGGTCGTATGTAGTGTCTTTGGCAACTTATATGGGGAATAGATCTTTTAAATTTATGTGGAAAACTCGACCCGGTCAGTCCTCCCTGCTGACTCTTCTGTGAACTGTCCCGTCTCTGTCACTCAGTACGTTTACATGCAGCAAAAAAATCAGACATAGTTTGGACTTTTAAAATGCCGGTAAACACCTTAGTCCGATTTACTTCGGACCATAACGGACATCTCAAAATCGGATAAGAACACCTGGATAATTCGTTCATTTTAACGCCATGCAAGATTCTGCATTCTACGCATGCTCGAGAATTTCCGCTGGGAGACGTCGTATTAAATAGTGTTGTTGCCGGAAAAGGAAAATAATGCACGAAATGTACGCTGCTGTAGCATCACCAATTATGCAGGACTAGAGGGTTAAACATGTTATAGATCATGCATGCCGAATGTTTAATGTAGTAAATGTTAATGTGACGAACCGGTTGGACCAGAACATTCTGTAGGTAAAGTTGACGGTCTGGGTTGAGTTGGAGAAAAACTCGTCTTTATGCAAACTACTTGCTCTTCATTTGGTGTCCCATAAATTTCCACCTGAATGGTAGGCAGAGGTTAATGGTGATTCTCTTTAGTTTCTTTTTACTGTGAGCCTGAAAGCGGCTCCTAAAGGTCTTTGTTTGTTTGAGTCATTAAGCCTCCCAGAATGAGCAGAAAGTAGATAGGCGACTCAGAAAGTGACTGTGTGTCAGCAGACTGAGTTTAATCATTGACAGCGTTTGGCTGAGTTAGAACTAGAGAACATTTATTCTGAAAGTCACGGTGGTCTCTTCTTTAGAAACGCTTACAGGGCCAGTTCATCTGTCGACCAATCAGATTCCTCGCACAGAGTGAACCCGGTGACTGATTGGCTGCAATAATTTGAATCAAAACAATGCTGGTTGTTGTCAAATCCAATTAAAATATTCTCTTGAGTTTTTTTAGTGTACATTGACTTCAGAACTTTCCTTCACGAGAAACTTTTTCAAACTTTATCGGAAAAATAAACAGAAGATAAATGTTTTTGCCTGCATGGAGATTTTCACAGCTGATTTGGGACTTTGAACCGGTTTAGTTGGAACTTGTCCTTGTTCCTGATCACACTCAGCATACTGATACTGCAGAGGAGTTTTCTGTGTAAAAACATAGGCGGGTAAAACCCCTTCAGCACACTCAAATGCTCTATAAACAACATTAAACACCTTTTATGCTAAATCTACCGTTAAAATGGCTGCAGGGTTGTGGTATATTTATGCCCAAAATTATAATGAAGCATTTATTATTCCAACTGCAGTTTGAAAACAGTGAAATGAAAGACAACAGTACGTTCTTTTGTCCAAAGAAACTGTAAACAATAACTGTATTCATCCATCACGGGAAGCGTTAGCAGAAAGTGGAAGTTCAACCCTTTTAAACAAAGAGCATGATCAATGTTTACGTGCATGATAAAGATAACCTTTTTTTAAATGAACCATTTGGTTTGTAGAGTTTGTTGGTACACAGTGAGAGAAAACACTTTAGTAACTGGGACAAAAGAAAATACAGCAGCTTTTCCAATTTATGGGCTTGTTATTTGTGAACAAATTGGTCAAAAAAACACTGTAGAACCACCCATAATGCTTTGCCTGAGAGTCATAAACGATATTTTACTTTTCTGAATGCTGAACAATTACAAATCGCTGAACTTTATGTTTCAAAACAGGATAAAAAATGTCCATTTATATATAGAAAACTTTCTTTAAGCAGTGTCTCTTTCTGTGACGTTCTGCAAGCTTCTGTACACATTGTTGCAACAGCAGCAGCTGCACTCTGAATCCCGTTATTTTCAGCCTTCACGTTTTTTCATTGCCTTAAACAAAGCACAACTAGGTTAAACTTTGGCCATTATACAAAAACTATATACTATATACTGTATAGTGATGTGTTAACACAACAATGGAAGCTCTGCATACTGAAACTTGTTATTTTCAATGGCTAGCGTTCAAACCCGGTTGAACCTTGGTGGCGGAGCTCGCCGTACTCGGCACCAGGCGCACTGCAAATCACATTTTCTCTGAAAGGGTCATAAGCAGGAAAAGCACAGGTGAAACTATTTCCATCATGTGTCCCAGTAAGCCATGACAGTGATGCAAGCCAGCATGCAGAATACCAGAACCCTGAAGGTGACTCACGTTAACGGAATGCAGACGTAGTTTTAACAATTACACCTGTGCTTCTCCTCTTGCAATGACGAGACAAATTCTTCTGCTGTGAATGACGAGCGCTTTGTCCAGTATAAGAAAGAAAAGCTCCACATACTGGAAGTGCAGCTCGTTTATTTGTCATGTCATCTTTCCAACTTTGTAGCCGTAAACTCTGTAAACTCTTGGCTTGGCTGTATTTTACGTTGTAGGACATCCCTCACTGCTTGTGAAAGGTTGAGTGAAAGTGGACACACCTGAAAGTACATTACTGCTCTTGCATAAGAAAAAAGGAACGTGATCTGCTATATTCAGATGAATGTTATAGCAGAGCATCGAAATTTAGAAGATGCAACCAAACCAGTTAACACAAGAGATGTGTCGACGAAGACGCTGATAAAACTTCATTCGACATCCTTAGCTGATCTCTTCCTTGTGATTTTCCAGTATGTTCTGCATCAGTTTCTGTCCATTTAAAGCATGTATTCAGAACAGCAGTGATAACAGTGATTGCTGTTCTGATTGTGAACAGGTTTAACTGAACAGAGGACAGTGTAAACAAAGCAGCCCACACCTCCTGTCAACGCCGGCAGCAGATAAGCGCTGCCCCGACAGGAAAGTTCTCCAACGTCTCGGTTGCCTCATAGCTCAGATGCAAAAACCTCGATGGTCGCCTTAGGTTGACTTCCAGTCACATGCAAATGTCATTCAAATATTTATCCTCGGGGAACAGGGAATTTTAATAGGAATCTTCTTGAGCAATTCCCAGAAATTTTGCTGTATGTCTTGAAACGTGTTGAGACATCGCTGAGAGTTAACTGTACAGGCTGATCAGGGATCAGGCTTCATGCGGGTTTTATGACAGGGCTTTGAAGAGTTCTGTAAAGAGAGGTTTTCTCGTGACACTATCCATATAGAACAGATCTAAACCTTACTCTTTATAACAGTATTAGTAGAGAGACCCAACAATTCACACCATAAGCAAACGAATGAGCAGAACCCGGTTGGTGGTGGTCGGCCATCTGCTGCAACTAGTTTGGTTTAGAGAGAGAAAGAGACACAAAGATGCACAGCTACAATAATAATAACAGTAATTACACCTATGGTTCTAATAGAAATATGACTAATAGTAGTAGTATTAGTAATAATGATAGTATTTGTAGTGGGCGTCAGACCCGACCACAGCAGGAGGTGTAATCTCAATGCATTAGAACCTGCGAGACGACGAAACAGACAAACCAGTAAAGAAGCTAAGTTAGTTAGTTTGAATGGAGAAAGAGAGGAAGAGACGAGCTCAGTGCATCATGGGATGTCCCCTGACAGTCTAGGCCTATAGACTGATGACCTGAACTAGCACTAACTATAAGCTCTATTGATTTAGAGCGTCAGCCCCCAGAAACAGAACTTGAAGCCGGTTCTACAAGAGAGGAGTCTATAGGAAGGACAATATGTCCTGGGAGTGCAGTGTTCTAGTGGGGTGATAAGGAACTATGAAGTGACTTCTGTGAAATTACATTGCTTTTCTTTCTTCATGAAGAAACTTTTCAGGATGCAATCCAGGCGTGGACCCAAGACGACCTTTGTGAAGGTTTCGTAACTCTTTTGTTGCATGTCAAAACAGACCCATCCTAAAGAGTTTGCATTGAAGTTTAAGTTCCCTCTTACTCAACCTCAATTCTCCAGAAAGCGCTGCCTTCTTCTGGCTCGCGCCCTGAGGGAAAGTTTGAATGCAAATCTTATTCAAATATTTCTGTCAAGATGCATGATGAGTTATCCATGAATGTTGGAGGAGAGCAAGCTGTCTATCAGAAACTAACATTAACAGTGACCCGAAGAAAACATCTGGAGGAGAAAAGGTCACTCTGGTGGAAAGTTTGAAATGTTAGTCCGTTTTTGTTTTTCACCTTGTTCACTAACCTTTTCAGAAAACACCTCCAGCAGGGCAGCTGAGTTGTGGTTTCCAGACATTTAAAAGTGATTCAGGGGATGAGGTGGGCGTGACGTGGTGGTGGTGTGAAACAGGTAGTTTCACACCCTTAACTCACAGACTCATTCAAACTTTCAGTTCCAAACATCTTGATTCTTGCCTGTGACCTAAGTCCACCATGTAGCAGCCCAGAATGGGCAAACTAAATACTGACTCTAGGTCAGTTCTTCAGGTTTTTAGGATCACTGTGGTTTCTCGTAAAGGGAGTGGTATTCAGTTGGTTGCATCTGCAGCCTTAGGCCACATTCAGACAGGATCAGCGCCTAATCCTACCTGAATGCTACTGAATACCTGAATACTGCTAGATGTTACTCATAGATGTTAGCCTCATAGAAAATTCTCATAGACAGTTCGGGTGTACAATAGGTTTATACCAGATTTGGGCTAAATTAACTGTCATATTAATGGATTGTGAAACACTGAGATGTTTTTAATGGGTTTCTGTTGAAAGCTTACAGGGAGTTCGTTACATTTCGTGTTCCAAGAAGTAAAAAGTCATTTTAAAAAAGTAGAGCCTTTTAAAGTGCAAATTAAGTTATTTTGACCACTCTGGACAGCGTTAACTGTACAGAATCACTTAAAGATGCAGTCATACATCGCAGCCCCTTAATCTTTAATCACTTGAAAAATGTCCGAAAATCAGTTTTGACGGTCTGTCCTTCTAAAAGAGCTGGCAGTTGACAACAACAGTGGTGCCTTTAGGGGCACCCTGTCAGGTCCGTGTCAAAGATTTGCATGTTTATCACCAGGATAAATTGACGGTTAACATATTGCAATTTCCATCAGTTAACTGGTTCCACGGTACAGAAGTTAACAGCAGAAGTTGTGACATGTTTTCCATTTTATGAACTCTAACCACTGAAAGTAAACAAAGGCCGTCATCTGGGGTTTTTGCAGAATCATCCGTTCGTTCTTGTCTGATGATCTGTAATTCATTAACACAGCAGAGATCACCTGTGTTGAACAAGAGCAGAAGCCTCCAGTCAAGCGAGCGCTCATTAACCAAAGTATTGAACAAACCGACGTCAGTCAGTAGGTTTCATCATCCGGAGACCATAAATGTCTGGCCAGTATTAGTTGCGATTTATCTGGTCTGTGGACATGACAACATTTCTGTCCCAGAGGCTGAAACTGTGGCGTGAAACCTGATTCACTGACTTTGACTACCAGTAAAAACACTCACAGAGTTAAGCAGCTGTATAGCAGCAGACCAGCTGCCTGTTCTTCAGACAGTAACACAGTGTACTGACACACAGCTACGAGCATGTTATGTAATATCACACATGCACATACACATATGTTCCAGCTCTAATATCTTTCCAGGGAATGCGGTTCAGTGCATGCATGCTTTTGGTGTATGTGTGTATTTTGGTCAGCCACTGACGTTCCACGAATGCAGAAGTTGAACTTTTATTGCTGCAAACTTTCTAGGACTTCAGACTTTGTTAAAACGATTCCCATCATCTATAAAACAAGATTCATCTTGTGCACTAGTCTGGGAACGCATGAGACCAGCTTTAGCTGCATATTTTCTCTTGCATGTTTCCAGTATCTGTAAAGATTGTTAACATGGAGAAAACTGACAAAAAGCTCCGTAATCTTCCAGTTTTTGGTGTCAACAGACACATTTCTTGACCTAGCAAAGCCAGAGTGAACTCTCAATTCATGCTCAGACATATCGTTGAAACTAAATTATTGGAAAACACAAATAACATGAACTCGATCAGTTCTTCAGTTCTAAAATCAGTTCTTTCTTGTATATAAGCACATGGTGATTACAGTACACTCTAGTCAAGTAGTCAAGGTGAAGTGGATTGTGAAGGGACATGGACACCAAACACACCTCACACCACTAACTGGACGTAAATCATGTCCTGCAGAATCATCCAACCTGGATGATGTACCACACATGCATTAGGTGTTGAATGTTGAGTATCTTCCTATGTCAGAGGCTTCTACACGGAGGCCACCATGAGGCTGTTGCACGCCAATTCTGTTGTTTTCAGCGGAAAATGTGACAAAGCCTTCGAGCGGACGTTGGAATAATGATGGGAGCAAAGGAAGTCGTTATTATAAGGCGACAAAGTCCATATTACAATGAGGTCAGCGTTGATGGATGTCAACGAAACGTCGGACTTTAACACAGGAGATGGCTGTCCGTTTCCTGTTTCCCCCCAACAGTCTGTGTTGTGGGTCTTTTTAAGCATTACCACAAACCATGATGACGACGATCCTCTAACCTTTACGACCATGATCTGTCCTTAACCCAAATCAAGATGTTTCTGTGCCTAAACGGAAACAAATCCTATGTTCTACTGAATTTTGCATTTCATGGTGCCCAATGCTGGATTAAAAATGCTGAAATCCTCAAAGGGGGAACACATCAGTACATGTTGAAGTCTGTTCTCTGTGAGTACCAGTGCATGTTGAACAAGTTGCAGAGGGAGTTATGCAAACTATCGTAAACTGCCACAAGTCATCTGGCACAAGTAATAGTGGTAAAATGTTCGTCCTGGGTCACTGTCACTGGCACTGAAGTTAAAAACACTCCTTACATTTTGGTCCGATCTCCATGGAGCCTGGCAGGATCATCACCACCAGCCGTACGTAGTGAAATTAACCAGTTAGCTGCTATCTAACACACCCAAACTTTGACCAAACTGTTGGCAGTCAAGTAGACAACAATGTAAAGGAATAAAATAAAAAACACATACGTCTGCATGCATCAATTTCAAGCTTTTTTAAACTGTCCATCGTAGCAGTGCAAGGCTAAATGAGTCTTTGAACACCTGGAAAGGAAGCACAGATCTCTCTAAACTGCTGAACTCACTGCTGGTCAGTGTTGCCACAGTTACCTTGAAAAAGTAATCTTGTTTACGTTTGTGTCGCTGGCCGCTTGGTATTTTTATTACAGTTATCCTCATGCTGAAAACGTGACGTCACTCCCCGAAAATCTAACTTTTTTACTTCGTGGATAAGTAACTTTAATCTGATTACTGGTTTGGAAATAGTAACGCGTTCGATTAAAGATCACTGCTGCTGGTTCATGTTGCAGACGTGTAACATCTTTTCAAGCGAAAGCCTTTAACAGTATACTATCATCAACCATCAATGTGATTAATGCAAGATATCCATGTGCTGTTACAGTCAACGTGCTAAATCTTACATAACAATAAATCATGATGATTGGCGTTAGTTGATTTTTTGGGGGGGACAGATCTGGTCTCTGAACCGCAGCTGCTCACTTTAGGCGTTATGATGATGATGATGATGATAATAATAATAATTAAACTGATGTACCTGTCGTACCTGCATACCTTTCTGCTCCTGATGACAGATGACGACAGGAGTAACAAACACAGATCTAATCACAGTTCAGGTGATCGTAGACGATGGTAATTCTATGAAACACCATCAAAATGTAAATTTATTGTCAAGAAAAGATGTTTGAACACTAAGTCCTGACACTTCTGTTTGAATGTGCTCACATGCTGTACACAGTGAACTGTTGCTCAACAGGCTGGAACCAGAAAACCTCTGAGCTGTGTGTTTATCGGCTCAGCAGAACAACAAGATTCAGTTCCTCGATGACAAAACACGGCTGTCAGTCAGCGGTCAAAGGTCGGAGGTTGGACAAAAAAAAACAAAAAAAAAAGTCCCTGTGGCCTCAGCGTGACCTTAATGAGCGAGAGAGAAGAGGGTTTGAAAAGGAGGAAGAGCGGATAAAGGAGAAGTTTTGGGTGGATGTGCAGATGTGTGAGAGCACATTATGTCACCTCACAGTTTTCTGGGCTGGACCTTAACAGTAAGTGATCATGAGTTTCTCTGAAAGATGAAGCCACAAAGGTCATTTTAACAACAAAGGTCTCTAAAGAAGAACTTATCAAAGCAACATTACCTAGAAACTGTTATTCTTGTGAATTGTTGCCTCCAGTTTCAGATTGTGGTAAATATGTCCAGCTGTACTCGAGTATTTGTTCTGATTACATTAATTCTGATCAAACAAGAACAGCAGACCCAGCAGCAGCTGATATCACTGCCTAGTCCAGCAGCAGTCAGCCCAGCTCGGCGTCTGTCTTTCAGCCTTTTATTTCACCAAGCTCTCACCAACCACTAAAAGTCAGTCCCACATTTACTCTTGTCCGGCGGCTTCTTGCTCGCTCACTCTCTCCTTTTCTCTTCTTAGCTTCCTCCGTCAGCGTCCTCTTTGGTATCTGGCCATTATGTCTATAGAGGCTGCTGAGCCTTTTTGCATTGCCCCCGCTTTACCCTGGCTCTGGTTCTGGCATGACACTGCCTCAACTCCCAGGCAAAAACGCCTTTGGTACAAAAAACTACAAAAACACTCCCCCGTCCAAGCAGCACAGCTAACAAAGTGAGCTAACAGCAGCTACAGTTGGCAGCGGTTTACTTCAAACACAGCTACAAACACTGCCTGGCTCCTGTTCTGGCACAACACTGGCTGACTCACAGAGCTGATAAGCATTTCTTCAGACTGTCAGGCTAACAGACTGAGCTAACATGAGCTAACAGCAGCTAACAGACTGAGCTAACGTGAGCTAACAGCAGCTACATGTTGGGTTGTGATTACATATTTTTGTAGGATTAGGTATCATACGGTACATTCAAGATTCTTCACCATCCTGCAACCTCTTTGGCCTCTTCTCCTCTGCCATGAGCTAACAGCAGCTAACAAACTGAGCTAACATGAGCTAACATCAGCTAACAGACTGAGCTAACAAACTGAGCTAACATGAGCTAACAGCAGCTAACAGACTGAGCTAACATGAGCTAACAGCAGCTAACAGACTGAGCTAACAAACTGAGCTAACATGAGCTAACAGCAGCTAACAGACTGAGCTAACATGAGCTAACAGCAGCTAACAGACTGAGCTAACATGAGCTAACAGCAGCTAACAAACTGAGCTAACATGAGCTAACAGCAGCTAACAGACTGAGCTAACAAACTGAGCTAACATGAGCTAACAGCAGCTAACAGACTGAGCTAACATGAGCTAACAGCAGCTAACAGACTGAGCTAACATGAGCTAACAGCAGCTAACAAACTGAGCTAACATGAGCTAACAGCAGCTAACAGACTGAGCTAACAGACTGAGCTAACATGAGCTAACAGCAGCTAACAGACTAAGCTAACATGAGCTAACAGCAGCTAACAAACTGAGCTAACATGAGCTAACAGCAGCTAACAGACTGAGCTAACATGAGCTAACAGCAGCTAACAGACTGAGCTAACAGACTGAGCTAACATGAGCTAACAGCAGCTAACAGACTGAGCTAACAAACTGAGCTAACATAAGCTAACAGCTGCTAACAGACTGAGCTAACATGAGCTAACAGCAGCTAACAGACTGAGCTAACAGACTGAGCTAACATGAGCTAACAGCAGCTAACAGACTGAGCTAACATGAGCTAACAGCAGCTAACAAACTGAGCTAACATGAGCTAACAGCTGCTAACAGACTGAGCTAACATGAGCTAACAGCAGCTAACAGACTGAGCTAACAGACTGAGCTAACATGAGCTAACAGCAGCTAACAGACTGAGCTAACATGAGCTAACAGCAGCTAACAGACTAAGCTAACATGAGCTAACAGCAGCTAACAAACTGAGCTAACATGAGCTAACAGCAGCTAACAGACTAAGCTAACATGAGCTACAGCAGCTAACAACTGAGCTAACATGAGCTAACAGCAGCTAACAGACTGAGCTAACATGAGCTAACATGAGCTAACAGCAGCTAACAGACTGAGCAAACATGAGCTAACAGCAGCTAACAGACTGAGCTAACATGAGCTAACAGCAGCTAACAGACTGAGCTAACAGCAGCTAACAGACTGAGCTAACATGAGCTAACAGCAGCTAACAGACTGAGCTAACATGAGCTAACAGCAGCTACAGCTGTCAGCAGTTTACTTCACTGTCCATCATAAACTCTGTAAATCACAGAGAGTTGAGGCGGAGCAGCCGGAGGACATCAGAGGGAAAACCAAACCAAAGTATTCGGTGTAAGGAATGAAGAGTCTCCCTGATGGATGATCTCACTCCGTGTAAATTGTTTGTCGATGATGAAGCAGCGAACGTCCTCCAGAGAAAGCCTGCACTGTTCATACAGAGCGTGCAGGGCGACGTGCTCGGAACAGGTTTCCGCTCTGTGATGTGCAAACAAACCCGAAGTAAAGACGGAGGGATCAGCTCCCACCGTGTACCTGAGCACTGTTTACCTGAGTGGACCACATGACCCGCCGCGTCTTCCTGGAACAACTCAGACTGAGCTGACCTTGTTCCTGAATTTACCTGTAAACACACACACACACACACACACACACACACACACACACACACACACACACACACACACCTCTATCACACTGCACTCACGCGTCAGTGTGAACGGCAGCATCACTGACACACACACAAGGGGTTTTAGTCATGATCAGCAGAGTGTGTGTGTGTGTGTGTGTGTGTGTGTGTGTGTGTGTGCAGTCATCCATCCATTTAACAGGCCATTTCCACTGAGCGGATGTATTTACATTCATGGCGTCTGTAAAACAAACACACACAGTCTCAGACCACACACACACACACACACACACACACACACACACACACACACACAAAGCAGTTAACTTTCTCTGCTAATAGCGAACAGGCTGACGTAGTGTTGAAATAATTAACATGAGAATAATCTGAGTGTTTAGTCTGCTGTGTGTTTGAGCTTCACACACACGCACACACACTTCCCCTTTACATTTACATTCAGTCCGTTGCCCTTTGGCGACGCTCCAAAAAGAGTTTGAACAGTATGAACTTGACCTTTGACCCACTTCAGGCGAGGCTCCGCCTGCTGTAAACACTTTCATCTGTCTTCATCAGGAGCTCTTCACTGTGGATGTACGCCTCAATCAACCCAAACCGTGCAGGTCAAAGGTCATCAGGCACGACAGTGCAGATGCTGTATTTACATGTCAGACGACAGAGGGAAGCATGAAGACGCATTTCATTTAGAGCTGGTTTATTAAAGAGCTGAGTACACACAGTGATGATCAGCTGGAGTGAGCGGTTCATTTGATATTTGATTTATCAGTGTGTCGTGTTTTTGACACTTTATCTTAAAGACTACATAACCCATCATCCTCAGCTGTACTTTGAGATGAACGCTAACAAGCATTAACATGTTACAGTTCTTAATGTACAGATGTTAACATGTTATATTTAGGGGAGATGGCACCGGGGATGGATGGATGCCTCAACTTTGTTTATTTAATTTTCTTATACATTTTTTTTCTTCCTATATTTTAATTTGTGCACTATTCTGTGTCTTAGGTCGCCTTTTTCTTATTTACCTGCGTGATTTTGTTTTTATATATGGAAGCATCTGATTTATTTATTTATTATGTTTGTTGTTTAACATGTTAACTCTGTCTTTATGTTTCTGTATTTGATCCCAGTCTCTACCTTACAGTGTCTGTCGCCTGATTAGTTTCATGTACCGACATTAACAAAACAACTTTCAGCAAAGAAACGGAGAGATCGGTTAAATCACCTCGGTTATGTGTTCAGTTATATTGTTTAGAAAAGCAATAACAAATCAACAGGAAACACAGCAGAAGTTTTTATTAAGTTTAATTAAGCTGAGAAATGTTCAAAAGTTTGGAAAGTGAAAGTAATTAAAGTCTTTTATGGACTATGATTTGATTAATTGATCATCCATGAAAGCAGCCACGCTCTTCTTGTCCCTCCTGTTTGTCTTGTTGACACATTCACTCTGTAAGAAATCATTTTTTTCTTACTGCTTCTCCAAAAAGTCGTTCTGTTTACGGTCCGAGTCCACCTCTTTCTGGATTTGTTACAAAGAGGCGTCCTTGGTTCCAGCGAGGGGAAATGTTATTGTTACAGCATAAAATGATTATTTTTTTTAGACAATAGTGTTTCTCCGACTTACTGGCAGAAGTTTGGGGAACGACCTTTCCTGTTTCAACACAACAAGGCAGCCAGGCCAACAAAGCGGTTTTCCCAGTTTGCTGTGATGAACTGGACTGGACCTGAACCTCATCCAACACCTGGAACGCTCGCTGGTCTCACATCCATCTGGGATGATCCAACCGAGCGGACAGCTCTAAGGACGTCGGATCAGGAATAGGTTGACTTCACAAACATCTGTCTAACTTTCACTTTTCTACCATGAAATAACAGATTTGAAATCATGTTGATGATACACCCTGTATGCCAACTGTAGCTGCTGTTAGCTCAGTTTGTAAGCTGTGCTGCTTGGACGGGGGGGAGTGTAGTTTTTTTGTACCAAAGGGCGTTTTGGGAGTCGAGGCAGTGTCGTGCCAGAACCGGAGCCAGGGTAAAGCAGGGGCAATGTAACCAGGCTCAGCAGCCACTGTAGACAAAATGGCAGAGGAGAAGAGAGTGAAGAGGACGCTGACGGAGGAAGCTAAGAAGAGAAAAGGAGAGAGTGAGCGAGCAAGAAGCCGCCGGACAAGAGTAAATGTGGGACTGACTTTTAGTGGTTGGTGAGAGCTTGGTGAAATAAAAGGCTGAAAGACAGACGCCGAGCTGGGCTGACTGCTGCTGGACTAGTCACTGATATCAGCTGCTGCTGGGGACCCCCGTTGATGTTCGGCTGTTTGGCTATTTGTCGACTCGATAGTAAATGTTGCTTTTATAGTCTGGGAACTTTCTCCACGGGTGTCAAAGCTCAAACTGCTGACTGTCTGCTGTCATTGTAGAACTGTACATGTTTATTGCTGTGCGTGAGTCAGACTTTATCACCAAACATCCGTGTTGGAGCTCACTAACGTGCCTCTGTGCCTGGATCCCTGCCGTCGGGTTTCAACATCTGGATCAGAAAACCTGAAACCAGAAGCGTGGAGGCTGTTACGGCAGCAGATGAATGGCTGGAATGTACGGGTGTCCACTTACTTTTGACCATATGGTGCAACTCATTCCCCTCTGTCATTCTCATTTCTACTCTCTCTTTGTCTCTCTCCTACACACACACACACACACACACACACACACACACACACACACACACACACACACACACACACACAATGTAAAACCCCACAAGGAAGTACTTAACAACTAAAAACAGGAAGTTGCTCACATCCCACCGCACATTCCACATCCCACACACACACACACACACACACACACACACACACACACACACACACACACACACACACACACACACACGTAAAACGGAAAAGAAACGAGGGAGGGATGGACAGATGAGAGAAAAAAAAAAGGGAACACCAAACCACCAGTTTAACGCTCAGCGCTCAGGAATGAATGGAATACCGTTTGTGTCACTCAACACTCACTTTTCATTGGCTGTGAGGAATCCCGTGGGCGGGTGAGGAATGCCGTGATTGGCTGGAAAGGAACGCCCGGAGCTGCTTGAATTGGACGAGGTTCAAGCTGCTGGGTAATTTAATATCAGAGTGACTAACAGACCTTCCTCTTGTCCTCTTGGTGATAAAGAAAATTAGATTTACTTACGGGAAGGCCGGCGAACCGGATCCACCCTCTCAGTGTTTTCATTCATTCATTCATTCGAGGCAAAACGGGGCTAACAAGTGAGTCATCGGATATTGGCAAGATAAATCACATTTGTCTGACCACAATGCAAGGAAGGCACAGTGTGCTCAAGTTCAGGTCAAACTAGATGATGAAATGACTGCAGGAGAGAGAAATAACCAAACATTTCTTTGATAGACACGAAGGAATGGATGAATTAAAAAGAGGAGAGGACAACAAGGGAACGAGGACAGACGACGAGGTGAAGATATGATATGAAACTGAGCAAGGAGGAAAGCAAAGGAAACAAATAAAGGACACCATCTGAGGAAAAACGTCAAATCAAAATATATATGCCTCCATATTTCATTGAGATGTCACTTTAATGTTTCACTCTGATCAAATATTCCTCACTGCTCCTTCCTAATTCTTTTATTATTTCATATTTTCACCGTGTCTAAACATCTTTGGCAGATTATTTAGCATAAATAACTTTAAATAGTTTGGCCTTAGAAAGCCAAATTATCAGAATAAAGCTTTGTTTAATCATTATTAGATAATAACAGTTAGATAAGTTTGTCAGTTTATATTGCTTAGTAAAGACTTTCAGAATAAAGTTCAGTTGATTTAATGTCCAATGAACACTATAACAGAATCAAAATAAGGAGATTTTAGTTGTTTTAACTTACGATGGTGTGTACAGTTTAGTTGCATTCAGTGGACTAATCGCTGCATTGCAATCCCCTCACATCACCCTCAGGAGAAACAAACACTTTATGTTTGGAGTCAGTATTTAGTTTGTCTGCTCCGGGCTACTGTAGAAATACATATATACATACATACATATACATATATTTTCAGGTGATTAAACATGCATGAAAACATAGTTATGAATATTTAATTCCATGTTTGCCTTATTCTGAAAATCAAGGCCCCAAATCTGACACTGGATCTTTAATTTGAACGTTTACTGTAACTAAAATAACAAGTAAAGATGCTAAACTTAAAAACCAGCAGCCTTCCTGGTGTGTGACCTCCTTATTCATTAAAAAAAGAAAAGTCCACTCTTCACGCTCACTACGAGGCGCTGCTGTTTATTTTCATAGCTGTGCAGCACGTGCACAGCTATGAGCTGCATCATTAGCGCTGCTCGACCCTCTGACCTCTGCGCCGGGTGTTGAAAGCCCAGTTAGCGCACACATACACGGCGTCTTGTGACCCCGTCTCTGAGGTCGCCGAGGGTCATCGAGGATCAGAAGGTAATGGGATTTCAGAACAAAGAAACTCAGACAGAGAGAGAGAGCTGGAGAGAGAGAGAGGAAGTGAAGGAGTGAAAAAGACGGAAAACAAACAAATATAATTTCACAGTTTATTGAAATCCACGTTTGGTTTGGTGTTTCCACGGGTACAGGGCTGCTTTAGTCGACGTGAACGCGGGTATGATGGCTGACTAACGCTCCTTTAAATAAACCTTTAAATAAACATCCTCTGTGGATGTTGCTTCACACTGACAGGCTCCGCCTGCAAACCAGCTCTTATTGTGAAGTATTTGGGTTCCACACCAAGATCTGGACACAGTTCTGCTCGATTCGTTCAGGGGAATCAGTTTGCTGAAGTCGGTTTGGTTAGTTACACGGCTAACCGAGCTAACCACAGTTAAGCGGCTCGCAGCATAGCGATCTCTTTCCATCAGGAGAGTCTAGTGTGTCTGGAAAGCAGGGCCGCTGTACAGGGGGGAAACGTTAGGACAATTCCAGGGGCCCATGACTGACAGGGGGAAAAAAATAGTTAAACACCAATATAAAATGATTAAACCATCATCACTGAGTGTATATATTTCAAATATAATAATGAAATGAATGATCTCTTTGTTTTTACGTGTTTTGGGCAGTAAAAGTTAAATAAAAATGTCCTTTAGCACATCTTTATGGTGGCTTTTAACAGTGAACTGCACTGCAGACTGTATGCAGACTGTATGCAGACTGTATGCAGACTGTATGCAGACTTGCATGCATGTACAAATCACCACAAAACTGTGGTGAGACCAGCGATGTTGTTTGGTCTAGAGACAGTGCCACTGAGGAAAAGACAGGAGGCAGAGCTGGAGGTAGCAGAGATGAAGATGCTGAGGTTCTCTTTGGGAGGGACCAAGATGGATAGGATCACATGTTAGAGGTTTTGGAGATAAAGTCAGAGAGGCCAGACTGAGATTGTTCGGGCATGTCCAGAGGAGAGACAGTGAATATATTGGTAGAAGGATGCTGAGTTCTGAACTGCCAGACAAGAGGAAGACCAAAGAGGAGGTTTATGGATGCAGTGGAAGAGGACATGAAGGTAGCTGGTGTGAGAGAAGAGGATGCAGAAGACAGGGTTAGATGGAGGCAACTGATTCGCTGTGGCGACCCCTGAAGGGAAAAGCCCAAAGGAGAAGAAGAAGCTGCATGTACAAATCAGTAAATATTGTGCTAGCACTAGTATTGAACTACAAGACACAAAACCGCTGCAAGCCTTTGATCAGAGTTCTGTAAAGCTTCTGATGGGATAGTTAGGTCCTAGAGATGTGGGGACAACAGCTGCACACAGGGGGCCCAGTTTGATTTTTTTGGTCATGGGGCCCAAAATTCCTGGCGGCGCCCCTGATGGAAAGTTAGGACCGGCCATAGATGCATGAAGCGGGCCTCAGAATCACTCACAGACTCTAAAACAAGATGAAGAATACCTGAGAATAGCACAGGTCAAGACTTTTTGTCATTGTTAGTCCAGACACTGGAGGATAGTTTGACTTCATGGGGACGTCAAAGCTCTTAAATATCTATATAGTTATTGTTTATGTTCTGATTCTGATTGTACAGCGCGGCACGAGTGGTCGTAGTTCTCTCAGACCTGTAGCTGAGGTCAGTAGTAGAGATGTGGCTGCACGCTGACGTCACTAAAAGTCAGTCAATAAAACATAGAAAGAATCTGTTTTATTAGACAACAAGTTAATCCCGCTGGAATTTGAATTTGAACATCTGGTGAAGAAGCAGCTTTTTTGTTTTTTAAGCCGAGCACTGAGACAGGAAAGTTTGGCTGTCAACATTTAGAATTTAAAGAGAAGAGGACTGATCATCGACGCTCAAAGCCAGTTCTCCCATTCACTCCCACACAAAGACACGAGAGATGCTGCTGTGTCCATATGTGTGTGTGTGTGTGCTTGTGTGAGCAGATCTTTAACTCTATGTTGTTGTATGTTGACTTTTGACCTCTGTCTGTGTGTGTGTGTGTGTGTGTGTGTGTGTGTGTGTTACAGCCTCTGCACGTATCAGGATGCCGGATACGCTACGTTACGTCCTTATTCTCTATGATCAGACTCTCTGCGTTTGTCTCCCAAATCAAACAGGACATTAACTCTCACAACACGAGACAGCAAAAATAATTTCGCAACTTTGGCTGGTTTGGATTATGAAGAAGCCACGCCCCTCCTCCCCCGCCGCCGTTTGTAGCCCCTCCCACCGCCCCTCTCTTCTTCTCACACACTAATCCATTCATCCTCCATCTCTGCCGGGCCAAACACTGCAATAACAAACGAGGGGAAGTGTCATTCATGTGCAGGGCTCATGTTTACACAGCGTCTCTCTGTGATTTCACTTTCACCCGATCACTCTCGCTCCCTCATTCATTCACTATCGCCCTCTGTTTTTCTTACGCTGCTGTTTTTGTGTCATGGTACTGTATGGAGGGGGGTTAATGGGGTCTGCATGGGTGTGCTGAGGAGGTCATCATCAAGCAACTGAAACAACACACACTGACGAGGGCCTGGAAAGCTTAAAGGACCACTGTGTAGGATTTAGTGGCATCTAGTGGCGATGGGGCAGATTGAAACCAGCTGAATAGCCTCGACCTCAAGAGTTGTAGGAGAAACTACAAAAAATGTATTTAGTGTCATGGCAGACTCTGCACATATAAAAGGAAACAAAAACAATTATTATTCTTATTTCCAGGTGACTATACACAAATGAAAGCATGTTAATATTTTATTCCATCTCTCTTCCCCACACTGGACCTTTAGTTTCACATAAATCCAAACTCAAACTATCATCTCTGAAACCTTAAAATAACTTAAGATTCATCTTAACGTGGGAAATACCTAAAGTTATGCTCATAAGATGGAAAAAATGTGATTTTGGGAATGCGGGGGGAGCTGGAGCCGATCCCAGCTGACATTAGGCAAGAGGTGGGTGGAAGTTCACAGGGCTGACACATAAAGACAAGAACCATTCACACCTACGGGCGATTCTTCCAGTCATGTCTTTGGACTGTAGGAGGAAGCCGGAGTACCGGGAGAGAACCCACGCAGACACGAGGAGAACATGGAAACTCCGACTCAACCCAGAACCTTCTTGTTGTGAGGCAACAGTTGCTAACCATGCTGTCACCGAGCAGTTCCTGTGCACATGGATGACTTGTCAACAATCATAATGCATTCATGCACAGCGAGTCAGCCCCATCCAGTCTGTGATAGGTCGCTTTTCAAAAAGTCGAGTGCATCGTCTTTGTAAAAGGTTCAACACGTTTAAACAAAAGGCACCTGACACGACCAAACTGACACCTCGCTTATCTTATCCCCCGTCATCTTTTGTTGTACGGTTCAGCTGCAGCAGTCGATTATCTCGAGGAAGAGGATGTGGGCTGATGTATCAAAGTGGGCCGACGATGCATCGCTCTCGCTCATGATTTCAAATAAAGTGCTGCTCAAGCAGCTCGCAGAGACACTGCAGGTTGTTGGTATTTGCATTAACACGACGTGTTGAGCAGCTGAACTGATTAAAAACCGCTAAAGTGCACGAGGCACATCCCATCAACCAGACTTCGGAAACATGCTGAAATCTGGACAGTTTTCCGTGTCACATCACATCATGCCCTGTGTGTTAGGAGTTAGCCTACTCAGACTACTGCACTTTAGAAATGCTTTAAGTCAAACCTGCAACATGTCTGCAGCTCAGCAGGGTCCAGATCTAGTATTTGCAGGGTTATTTGGTTCCTATCCCACCTGTCCTCACACCTTGCATGGTGCAGTATCACTCATGGAGCTTCAGCAGATGTTCAGATTTTCATCTTTGTTCTGAGAACTCGTTGTGCATGGTACTGACGGATGATCCAAAGCTCCAGAACAGTGATCTAAATATCTAAACAGACTTTGTGGTGACAACTTTTACCCTGACAACCCTCCACAGAACACAGTTTGAACTAAAGGAGCTACATAATCATAAAACTTGACGTCATTTGATGCAGCACACATTACAATCCCGTTTATATTCATGATCGATATTCATGAGTCTCTCTTCAGCCATACTTACTTTGCATCTGCTTTGAATGAAAAGTATTTTGTAACTTTGTTTTAGTCGTTAATATGATTCATCATCGCTGCCATAACTGTCAAAACCCTAATTTACGAGTACACACACTGCCATTGTCTCGATGCGCGTCATCAGCAGGTTGACGCACATTGAAATGGATGGATTAGAGATCAAGGTGTATCTTGGCACATGCATCCAGCAGAAGAACAACAAATCCTTGGCACCTTCTGGCTTGTGTGTGTGTATGTGTGTGTGTGTGTGTGTGTGTGTGTGTGTGTGTGTGTGTGTGTGTGTGTCAGTTGAAATGTGACAGGTGTGTGCTGTTCTTGGCTCTCCACAGTTGGAGGTATTTTAGTGTATCGCTGGTTTGGTACATTCTGTGTGATTTGAAAAAAAAAAAAAGTTACATTTGGTATTTGGAGTTTTTTTTTCAGATTTCCTGTTGTTGAGGAAGCTCCACCTTATATCAAGAACTCTTTGATGTCAAATAAAAACCACACATCCTCTCTATATTTTCTTTGTCTTCTTCATCTTTCGTTCTCGTTCCCATCCTCTCTGCCCTCCTTTCGTGCTATTTTGACAACACGCTGACAGCTGTCAGCGTCATGGAGACAATCTGTTGTCCACTTGAAGGGGGATTGGGTAATTCTTCACACTCTGGATATCAGTTTTTGAAATGTCTTCCTCTCACCCTGGCACCCTCAGCTCATTAAATCAAGCCTGTGTGAAGGGTGCGAGGGGCCCGTGCTGGGTAAAGCGTTTGAGGGTGGGGGGGCACCTGTGAGCCATTTGTGGGTCCTGACCTCTAGTTTTGGGAAACCCCCCGCAGTAATGCAACACCTCTGGGAAAGAGAGAAGCTGAGATGTGCTTTGAATGTTGGAGGTCGTCAGAAGCTGAAAATGTCATATGATGATGAAGTGACCTGTTTAGAAGAGATGGAAGTTAATGTTCTGACTGTTACATCATCAGCTTCTTATTCAATAAAAGCTATGATCCAAATGTTTTCATGTCAGCGATCGTTCCTCATCTCAGAATGTGTTCATTCTTTGTACGGTGGCCAATTTAGGACATTTTGTGATGTGTTCAAGCAGAACGGGAAAGTAGATTGCAATGAGCATCCAACATGGCGATGCAAACACATAAAGAAGTCAAGTGTATCATGTGGCTTTGTGGAGTGTTTTGTGGGGAGGATCAGGCGAGGCGGAGTGCTCCTCGCACATAGATAGCTGCTGAGTGCTGGGGAGCTTCTGGAGGAGAGACCTGGAGGTAGACCTGGAGGTAGACTTGCAGATAGACCTGGAGGTAGACCTGGAGGTAGACTTGCAGATAGACCTGGAGGTAGACCTGGAGGTAGACCTGCAGATAGACCTGGAGGTAGACCTGGAGGAGAGACCTGGAGGTAGACCTGGAGGGAGACCTGGAGGGAGACCTGGAGGAGAGACCTGGAGGTAGACCTGGAGGTAGACCTGGAGGAGAGACCTGGAGGAGAGACCTGGAGGTAGACCTGGAGGTAGACCTGGAGGTAGACCTGGAGGTAGACCTGGAGGGAGACCTGGAGGGAGACCTGGAGGAGAGACCTGGAGGTAGACCTGGAGGAGAGACCTGGAGGAGAGACCCGGAGGAGAGACCTGGAGGTAGACCTGCAGATAGACCTGGATGAGGACCTGGAGGTAGACCTGGGGGTAGACCTGGAGGTAGACCTGCAGATAGACCTGGAGGGAGACCTGGAGGAGAGACCTGGAGGTAGACCTGCAGATAGACCTGCAGGTAGACCTGGAGGAGAGACCTGGAGGTAGACCTGGAGGTAGACCTGGAGGAGAGACCTGGAGGGAGACCTGGAGGTAGACCTGGAGGTAGACCTGCAGATAGACCTGCAGATAGACCTGGAGTAGACCTGCAGATAGACCTGGAGGAGAGACCTGGAAGTAGACCTGGAGGTAGACCTGGAGGTAGACCTGGAGGCTCCTGCTGGAGAAATAAAACACCCAGTAGTAGACCCGGATGTTGCTCTGATCGAGAGATCCAGGAAAACCCAGAGCTCATTTTTGAAATATTTACTTGTGTTACTCAGCGTGAGTAACACAAGTAAACACAAGTGAGTAAACTCGAGCGAGTAACAACAAGGTGAAAGTCCACTTCCTGTTTGGTGGGAACAAACCATCAGTCTCTGGCTCAGCGTGTCAGGTTCAGCTGTCAAACCTGACTCAGCTTTGGACTTTTCCAACGTTAGCGTGACCTAAAGGACTCCTGAGAAGTGTTCTCATAAACAAACAGAATTATGTGCATTTGAAATGTATTCTTGAAGCTCATGTGATGTGATGGAAAGCTCCAGAACAGCTGCTAAATGGACTCTGCAGGGAGATTGTTGAACTTTCATTCTCAACTTCTACGCCAACATCTGAGAAAACTCCTCCGACAAATCAAACTTGATCATACTTCAACATCGGTTTGTTGATAAACCGATGAAGTTCAAGTGACAGGACTGAAAGCTCCAGAACAGCCACTAAATGGACTTTTAGAATGAGATTGCTTTGATTAACTTTCTCACCAAAACAGCTGTTTGTCTTTGATGCCTAACAAACATTTTTTATTGGATTCCTTTCCTCGTAAAATACTCAAAGCCTGCGTGTTTGTTTCTTCTTCATCTTCATTACATCTGCGTTTGTGTCCTCGTGGGTATGAGATGAGATGCAGAACAGATCTCTCATAAAAACATTGGTACGTGATGCACACAGGAAACCTTTAGGCTCAGCTGGGGCTCGTTCATGTCACAGATCCAGATGCAGATTTGAAAATTGTAAAAAAAAAAAAAATCTGTGACTGCTGAACCTGAGGAGGATCCAGAAGGCCCCTGAGAGCCCGACTCCACGTCAACTCTGTGAGCGGCTTTCTGCAGAAAACCTTTTTGTACTTGATCTGTTCCATGTGCTCTGCTTCTATGTCGGCGATTGATTCGCTGTAATTATGTGCACCCGGCACTACTTACCTGTTTAAACGAGAGCGGACTGTGAGCCTGCACACCGAGGAAGGCATCGACGGAAATGTTTGTACTCCTGCATCACAAAAAGAAAAGACGCAACCTCTACACTCTGAGAGAAACTACCAACAACTGGACATGCTGAATCTATCCCCCCTCTACAACTGTCACTGTGCTCATTGCTGCTCTACGTCCTCGTAACTTGACAATAAATGATTCTTTGATGAACCAATAGGTAAAAAGGTTCTCTGGTGGGATCACCGTGAAGAACTTCTGACTCAAACTTTTATTTTTCAGTCTGCACTATTTTTCCTCTGAGCAGCTCATTCCTCCTCTGGTTTCCTCTCTCTCTCTCTCTCTGCTGTCCCCAGAGGAGGATTTTCCGAGGAATTCCCACGCCTTCTTAGAAATGGCTGAATGGAATTCCTCAAGAAGCTTTTCTCCTTTTTACTTTTTTCTCACTGTAAAAAAAAAAAAAAAAGGACTGCAGGCCTCCTTTCATTATCCACGCCTCTCTTTCATCTCCCACTCGCTCCCTTCCTCACACTTTTTCTTTGTCCATTTCTCCCGCTCTCTCAATTTGTCTCACTTCCTCTGCCCGCCTTCCTTCGTTCTTTCTTTCTTTCGTTCTGTCTTTTTTTGAACCACTTTAAAGCTACGCTCTCTTTCTCTAAGATGTTTGTTTCTTGTTGCCTGACTTCGACAGGAAGTTGTGGTAACCATGGATACGAAGAAGCCTAACCTGTTTCTGTGGTCTGTGGTCCCACACACACACACACACACACACACACACACACACACACGTGTCATGGGGTGTGTTGTGTGTTTTTCTGACATGATCTGTAATGTGTTTTTTTTTCTTTCTGCGCTGCCACAAGACAGCGAGCTGTGGAGAGACTTCCTGTCAGAGAGGAAGTTGACACAGTCGATGCTGAACTTCTAGGAAAAGCAGAAAAACTTTCAAATGTCACTCTTATCATAACAACCAAGAACAGCATGTTTAAATATGGACTGTAGTTAAAAACACAGAGTATCTGTACACCTTTTATTTTGTCACACCTTCACACCTTTCTGACAGTTTCCTGTCTCACGGAAGAGAAACGTGTTGTAGTTTCAAACAGAGCACGGGAGAGTGTCTCCGTCCATGCTGCAACCTCTGAGTGACGGAGGTCAGTGACCAGGTGTCAGAGGTTAAAGTAAACGCTACATCAGCAGCTGACTGCTCACAATGACACTTGCCAACAGGATTTATGATTCATCTTCATTAGTGTGTTGCATGTCATCCACCATCCATCCATCCATCCATCATCATCCTCCATCGGCAATCCATCCTCATACCATCCATGCATCAGCACCATCCATCACCATCATCCATCCATCCATGCATCCATCCTCATGCATCCACCCAATCCATCCATCCATCCATCATCCATCCATCCATCGCATCCACCCATCCTCCATCCAATCCTCCATCCAGCCCACTGGCATCCACCATCATCCACCCATCCATCCATCCATCCATCCATGCATCCACCCATCCATCCATTCATCCATCCATCCACCATCCACCCATCCATCCATTCATCCACCCATCCATGCATGCATGCATCCATCCATCCATCCATCCATCCATCCACCCATCCATCCATCCATCCACCCATGCACCAGGTCAGCAGTCAATCGATCAAAGGGTCTCAACATGAACGATGAGAGACTGATTGTTGTGGAACAACACACAATCATTTATGACACAACAGATGCTTTTTATAACTTCTTCCACGTCAGAGAAGCAAAGTCAGCTGTTTGTTGTTGATGTTTCCTTTATACACAGTTTATCGTGGTCTCGTGGTCTCACGTACGTTCAGGATTATCACGTAATCTTGTGATCTTGCGTGAATACGTGATGGAGAAAAACCGCGGCACAGTCGTTCCGTGGCGCTGACAGACCCGTTGGAAATCCCCAGTACAGCTGAGCCCAGACTCCCTGCAGAGGAAATCATTGTCTTTGCCTTTAGGACCTGCGTGATAGCATGTTAACATTTGCCAAATAGTTCTGTCTCTGTTACGTCAGCCTAAGGTTCTGTTTTCCATAAAAATGCAGCAGAGCTGGTCAAATGAAGCCGGTCAGTCAATCAAAGCGTCCACGCTCTTAATCCTGCATAACTTTAAGCCTTAATATAATGTGAACAGGTGAGTTGTATATAAATTCACCCTCAGTACAGTTGTCATGAACGGGGAAATTAGCTACAGAGACCAAAACAGTTTTTTGTACCAGGCTGTAAACATGTTTATTTCTGCTGTGAACTTGGACATTTGGACATGGGGACTTATGGAGACTGACTCACTTCTGGAGCCAGCCTCAGGTGGACGTTAGAGGAACTGCAGCAGAGGCACAAGAAGACACGGGAGGTGACACAGAGCATGTTGTAGGGATATTTCATCTGGCACTTGGTGTCTGATGCTGCGTAGCACATACTGCATACTGGTTAAACTGTGTAATGTGAAGCAGGGAGGAGCCGCGCAAAAAGAACACACATCGGCAAACGTCCTCCGTGTAAATAAAGATTAACAGCGAGATGTTCTTCTTTAAGCCCCGTCTCTTTACTGACTTCAGTCATCTGTCAACGCAAGTGAAGGGGAATGGAGGAACTCCCACTGTTCATACAGGTCGCTATTATCTGCCTGTCATTTACCCACAGGGCCATTCAGCTCCACAGTGTATTTACAGTCTGAGGCAATACTACTGTGGACGTACTGTCAGTGGACTGAGACGGGAGGAGTAACAGTACAACTGACAGACAGACAGACAGAGAGACAGACAGGCAGACAGACAGACAGGCAGCCTTGGTTCAAGGAGAACAGGCTGTTGCCAAAAGTTGCTTTTGTTATTGCCACATTGTTCAACTTGTAAATTTCCACCAGGTGATCTAGTTGCAGTCGTGTAAGTCAGTCAGTCTTTGCAAAATCATAAAAACTTTCTAACTGATTAGATCGTCTTTTTATATATATAAAAATATCGATGAGCTGCTTTAATAAACGTGCAACCTATCTTATCTTAAGGCAATGTACACTGACACACACCCTGTCTAACACACACACAATAAACAACACACACACACACACACACACACACACACACACTCAAAGGAAGAGTCCCATGGGAATCGGTGCGTGGGTGTGTTTGGTTTGGCACACTTTCATCTGTTAATGTTATCTAATGCACACGGATGAGGTGTGTGTGTGTGTGTGTGTGTGTGTGTGTGTGTGTGTGTGTGTGTGTTTGTTTATTAATTTCGAATGACATTAGCTTTGTGTCTGTTTATGAGCAGGAAGTTTCTTTGGTTCACGAGCTGACTTTATCGACGCTCAGATCAATAACACCTTCCACACACACACACACACACACACCCTGACTTCCTGTTACTACTGAACAAGCTGTAAAATGACTGAAACAAAACAATCAGTGTTGGGAGGACGCGGCGTGACCTGGGTTCAGCCTCGCAGGCTGCATTGAAGTCTGCCACCGTGATCCTAAATATGCAGAAATCTATCACAGGAGACAGATTGGCTCCTTGTTTTTGCAAGAAAATCTGAACATAAACAAGGCTTGTGCTTTTGTTTTTGTGGCTTTCCACCCAGTTTCCACTGCCAATCTAAAAACTGACAAACTGTCTCCGGGTTTACAGTCTTGTGGAAGCTGTTGGATTGTGTTGTGAGGGAGATCCTGACTCACCGTGCAGAGTGAGGAGGCGGAGGAGGCTGAAGTGTGGGCGGGTCATCACATCCCGACCTGCTGCCACATTACTGTTACGTGCTATAATAAAGTCACATAATCACCGGCAATAAACAGCCGGTCAGTTCATCAAAGAGTCGTCAGGGAGGCCTGAGCGGGTCGCAGAGACTTCTCCACCAATAAACTGAGAATCATTTCTTTCTTTTGTTTTGGTGTAAGAAGCTACGGATGCCACATGTTTGGTGTCAAATGAAAAAGAAAGCGTGTGATTGTCAGTCTGAGATGAAGCTGTTTGTTTGAGTAGAAGTAAAATTCTCCTGGGGTGTAGAGGGTTAACGTGAAAAAGTGAAACATCATGCAGACGTGTTCAGACACAGAGAGAACTTCTCTGAGTGAAGTCACATCACATCCTCTACAACGCTTCAGCTTTTAATGAAGAAAGTTCTAAAGAGGTTTCAAGTTTTCTGTCGAGTTATTGCAAAATATTGACAAAGCAGAATGTGTTCATTTTCATAACTGTACAGATAAGAGAGAATTATTCAACATAAAATATCATCAGTCATTCAAATGTTCATATTTTTTCTGGCAAAACATTCGACATCCGTGTTGGAATTAATGTTATTTCTCTGGAAGAGGTAATCTTTAACTGGAACCAGCAGCTATCAGGATGAATTCAGAGCGGTGATGACGGCGCCTCGTCAGAGCTCTGAGCTGTCCAATAATTAATGAACCAGCTCAAATCATCTGTCTTTGATAGGTCAGATCTCCGCTGGCTCCTGAGAAATGTTGCTAGAACTGGTTTCAAGAAGCTGCTGACTAATGAAATCACTGCCGGAGACTTTAGCAACTTTTTTTAAGTCACAGAACAAACTCGTAAAAAAATCCTGCAGCTGCTCGTCAGAATATTTTCATATGTAAATCATCTCTCTCTGAACAAACTGTTGTAACATTCAAATTCGTCAGATTTTATTTGGTTAAACGTTTTAAAAAACGATATGAAAATGAAGGAAACTGGTTCTCATACTCATTATGTCTGACCTTTTGTGTGTGTGTGTGTGTGCGTGTGTGTGTGCTGTGTGTGTGTGTGTGTGTGTGTGTGTGTGTGTGTGTGTGAGTGTGTGAGTGTGTGTTCCACTGCCGGAGTGATACCTCTGTCGTACGTCGACCCGGCTCTGTAAACAGAGTCCTGCCCTCTCTCATTGTTCAGCATGGGAAAGTATTTCAGCAGTGAAGTGAATCACACCGTCAGCTCCTCTAGTATTCAAAGAGTGAGAGTGTGTGTGTGTGTGTGTGTGTGTGTGTGAGAGAGAGAGAGAGAGAGAGAGAGAGAGAGAGTGTGTGTGTGTGTGTGTGTGTGTGTGGGTGTGTGGTGGTTGTGTGTGTGAGAGAGACAGTGAAGAGAGAGAGTGTGTGAAACATCTGACGAGGTCATTCTTACATGTACTAGTCCTCTAACACAGGGGTCTCCAAACTCGGCCCGCGGGCCAAATCCGGCCCCGCTAAACAATTAGGAGTGGGCCCACTTAACGATCCCAACAATCCCTCTAAACCTGGCCTGTTTTTTCAAATTCGGGTCAGGGGCGGCCGCACGGTGCAGGAGGATCCCCTCGTGGGACCTCTCCCCGGCGCTGGCTGGCCTCCACCGGGCGCATTTCCTTCTCCGCGGCGGTGCGCCGCGACCGGCTCTGGGTCGGCTTGGAAAGGCTCGGGGGGGAGAAGCTGGCTCACGGGCTCCGGCCGCGAGCTTTACAGCGGCCACCTCTGCCCGGACCTCGCCGCTTCCCGGGGCCTGTGGACTTAGTGCTCGCTGCGCCCTCTCCGCGACTGTCGAATCAGCAACTTATCGCAACTTTCACTTCCTCCCGCAACAAAATCGCAACAAAAATGTAAAAAACAACTTTAACCGCGATTTTTTTGAAAACCTGATGCAACATCATGCAGACATCCCAAGTTCCAAAAAGTCATTTCAGGGAGATGCTTATCGAACAAATACACCCCCACCCCCTGCACGCCACATACATACACACTGAAGGCCAACAACTTTTCACCAGCTTTTTATTAACTACCGGTTCAAAACAATACAATATTTCTTAAAACATTTCAAATATATGTCCATGTACTTTCGTATACTCTGCTGTAAAATTAGTTTTGTATTTTTTTTTCTTACTGGAGGATTCGCCCTCTGCCATTTCGCGAGCTGCATTGATTGAAGGAGTGAACACAGAATTTTTAAACCTGTGGTGATAATAATAGTCGGAGAGAGTACATCGAAGTCCCTCCCACAACGAAAGCTTATTGGTGTATTTTGCTGACCAAACCAATCGGCGCGCTCTCTCTCGCAACCAGTCGCCCTGAACACGAGAACACACTGAACAGAGTTTTTCGCTTGAATGCATGCACGGGTGCTTCATGTAGCTCATTGTATCTCAGTCTCACGCGCTCACCCCCCTCCCCTCCTCTCGCCTATGCCTGCACATGTAACTGAAAGTAATCCGAGCATGATGCGCAAGGTACTATCTTTTCTTTATGCTCGCACTCGCATTTTTTAAATCTCTCTCGCGTAATCCAAAATCCGGGATGTTTACCTAGCTCGCGGGCATCAGGGAGCCACTGTTAATATCAGGGAGACTCCCGGAACTTCCGGGAGACTTGGGATGTCTGCATCATGGATTTAGGCCGCAACTTTTTCAAAAAAGGCCGTGAAATCCTGGTGGGACTGATATCATTTCAGTTATAGACTGACCCCGGCCCCCCATCACAGAAAGGCAAGTTGATGTGGCCCGCACCGAAAAAAGTTTGGGGACCCCTGATCTAACACGTTTGATTCGTCCCTCCAACATCGGACTGCTCTCTCCCTTTCATCATTTGGACATTTAATTGTTCGGAGGTTTGCAGAGCGGTGTGTGAAGGACTACAGGTCTGTTATACAGAAATGTAGCTGCGAGGAATGTTCAGTATGACACAGGGATGAATCATGTGTATTTATGATTTTGGAGCTTGGTGGGAGCAGGTATAAATTCAGTGTGTGTGTGTGTGTGTGTGTGTGTGTGTGATAGTTCCTCAGGGGAGTGTATCAGTTTTAGTCAGTCAGGAATGGAGTGCAGGGGTGTGGACGAATCCCACGATCCTCTGGGAGAAAGAATCAATTTCACAACCCGAATGATCGTGTTACTTTCTCACACACACACGCACACACAATCACAAACGTGTAGTCACTCACGTCTAATGACACATATCGTGTTCTCTGTTTCGCGTGCACTCGCTCATATTTCCCAACCTTTTTCTCTCCACCTGTCAAACATACAAATGTACAGTTTGCACATGAATTCTGCCCGGTAACATACATTAGATAACAGGCAGGAACCTGCACGTCGGGCGTACACACTGTTAATCTCCTCAGGCTTTACTGTACATGCTTTATTGGCTGCTTTCATGTGAGGAATGCCTTTGATTCATCATCTGAAACGTTGCACAACTTCATACTCAGCAGTTCAGCGAGGAGCTGTAGACTGTTCCGGCTTCAGACAGCAGCAGCAGACGGGTTTCAGCGTTCAGCGCATCATAAGCTGTCATTCAATCAATCAATAAACTGAGCTATTTAAGTTATGAGTGTTTGCACTAGAAGGGGAAAGAGCTTGTTAATTACAGGGAAGAGGTTACAAATGTGACCATGAATCTGTTTCGGGTCAAGTTTGTGTCCCAGACTTAGAAAGTACGTTGCAGGGACTGATTGGCCTCAAATAATCAGGTTTAAAAAGTTAATAATAGGATTATTTTAGAGGGCTCAGGTGAAGTTTGCTGGGTTTATGTAGAACAGCGTATCCGTGACGTCACCCACAGGATTCCAAAGTCATGAGGCGGGCTGAAGGACGCCTGGGTGCTCAAACAGGCCACCTGTAACCACACCCACCTGTCAGTCAAAGCGTCCATGCTCTTAATCCTGCATAACTTTAAGCCTTAATATAATGTGAACAGGTGAGTTGTATATAAATTCACCCTCAGTACAGTTGTCATGAACGGGGAAATTAGCTACAGAGACCAAAACTGTTTTTTGTACCAGGCTGTAAACATGTTTATTTCTGCTGTGAAGTTGGACATTTGGACATGGGGACTTATGGAGACTGACTCACTTCTGGAGCCAGCCTCAAGTGGACAACAAGAGGAACTGCACTGCATATTGATGAGCTCCAAATGAAGTAATCTGTTACTCATGCGCCCAAATTAAATGACACAGCGGTGTGAGGAGACGTTCATCAGTTTCATCAGAACTCTGATTCAGTCTCCATAATTACGAGATCTTCATGACTACTCAGGATAAAACAGGAAACAGACGGTACCCTTGGATCGCAGAGCTTTGATTCTAAAGTTGTTTGTTGTCATCACAAGCTCCTCTGTTTCATGTTCAGCCAGCGTTAGCTTAGATCAGGCAGGGCACCAACGTCGCGCTTGCATTAACTGATTGGCATCAGCAGTTTCATTCATGTTTCACAATAACTGGCTGCGGCTACCAGCTCAACATCGAATTATTTTCATGCACGTGCACCGAGGGGCCATTTTCACTATTATAACTCCTCACAATGACTCTGCTGATACGCTCATGCCAATGTTGCACAAAGGGAGGAAGAGCTCCCCACAGATTAAATGAGTAAAGTACAATTCTGAAGCCAATCGTTCAAACGTGCTGAGAAGTTTTCAGGGAAGGAGGATGCGCCTCGTCTCTTTCAGTTGACGTCGCCCATCTGGTAACAAATAAATATTGTCGATCTTGTGTCGTGTCGAATTGTTTATCTCGCTCAGACGCAGCTAGCAGGAATGAGACAACATTCGAGGCGGCACCGTCTCGAGCGATCGGCCGTGCAAATCTGCAGGTCAAAGGTCACCTTTGATCGACTCTGACCCGCCGGACCTCACACTGAAAGACGAAACGCATTCTCCGTCAGTCACAAGATGTCCAGATGCGTTTGAAGTTGATTAAAATAAATTAGCCGACGTCTGTTTTTTTTCCCCAGACTAAATGCACAGAGGTCACGTTTCATTTGCCGGATATCAGACTGAAATGTCAGCTAGATCCCATCAGTCAAATCAGATCAGATTTATTTGTATATTCCAAAGTCACAGAGAGAGAAAGGGGTCAAACTGGAGTGAAAGTAACAGTTGAAGAGTCAGAATCCAACCAGTAACCATGCAGTCATTTGGTGTCCGTCGTAAACAATCACATGTAGGTGCATGTTCAGGTACATGGAGCTGCTGGTGACACGACGCGGTGTTCAGTTCAGTATATAACTTGTGTTGTCAGTGGACTAGCTCCACATGGTTCTTCAAGGCTTGAACATAACATAAAGTTATGGACAGGGGCGGATGCGAGGACCCTTTCAACGTTCCACAGACGCTCACCACCAGCAGGGATGTCAATGTTGATCTACCCGTTCCTTTCATTAGCAACAGGAGTGGGAGTTTTCTCAGCTGAGGGAGACAGTTGGGAGGCAACAGTGGGAGGTGGGATGAAAAACTCTTCCTGAAGCAGCCGAAAGCAGATCATGCTGCTGCTGAAGAGAGGAAAGTGGAATTAAGCCTTATTCACACCGCGGACGTAAGCAGCGTCCCAGCAGCGACTCTCTGCAGATTGCACAGAATCAGCATAATACACTTCCGCCCCCTTTCAAAATAAAACACAACACGCAGTTCATGTCGTTTATCACAACTTCACATCAACGTTACGTCATAACCGGTGGCACCAGGTGAGCAGTCAATCGATCAGGAGAAACTGATTGTTGAAGTGGAACAGATCATTTTTATAATCTCCCCCATGTCGGAGAAGCAAAGTCAGCTGTTTGTTGTTTTCTTTACACACAGTTGATCGCGGGGTCTCACGTGAATACGACCGGCTCGCTACGCTGCCAACACGTGCCCGGTGGCGATTGACGCCGGGCAGAGGACGGAGCTAAACCGGCGCTTACGTCCTCGGTGTGAATCCCCAGTTAGGCAGACAAAAGTTCCTGGACCACTTCGGAGTCAGCATTTTTTGTGAGTGTGCGTATTCTTGCTGAGGAGATTGGAGGTATTCCCCAAGCTATGATAACATTGCTCCAGAAGTTTCGGAGCTTCTTGGCTCGCCAAGACCGGCCTCTAAAGGTCAGGCGTCTCAGACAGGGATGATTTACTTCAGGAAGAAAGTCCCACATTCACTCTTGTCCGGCAGCTTCTTGCTCGGTCACTCTCTCGTTTCCTCTTCTTAGCTTCCTCCTCCAGCGTCTTTTCTAATACTGATACATACATACGGATGAATGAACAATGAATCCTGTTATTAGAAAATAAACAAAGGCTGAATGTTGATTTTATTAAATAAAGATGACGACGGATTATGAGTCAAACCAGTTTTAAATCCTGGAGGAACAGCGACTCGTTTGTGCTACATGACCTTTGAATAGAAAGACCTGCTTTATCTGTGTGTCTGCCAGGCACTACACACACACACACACACACACACACACACACATAACACACACACACACACACACACACACACACAGACACACATAAACACACACGCCCTAACAGATGCCTGATTTCTTGATGCCATATTTGGCAGTTCCTGTGACACAGTGTACTCATACACGTGAGGGTTTTAAAAACGTTTCTCCCGCCTGCAAGATCATGTTTCACACACACACACACACACACACACACACGCATGCACACACACACACACACACACACACACACAGTGCACACAGCTGCTGCAAGCCAACACACTTCTCTGGAAAAGAGACAACATGCAAGGAAGTAGGCAAGCAAGAAAAGAGGGAAGTGTGGAAGCTGGTACAGAAAAGGACAAAGGAGGCATGAGAGGAAGGAAACACAGGACGAGAGGTACGAGAGTCTGGACAGACGTGGGATGGATGGAGCAGTGATGCAGACGGAGGTCAGCAGGTTAAAGGCTTTACACAGCAGCGCTGACACTTTTACAGGAAGAGCGTGCAGCAGCAGGAAGTCATCCACTCCTTGTCACGCCGTCTGCAGACTCCCATGAGAGCCAAAGATCCGCCGAGTGTTGTGCTGAAACACAGAAAGATATTCCACCTGACTGTCGCGTCTGAGGGAAACGCTGATTCTGGTTAAAAAGCTCGACTCGGGGTCGGACAGTTCTCTGAAGCAGACAGATACAAACACACACGTCTGTATGTCAGATTTCATATCATAGCAGAGCAGGCTGAGATTTACAGACAAGTTTAAGAAGCTGCCTCGTGCCATCGTTAGGCTCCAAATAAATGAATAAAGCTACCTTCATATGAGCTTGTTGCATTGTCTGTAAATATCTTCATCACCTGATAATCACTGACAATATCATGACGGAGATATTTAATCTTATTCCACACATAAAGAGCAGCACAAGATGAGAAAGAAATCATATCTTATATGAGTAAAGATTAGAAACGTTCACCAAATCATCAGAGAACAAATCACTCCTTTATTCTAAAGGTCACACATTAGTTCAGTTAGTTTCGTAGATATGTACCCAGCAGGTCCATCAGACTGTCTGCAGCTCGACACCTCGTCTACAGAGGAGCTCAGTGAAAACACACGAGGAGTCCTCGACTCTGGAACATGACGTAAAGACGTCTGTTAGTCTGGCTGGTTTTTAAGACGTCTTAATTCTCTTAATCTCTTGTTTGATGATTCCCGTGTTTCTTTATTGGCTTTTATTTATTACAATATTTCATCATAGTCTGGAAATGTAATTAATTTCTGTACATCTCTAATCATTCTTCTGTGTCTGTTTGGAAGTCACATGACATGATATGTGATAAATGGACTGTAAATATGATGTGAGCTTTCCGAACACGTATGGATCGATGGGCTGAGTGTCTACACGTCTTCACAGCCTCTTCATGTTTCAGGTTTTCATTAACCCAGTTTCCAGCAGAGGCAGCTGTTTCCAGCAGTGATAAAGCCGCTGCAGACCACCTGGGTATTACTGTATTTGATGAGGTTTTCACAGCGGTTCAAACTTACGTTAGCTCCAACTGTTGATTGCTAAAATTGTTGTTTTATCGTGGTTAAAATAAGTAGGTGCTCAGACTTCCCGGGCTGTAATTACAAGCAGCGTCCTCATGGTGATTACGAGCTGGAATTTCTAACGGCGACTGCAGAAACTTTCAACAGAGCAGTGACAAAAACGGCAGATGGATGGAAAATAAAATACATTAACACCAAGAAAATGAATTGAGTTGATTTAAAAAAAAGTGGCTGCAGACTGAAGTCTTCACTGCAGAGGAAACTATCATGAAATATTGTGGAAACATTCCCAACACAAAAGAACTTTTCATCTTTTCTTTCTGTTCCAACAACAAATGCTGCGTTAAGCTGTGAAATAAAAGAAATGTGTGTTAACACGGTGTTAGTCAGCAGTCCTTCTTCTGACTGCATGTTTTTATCAATGATTCTGACACAGTGTTCTGACATAAAGAAAATCATATCATGTGTAGAAATGTGAATAATTATTCTTTCACGTCCGGCTGAAGAAAGCTCTGAAGTGACGTGTTTGTACCACAGAGCTGCATTAAATCATTTCTTCACATTCATTCAAAGAGTCTCTCAGAACCAGCAGCTGTGACGTCACGTCATGGATTTTCAGATTATTTCTCCCGTCTTGTTCTTTTCCTGGACACTCTGATGACAAACCATCCGACTGTGCTCCCTCTCCGGCTTCCTCATGTCGTTTTTCAGCGTGAAAATAATTCAAAGAATGCGCGAGACGAGTTGTAACAGCTCGATTCAGAGGCATGACGGAGGAGAGGACACATGCAGGTAGGACAGAATGTTTCATCAACTGTGTTCACTTAACGTCAGCGTTGACTTTTACTGTCCATCCATCCAGACTCAGCAGCATCACAGGTAGTAACTAAAGAATGTAACTGTAACTGTAACTGTGGACGTGTTCCTCCATTATATCATTTTATGTCTGTTTGTCTTGTACTAATGTGCATTACAGTTTATTACTGTAACTGCAGTGTATTAATAATATTCAGTACATATTAGAGTTGATGTTATGGTTCTGTTGTTGTTTTCTTATGTTTTGTTTCATATTTCAACATTTTATTTTGTCTGTTTTTGTTATTTCATATCCTCTGACCGTGTTTCTTATTTTATGTTTTTATGTAAAGCATCGATATATCTACCCATCTATTCATCCATGTCTCTGCAGGACAGAGGGGAGGTCATGTGGTTCATAATATTTCAGTTCTGTCTACCTCAAACTAAAATAAAAATATATATAATTTATTAATGCTAACAAGCTTTTATTAGTGTTATGTTTTATTTGACTTGACTTCTGGTTCAGAGTGTGATGGGCTCAGACCTCGGGCTCCTCCAGCATTAGATATTCTTTATTCATCCCACCACGGGAAATTTACTTTACCAGCTTGGAATATGTCCTTATTATTCCTCAGCTGGAAATAAATAAAAAAACTTCCATGATATTCCAGGAATTTAATGACCACACAGAACACTCTGAAACACCTAAATGTGTTCGGTTTGCTCATATTATATACATTTTTTATATAGGAAAACTAATATTTACATCCGAGTATAGTTTTTAACTTTATTCACTACAGAATATCATTTTTATTTTCTCTGCACGCACACAGAGTGAAAGAAACGAGAGAGAGAGAGAGAGAAGAACGACAGAAAGACAAACAGGATGATGGAGCGTCTGCACATCAATCATTGTATGACTGTCACAAACACACACACACACACACACACACACACACACAGTAACACATGCAGTACATGTACACACACATTCAGGTGAATAAAAGATACACAGAGAAACAAGCAGCAACAAACACCATCTATCTACCTAACTCTGTCACACACACACACACACACACACACACACACACTCCTGTGTGGCGGCTCGGTGGAATTTCCGAGTCAGCAGCATCCAGCAGACCTGAAACAGCAACACTTTTGTGGCAGCACGAGCGTATTGTAAATGAACTGAGAGCGCCATAATCAAAAAAAGAAAAGAAAGAGAATCATACTGATGGTTTGTTTAAGGTGTCAGACAGCGTGAAGCTGATGAGGAGCATCAGACGCTCCCTGCAGTCTGTAACACGGCCTCCTCGTCTGTCAGAAACATCTTCTCTGCTGAAACATCGCACGAACCTTCCTGATGCTGCTGCAGAGCTTCGTCATGTCAACGTCGGGATCGTGCATATGAAATGTCCTCTCACAGCAGGAGGGACGGGGGGGGGGGGACACAGACCACCAGAGGACATGCCAGGACATGCCCAACCACGTCTGTCCACACTCGTGTCAATGAAGGAACTCGCTGTATTCAGACCAAATCAGACTTTCAACGACCCGCTCGAGGAGAAACGACTCTATGGCATCACTTCTTAAAACTCATTTTTAACTGGTGATGGGAAGTTCGGTTCTTTTTATTGAGCCAGGTCATTTGACCCAGCTCATTAACTTCATTTTACCACTTAAACCTGTTATAATTCAGCCATATATCACTTCAATTATTCAATACATCCTTTCCAACGTCTCGTGGACGGGAGCGCTCTTTGAACCAGCTCGTTCTGATTGCTGATTGTCTTTTTATCTCTGTTAGGTTTTTATGTTTTTTTGACTTTTCAGGATCTCATCCTGTGCTGTGGCCTTCTGTTGGGTCTGCTGCACTTTGTAAAACTCTGTTTTTCAAAGGTGATATATAAATAAAGTCATTAATATTATTTAACGTTATCTACACTCTGTGGACGGTAATATAAGTCGACTGTCTCAGTCGAAGCATCATCTCCAAATTTTTATCTCACAAGTAAAAATAGGATTTTTAAACACAGAATTCGATGACGTCATGTTGACTAATTGACTCTGTGTGTTGAAGGATGCCAGAGAAGGTGCAGCCTCGTTTCTTGGACCTCAGTTAGTAACCTGGACGCAGCGTTTTGAATTAACGGTGAATGGTTGCCTGAGAGACGCCGAGGCAAGAGAGTGATCCTACTGATCCAGCCTTGATGATGTTTCCTGATGTTTGGTAGACTAACAAAGAATTAATTGACAGATTAATCATGAAAATAATCATCAGTGTGGGTAACAAAGAGGAACCGGACATGTCTGCACACGAGCCAGAGAGAGAAGGAGGGGCGATCAGAGACAAAAAGAAAACACACTGCATTGTCTCCGGTGTGTGTGTGTGTGTGTGTGTGTGTGTGTGTGTGTGTGTGTGTGTGGACTTTTATTTGAGTCCTGTAATACAAACACACACACACACACACACACACACAAAGAAATAGAGACAGAATTGTGTGTCAGGCCGAATGATCTGGAACAAAAGAAGTCAGCAGTGCTGCTGTGTGTGTGTGTGTGTGTGTGTGTGTGTGTGTGTGTGTGTGTGTGTGTGTGTGTGTGTGTGTGCGTGCGTGTGTGGACACAGGAAAAAGGAAATTTCTCTACTTTTAACCGCGTGTTCTCTGGAAGCAGGAAGATGTTCATCAGGACCGATTCCACTGTTCAGCCGCGTGTTGTAAAGGTCATGTCAGGTCTATATTTACACACATGTTACATGGCTGAGTACCAACAAACTGCAGTTCCTCTAACGTCCACTGAGGCTGGCTCCAGAAGTGAGTCAGTCTCCATAAGTCCCCATGTCCAAATGTCCAACTTCACAGCAGAAATAAACATGTTTACAGCCTGGTACAAAAAACAGTTTTGGTCTCTGTAGCTAATTTCCCCGTTCATGACAACTGTACTGAGGGAGAATTTATATACAACTCACCTGTTCAGGTTATATTAAGGCTTAAAGTTATGCAGGATTAAACTCAAATACACAGAAAAGAATTTAGAAAAATCGATATGGAATTTAAATTCTGTCTCAAAATAACTTGAAGTATAATAATAATCAAAAATCGACTGAATTAATTTAGAATAAATGATTGAATTATGTTACTGTCTGCTGGTTTGTGTTTTCCTGTTGCTCCTGTAACACTCTTGAGAAAGACAAAAGTTGTGACAGCTGCTTTACTAAATCGACATATTACAAAACATGAACAGGATATCCTAAAAATTGTCACAACAAAGTGATATGTTGGTCTTCTTGTTTTTGTCTTGTGTTTTATTGTGAAATTTACCTGCCCTCTCGTTTCAGGTCACCTGCCCTTCCCTCGTGTGTCACCTGTCACCGTGATTCCTGATTGTCTCCACCTGTCCCCATCTGTGTCTCTATAGGTTCTGTGTCTCCCTTTGTCCTGTGCCAAAGTGTTTTCGTCCTTCGCCCTATCGGCCACAGTCCACTGTTTTTCCAGAGCTTTCCTGTTTCTTCGTCTTTCCTTTTTTCCTCCACGTCAGAGTGTTTTTTGTTAAATAAATTTGGCTTACACCTTCACCTCTCTGCACCTGAGTCCTCCTTCCCGTCCAGACCTGACTAAAATCATATTTCCACACAGCATCGAATGCAACATGCAAATGAAATGCAGCAGTGAAGTGTCGCTCTCTCAAACACACGACTCTCAGCAATAAAAAAAAAACTTTAACTGTTGCTCAGCATCGATTCCACTTAATCACGTCTGCAGATCAGTCAGTGTGAATCCTGTCAAATCAAACTCAGACACTCTGCTGCTGAATTATGTGTGTCGTATCATAAAATGATTAACATGCCTGCAAAATACAGAAACATACAAACATTCTCGGCATTAAATGAAATATATATGAATAAGATGATGCACATTATTAACATTCTTCTCTCACACCTCTTTTACCTGCTCACCTCAGAATATCAACCTACCTTTGACTTTTGTCCGAGCTGAAGCAGTGCAGACTTTCTTTGTTTCGCTGTCCCACCCGTCTCATGTTTTTATCGTTTATCAGATCTGTTATTGCATCAACAACAAACAGGAAGCGTTTCGGAGATGAGGCTTCATTTATGACAGCTTAGAAGATAAATACACATTTTTGTATCTTGGGATTTTTTAGTGAGTGTTTATTTTATTTTTGTATTTATTCCGTTCTTTACTCAGGGAAACCTTGACTGAGCAAATAGCTCTCTTACAGCAATGCCCTGAGTTAAAACTAAATCAGTTAAAGCCAGGAACACTGTATATTTCCCATACCATGTATTAAAACTTTAAAACGCTTTACAGACACAAGTTTGTCCTAATTTCAGTGTCTCTTGCAGGTGGTTCCATTTAGTCGGTGCATAAAACTGAAAAGCTAATTTTCCAGCCTCTGATCTTATTTGGGGTGTTTCTAGTGTTATAAAACCTTGTGACCTTGTGCTATATGTGCGGTGTCTAAAATGTAAAAGAGAGAAGTGAGGTATGATGATAATTTGCCATTTGTAGTGCTTTGTAAATAAAAAGGAGGCAATGTCTTTCCCTCCTCTCACGGAGAGAGGACCATCCTACACTCTCATATAGTTTACAGTGATGAGTTCTAAAAGGATCACCAGTAATAAAACGTAGCACTATGCGTGCATGTAAATGATATCTCCATAATCTAAAATTGATAAAATGGTTGTTTCCACAATGCTCTCAAAAGAAAGGCAACACCTGATTCTTTTACCTTCTTTGTGAGCTCAGTCATGTGTTTTAAAAGAAAGCTTATTCCCAGATATTTATAATTTGCAACTTTCGCGTCCGTTTAATGAGCTGGATCGTCATCAAACTGTCGTAAACTCCAGCTCTTCACCGCCGGTGCCCGAGCTTTCATCCGCAGTCAAAGTAGGACAATAATAATTCCTTACTGTTAATAGTTGACATGAAGCCAGGCAGTGGAAGTCTTACACAAACTGCCAACAGTGTTTGCATTCATTCACAAATCACACACAGTCATACTGAAACCAGCTCACACACACACACACACACACACACACACACAGTGATAGTCAGAGTGAAACCAGTCCTTCACTGCTGATAATCCCACTGAACTCACAGCTTTCCTCTGTGACTCAGAGAAGAACCACAAACCACAACCGACACAAACTTTACAAGCAGAGCAGGATCCCGAACGCTCGGACGGGCGACGGTCAACCACAAGGAGAAAGTGAAGAGCTTTGAGCGGCGTGAGTCAGTTTAACTCTCCGTTATGAGGATTAGTCACAGTGACTCCGTGATGGCTCACATAAACACAAATATGTATCTGATAATTCAAACTGATCCTGAGAGGAGGCTGCAAAGACATACAACACACATGGCCAAAAGTATGTGGACATGCCTTTGAACTTACTTTCCTGTACTTTGTCCCATTGCCTAAAGGAATGTTTGTTTCTTTTCCAGTTTGGTGTAGAGGAACAACCCATCCATCATCCATCCATCATCTATTTGGGATGAACTGAGCTGGACCTTATGTTTACATGATCAGCAAATGTGTTTTTCTAACTGCTTACCTTTTGTTGAGTGTGATACTTGGAAGAAATGTTTTTTTTTAAAGTTCATTGTGTCAGAAATTGAATATAAGATGTATAAATATGTTCTCATTGCGTTCATCATTTCTAGTAAGCGCACAATGGCCAAACTCGACATAAGACAACACTATCCTCCTAAAAGTTAGCACACTATGCGAAGAAGTACATAGTACACACAGTATACTACTAATAGGTCGAGTACATGCACTATTTTATTTCAGCCACCATCATTGTGCTTCAACGTGTCCATGTGGAGCTACAGTGACAGACGTAGAGACGTCTTACCCCGAAAATCTTACCCCGAAAATACACTGCATGCAGAATGGCTCCGCTCCGGAATGACAGCGTACTCCGCCGTCCGCCAACTCACACATAATCTGTTTGTGATGCGTTCAGGTGCGTCTCCGCTGGCCATAGAGTGTCGTGAGAACGCACGAGATCTTGTGAATTCACGCATAATCTTGCGATATTGTCGGCTGTAGTCTCTTTGACTCCTGCAGTGACATTCCACGCCGCATCTTTTTTCTGGTGTCCTTCTAAAAAGGATGTGAGGTGTCATCAATGATTACACCTGAAAACCCCTCACCTGTTGACTTCAGGTCGGCCCCGCCCATTATGACGTGTTCTTGTAATGAAACTCGATCACATGAACACGATGTATTTTATTTTGAAAATCAACCAGGGTTTTATTTTTGTATTTTGTAGCTGATTTCCTTCCCCACACAATCTGCTCTGTGCTGAATTTATGCGCCGTGCTCCGGCGTCCATTAACAATAGAAGCTCTGCGTATGTGTTGCGGAGGGCTGCCGGACGCCGCAGTCGATCCGGAGCCGTGACGCAGCAGAACCGGAGACTGTGAGAGCTGACACACTGACTAACATTGAAATGTATCAGCTCAGTGTGTTTCAGTGATGGAAACAAACTCTGATGTTAGTTTCTAGAAAAGTTTCTGGGACTAAAAGTTCTCTGTCTGAAGTTCAAACACTTTCTACCCACGTGGATGTAAATCTATAGTCTCTTATCTTATCTACCAGCAGTGACATATATACGATAAAGGCTCCTCCTGTTTATACATTTTGTAATCTGAGTAAACTTTGTAACTGTGATTTCTCCCTCTCACAGCTCTGCCCCTGAGCGAGGCGTCGAAAGCCACAGCTCCCACAGTGTGAATGTGACACAGATGAATGGAAGGCGTGGCTGAGAAACGTCAGCTCGCCCGCTCCACTTTCCTTAGATCAATAAAGATTAGTCCCCAAACCGAGAGGAGCCTTAAGAAAAGCAGCAGCATAACCTCCCAGCTACCTCTGGCTGACAATAGCAGCGCTGTTAATGTTTCACACCTTTACATAATGAAGCTCACAGTGTGTGTGTGTGTGTGTGTGTGTGTGTGTGTGTGTGATCATTTCCCAGGAAAGTCTTATCAAAAAGTTTCACTGAGCCGTAATCTGAAGGACTCGTGATTGAACAACAATACTCAGAAGAAGTCATTACTGCAGTCCTTCAGCATCAGCTGAGCACGAGCCACAGACACTTTAACCTCTGACAGAGCGTCGTCATAGAAACACGTTCACCTTCATATCGGAGGAAGCGGTCCACGTTTGTTCCGTCTGTGAAAACACAGCAGAGTCCGTATCAATCCATAAATAAATGACCTTCCACTGTCGGCTTACTGAAGCTTAACTCATGCAACTGAGTCAATGACGCCATAATTTGGCCTTAAGTGAAGTAAGGAACAAAGTTTATTAATTTGAATTCCTTCTCCTCAGATTTGTATTTATTGATTTGGAATCAGGTTAATAGTGAAACGCAGTGCCAGGTGAGAGTGACTGACACACCTGCTGAGACGAGTCCGAGCAGAGAAAGACAGGAGACGGCAAGAAGCATGAGAGAGGACCGGAAGGCCGGTGAACGTTTCTCTACCCTGTGTCTGCGAATGCCACGTCCCTTTTTCCAATATTTATTTCAGCAGCCACATTATACTGTTTATTTCTAAACTAAACTACTAAAGCACGCGAGTTTGAACAAAGAGAAAACTCTTGAGCAACACGAAATCTTAGATGTTTGAAAAGGAGAAGGAGGAAGTGTGCGAGTGTTTATTCTCACCTGGTTTTGTTGCTGAGCAAATATTTTTTAAGAAACAGTAGCATGTAAACAAAACACTGCACTGTAGAAACACATCATTATACTCTAATGTAGAGATGATGAGTAATTCATTAATTAATAAGAACGAGCCGTGTCCCAAGGTCGCTTTTATTTGTCACCTGCTTTGAAAAACGAGCAGGATTTCCGGTTCTTGTTAGCCGAATGAGTCGTCCTTTAAATATGAAGAAACTCTAAGCTGTAAATACCACAGCGATAAATGATTACCTGCGATAAGTCGGTTAATGCCGGCAGAGTTTTATAATGTTGATCCACACCCGCCCTGTTCATTCATGGCACTGTCAGCGCTGCTGCTAGTTAATCATTTACTTCATGTTCCCACCTGAGGAGGAGGAGGAGGAGGAGGAACGCCTTATTTGGTCAATTTACAGTATAAAAACAAACTCACAGGGAAGTTATTGACAATTATAGAAGATAAGATAAACTTTATGGCTGTGGAAAATCACCCGCAAGAGTCTCAACTCAGTTATTGAGTAATAAATAAAATGGGTAACCACGATGTGTTTGTCATCTGGTTTCACGTGGACGCTGTTTTATTTGTTCTTGTTACATTTGGAGTGTCGTCCATGCAGGCACGGCACCTTTTCAAATTCACCTGTTCAAATTCTATTAAAGCTTTAAGTTACAGCTCCACCCACATGTACCTCTGTGTTCATTTTTAGATTAGCCAGTAGGTAACATATCTTATATATAACATATATAACATATCACTTATCAAATGTTAAAACAAATTTGATTGATTGTTTTTGTGAAATAATTGCCTGTTATAGTCGTGACAGCTGGAACATCTCACAGTTCATGACCGGGTGTAAGAAGAGCATCCAGAGAGTGAAGACCGGGCACAAACTACTATACACACATAAAATACTGCTCTGTCAATTGCATAAGCGCGCAGATGTTGGATTGCACAGGATAATTGCACAGGATAAAATGATTAAGAAGCAGATGGAGCCACAAAAGTGTCAGCAGATGAGTTACCACAAACGTAGATCGGCACAGCAACAACTCTGAAGCCGGCACACGTCTACGCACGACGGCATGGCGACTGATCGACCTGGACCAGGTTTGATATTTATGATGACGCTGACCGATGTCACCCATTTCATGAAGTTCAGTCACCTCCAGTTCCCTCTGTTTAAAACTCTTTTTAACCACATAACACACAGGAACCATCAACATCTGCCGTCTAGCAGCAGGTCACAGTATGTGTTACTGTATTGTTGGTGTGTTTCCTGTGGACTGTCAGAGACAAGGAAACAATCTATACGCGTGGTCTTTGTAGTCTTTAGGTTTGCAACAAAATGTAAATTCAGTCTTTCTCTCTCTCAGGTTTAAAAACAGGTTCCTGAAACAACAAAAGCTTCTCTGAAAGTGAGACTGACTCAGTCAATAATTCATTTCTGAAAAACACACCCTGCAGGCTGAATGAATGAATGACTCGCAGCGTCAGCCTCTTATCGGTTGGCACTATTAAAACAAATCTAATCTGAAGCGCTCGCGGGCAGTTAAAGGAAGCAGGACTTTTATTTGACGGACAGGATTTCCATGTAACGGTCAAACTGCCCGACAGGTGTGGACCCACACACCTGTAAATGTTTTACAGTCTCGTATCAGTCTTCATCTCCATCACAGTCTGAGCGAGCTGCCGGTTTGAACACCCACACACAGATGAACATATAGAGCTGCTGCAGATCTGTCTGCAGATACACAGACGCTCATCTTTACACTCATCTATACTTCGACACTCGTTTGAACTACTGCACTACTAACACTGCTGCTATACATCTGTGTATATAGGACATGCTGCTGAGTGTTTAACCTTCGACACAGACTGCTGTCTTTGAAAAGACGGGTACGGTCGCAGCACGTTCACGCCATCGCCGAGGAGAAACATTTTTGAACTCGGTGGAAATACGAGTGTGAAGGTCACGGAGGCACTGAGAGGAGCGACTGAGCTCAAAATATTGAGTATAGACACATCAGAGATCGAAACAACAGTATCAGTGTTTGAACTGCAGCATGAGATATGTGGAGCTGAAGCTGACGTGAACTCGGTGAACCTGAAACACTTTCTCACCTCGCCGTCTCTCTCTTGCGTGTTTAAACTCGTACGAAGCTGCGAAATCTCCCGGCAGGCTTTTTGTCTTTTGCTAAGGTGGCATGAATCTCTCTCTGTCTCTCTCTCTCTCTCTCTCTCTCTCTCTCTCTCTCTCTCTCTCTCTCTCTCTCAGTTTGGAGTGAGAGTGATGATGCAGAAACGTGATGCAATCCCAGCGGTGAACCGGAGTGTGTGTGTGTGTGTGTGTGTAGATACATTCATTTGCAGCGTGCTCTCAGAATCACGTCGTTCAACGTGACAGAAAGTACAAGCAGCTGTTAAAGGTTTTTCGGTCCCGAGCTGCTTTCAGTGACTCCCTGACTTTCCTCGAAATGATCTCAGAGTGTAACGGGCGGACTGCCACGACGCGCAGAGCTTTAACGTCTCTGTTACTCCAGTGTCAGCCTCAGGTCAGACCTGCTGGGCTTTGCAGAGCTTCATCAAGCCAAGTCCGTCAGCTGCTGTGTTTCAGATCCACGTCAGCACCCTGCGAGTTAATGTGTAACTGCTGTGTGCAGTGTGTGTGTGTGTGTGTGGTGTGTGTGTGTGTGTGTGTGTACTCGACCAAGGTCACCGTAACGTGTGTTAACATCCTATCATGTTGTAACAGAGTGTACTATCTGGAAATCTGATGTTTTATTGCACTCAGGTCAAAATAAAGGCTGTGAGTTGAACCACCTTGACCGCTCTGTCGGTGTCAGATGGAGTCGTAGCTTCGTGCCGACTTAGGGAAATGTTCACAACTTCATCTCCTACATGAGTTTCAGATGAGCAGCGATGGATGTGTCACCCCATCCAGTTTGACATGAATCAGAATGTTGCCAGTAGATGACTTTCACTGTCACTAAAGCACAATGTAAGGCCGCTATACGACTGATCACACAGTATGAAGGGAATATGTGGAAGAGGAGTAATAACGTATACAGTGGTCCCTCGTTTATCGCGGGGGATACGTTCTAAAATTAACCCACGATAAACGAAATCCGCGAAGTAATCAGCTTTATTTTCTTCAATTATTATCCATGTTTTAAGGCCGTCAAACCCCCTAACCACACACTTTTATACACTTTTCTCAGACAGGCATTAACATTTTCTCACATCTCTCTCTTATTTAAACTCTCAAAGTTCAAACTTAAGTAGATTTAACATTAATAAGTACAATACTGTATTAGTTAATGAAACTGTATTTCACAGTTCCTCTGACGGTGCCGCTCCGCTGTAACGGCTTTTTCCTCTGAAGGCCTTGGTGCAGGTGTTTTTATCCAGGTGCAAAACATACAACGTATTTTGTACAGTTCTCCCTTAGCCAATCAGGACGCAGAACACAATGCTCGTTCATACTGCACAGTACACTGTAAAAAAAAAAGCAAAATTACACTAAAAAAATCTGCGAGACCGCGAAAGGTGAACCGCGTTATAGCGAGGGACGACTGTAATATTGTTATTAATGTCAGATCACAGGGTGAACATTTAAATAACTAATGACGTAATACAATTCGCCCACTAGACTTTGTTAACTTGCTGAAATTTGGTCATTTTTCTTGGTTTATATCAAGCAGCAACCTCCAGGGCTGTGAAGTAAAGCCAGTTCCTCTAACGTCCACTTGAGGCTGGCTCCAGAAGTGAGTCAGTCTCCATAAGTCCCCATGTCCAAATGTCCAACTTCACAGCAGAAATAAACATGTTTACAGCCTGGTACAAAAACAGTTTTGGTCTCTGTAGCTAATTTCCCCGTTCATGACAACTGTACTGAGGGTGAATTTATATACAACTCACCTGTTCACATTATATTAAGGCTTAAAGTTATGCAGGAGCCAAACTCAGAGAGAGATCTGCGTCCAACAATGTTACTGCCTAAGCCAACAGCTGACTCTGCTAGACCGTGATTCAGGTCTGGTTAAAATCTTCCACTGAAGTTATGGGAGGTTAAGATTATGGAAAGATTGTGGTTTGATATTCGAAAAGTCAGCGCTGACATCTGAAGTATTTATGATGTGAAATCTCAAAGGAAAAAAGCTAAAAATATCCAAAATTACTTCATGTAGGGGACAAAAGCTACAATACTCTCTGGAGTGTAAGTATATTTGTCCCAGTGCTGCCCGTCACTGACAGATTTTATTATGTGTTTTGTTTGTGTCTCAGTGATTCGGTTCTTTAATGATCATGATCATTAAAACAATCTTGATTCCTCGGGGTATTTTCCCGAATGCTGAAATCATCTGCTGGAGATGGAATAACCGTAAAAAAACATTTTGTGATGCAAGAGCCTAAAAAATATGTGGAGCACTCTCCAAACCTCAAACTGTTACCCAACTTCAGAACATCGAGTCTTTTCCCCTAAACCGCGACCTGAAAATGAGTTTCCAAACAGCACAGAGTCCAACTGCTGTTAATGCTTTCTTAACTATGCTTTATTTAAAAAAAATAAAAGTCTGTGTTGCTTCAGTGCAGCTGGTTGGTTGTCGCTGAGCCCAAACTATCTGGCAGGATCCGGGATTTGAACCCACAGCTCAAACTGCTGGAAACATGCCTGGCATTGCTGGCAGAAACTATTTCATGAAACTGAAATTAGGAACTCATTCCAAAACCATAAAAACACTGCAGGCACTTATTTTAGTTTATCACCCTCTGGAGAAATCAGTGTTGTGTGTGTTGTGTGTGTGTGTGTGTGTGTGTGTGTGTGTGTGTGTGTGTGTATCACAAATGAAAGTTGACACTTAAATGTGGTGAAATCCGACATTTTCCTTAAAGCAACATTGCGTAGGAACTGATATTATCGTGATTTACCATCAACAGCTGTGCACGTGGATTTATCAAGATCACTGATGATGAAGAACGAGCGACTCAGCAACTTTGCCAACAAGCCAAACATCAGCAAGGTCAAAGTTTTGAGTTTGTTTCTGAGTTTTATTTTGTAGTTCCACTGTCTTGTCTTGTCTTCTACTTCCTGTCTTGTTTGATGTTGCACCTGCCCCTGAATGGTTTCACCTGTGTCTGATTAGTCCTGTCTATTTAGTCCCTGTGTTTCCTTTGTTTCCTGGTCTGTCCGTTCATGGGTTCATGTGGTTTCTTGTGTTCATGTGTGTGTGTGTGGTGTCTGCTCCTGTTTCTGTTTTTATGCTCGGGGCCGGACACTGGCTTAAGCGAGCTACACGGTTGCTTAGGGCCATAACGGATTGGACTCGCTCCTCACCGTGTACGGTGTTGGGTTGACTCACCCAGGGGCTTCCAACTCTCACGCAGTGACCACGCAATTTACCCTTTTCATATGCTCCCACGCCACACGTGCATCAACCTACAGATTCATATTGTCACTTTGCTGCACAGTGCTGCTCCGTCCCTCTGTCCACAGTTATCAACTAGATTTTGAACGTGTCACAGAGCTGTGATGTCATTTTGAGAATGTTTGTAACACGCTTCTCCCTCTCCTCTGGCACCATGAGTTACTATGGTTACGAAGATGCCCTGAAACCTTAGAATGATTCTCGGTAAAATCATGAATGTAGCCTGATTGTTCCTCAATGCTGAAATCTTGGATTATAACATCATTTGACGTGACAAATCTGAAGCCAAATAAAAGGTGAAGCCCCAAAGCTTCTCCCTCATGAAAATGTAGATCCGTCTGTCTGTCTCTGTCTCTGTCTCTGTCTGTCTGTCAAAGAGGGTTAGCGGTGTGTGCAAGTTCTTTAGGGCCACAAATGAAATCATGCTTAGGGCCACTAAAAGCCTAAGGCCTTTAGTTTTTGTTTACCCCCACCTACCTGCATTTGGTGCCTTCTCCTGTTCCTCCACACTCCCCATGTGTTAGAATGGACAGACCATTATTGGACCCAGTGGGAATTTCTGGTGGCCTATAATGGAATTAGGAGCCTTTCGTCGGCTGGAGGAGGAATGGATGGATGGACTGGTGGCCCAATTGTAGCTTTTTGGTGGGTCAGTGAACCACCTCTCTCTTCTTCCCCTCCTGCTCTTCAGTTAGAGGCCCGGCCGACTCCTGCACCTGTTCCTCCGTCGGCGGCCCGGCCACCAGCCTCCAGGGGGGTACCGCCTTCGTCTCTGCAAGCCTCAGAGAGACTAGTCTAGCCCAGATACTAACACTCCCCCGCTACTCTGAGCTCACAGTCTGGGCGGCCCAGCTAACAAACTGCCCAAGGATGCTTTTTATCTTGCAGCGTTTTCAAAGCGTGACAGACAGATGACCTGAAATGTTGACGTGTCTCTGCTTGTGTGTTTTTTACGTTGTAGAGCTCAGTGAGCGTTCAGAGAACGATCTGACCGGCCTCCAAACCGACACAGGTCGAGAGGTCAAGGAAAGATGTAAAGGAGGACTTAGGTAGTCCCAAACAAACTAATCCATAATTTGCATTGTGTAATGTCATTAATTGATTCATGGATGCCAATTAGAAACTTTCAGGTCAGTTTCCTTCTCTAACTCAACCTCTATTCGAGGTTTTTCCTCGCCACCATGGCTGAGCGCTCGCTCATGGTGGAACTGTTGAGTCCAGTCTAGACCTGCTCGATATGGAAAAGTGTCATGAGATATCTTATATAAATAAAATAATGCCCACATGTGCGGATGTTATCGATGCAGACCTGTGGCAGACCCGCATCAGTAACATCCACCCTGCAGATTACACTGCAGTCCGTTGTGTTTTCCGCCTGTTGGTCCTGATGAATTGTCCGCTACATCTGAAATCTAATTAAATTAAACTGAAAGTTAATGTAACACTGATAATGTCTATTACCTAAACCGTTAAGATCAGACAGATGTGTGTGTGTGTGTGTGTGTGTGTGTGTGTGTGTGTGTGTGTGTGTTTAAATGTGTGTATCTAATGTGCAAATATTTGCTTTTGTTGCTCATGTTGAGAAAGTTTCCATGTGTTGAAGTGTGCACACGTGTTCATACATGTGCGCAGCGCACTATCCTGTTCAGAAATCCTGCTGTGTGTGTGTGTGTGTGTGTGTGTGTGTGTGTGTGTGTGTGTGTGTGTGTGTGTGTGTGTGTGTGTGTGTGTGTGTGTGTGTGTGTGTGTGTCAGAGTCAGTGAGCACATTTCTGTGTCACAGCTGAGTTATGCTCATATGATCTGACCCTGTTTTTGTTTTGTGGACCAGCAAGCAAACAACATACCAACAGGATCTGTTTCAGGAGGCCGGTTCAGGTTTGCTGATCCCGAGAGGAGGGAAACTGTGGACGAGATCACCTCAGAGGTCCAGAAACTTGAAATAAGAGACCTAAAATTTAACCTGACTTAATAAAACATGCAGTACAAAACTTATCAATCATAGACTGTGTAAAACATGGACCTAGTCTCCGGGACCTCACTCACAGGTTTCCGGTTGTGATGGCATCTACCTGTCAATCAAAGCGTCCACGCTCTTAATCCTGCATAACTTTAAGCCTTAATATAATGTGAACAGGTGAGTTGTATATAAATTCACCCTCAGTACAGTTGTCATGAACGGGGAAATTAGCTACAGAGACCAAAACTGTTTTTTGTACCAGGCTGTGAACCTTCACCCGTCAGGCTCCCCCAGTTCATTAGGCAACAGCAACATCCTTCTACATTTTTAAGTGTCACTAAATCTTGTGAAAACTTTGTCCTCTCTGTATTTTCTGATCTTTGCAGAAGCAGTCTGTCCCTCCTTTACATGCAACCTGTTAAACATGAACTTTACCTCTTCCCTGCTGCAACCTCTTAACCTCTTAACTTTAGTGTTTAGAGTTTCAAGTCTTTGACGCCGTCCCTCGTCTCATATCTGTACATGACCTTTGACCTTGTCATCATGACCCCTGAACAGGAGCTTCCTCTTTGTGTGTTCCACAGAAACATGAACCTCTTCTCTTGCTTCACATCAACTTTACTTCCCCCTTTTTAGTTCCTTTGAATTTACTGAATTACTGACAGCAGGAGGAGTTTTTGGGCTGGACAGGATAGATGCAATATTACATTTCCTATAGTAAAATATGAAACTTGCATGTAACTATGTTCAGCTGTACTCGAGTATTTGTTCTGATTACATTACTTCTGATCAAAAACTAGCAACCAAACATCAACCAGGTCCCCAGCAGCAGCTGATATCAGTGACTAGTCCAGCAGCAGTCAGCCCAGCTCGGCGTCTGTCTTTCAGCCTTTTATTTCACCAAGCTCTCACCAACCACTAAAAGTCAGTCCCACATTTACTCTTGTCCGGCGGCTTCTTGCTCGCTCACTCTCTCCTTTTCTCTTCTTAGCTTCTTCCGTCAGCGTCCTCTTCACTCTCTTCTCCTCTGCCATTATGTCTGTAGAAGCTGCTGAGCCTGATTACGTTACCCGCTTGCCCAGCTCCTGTTCTGGCACGACACCATTCCCTGACCGGGCCTGTAAACCTCCTTTTGGTATAAACATCAACTTAGTTGTCTGAGCTCGCAGCCCGGCTAACAAACTGAGCTAACATGAGCTAACAGCAGCTACAGCTGTCAGCAGGTTACTTCACTGTCCATCATAAACTCTGTAAATCACAGAGAGTTGAGGCGGAGCAGCCGGAGGACATCAGAGGGAAAACCAGAAAACATTTCCTCCATAAAATATGATCCAGTTTCACCAGAATCAGTGAAATAGTTGGTGCTGTGTGACTTAGTGCCGTGAAGTGTTACGTACTTCTCGGGGGTGATCGTAGCTCTGAGTCGAAAGTTGTGCAAAGTGTAAAAGTGTTCAGCTTTTATTCACCTTAACGTTTGCTTTTCTAAATAATCTTGACTGTAAATACTAAAGTTAAACACAGAAGGAAAGTCATTATGACAGAAGACTCAGAACAAATATACCTGAGTTATTTAGGTCAGCTGACAGTGTGTGATAGGTACACATCACACACACACACACACACACACACACACACACACACACAGAGAAACTCATTCAGGTTCATGTAGAGCAGCTCATAGCTTCAGGTCAGTTATATATGTGTGTGGGTGTGTATGTGTGTGTGTGGGTGTGTATGTGTGTGTGTTCCAGCTGATGTGTGACATGGACGTCACATGTCAGGCAACGTTTTCTTAGAAATGCTGTTCGTCAGATTTAACCCTCTCTCTCTCTGTCTGTCGACTCGTGTTACACAAACTGAAGAAGAAGAAAAACATGAACGAGGTCGTAAACTCAAATTAGATTTCTGAAAGAAAATGTTCACTACATGCCTCCCTGTCAGCTCGTCAACGCCTCCACTTTGAAGCTCCCGCCGTGTGTGTGTGTGTGTGTGTGTGTGTGTGTGTGTGTGTGTGTGTGTGTGTGTGTGTGTGTGTGTGTGTGTGTGTGTGTGTGTGTGTGTGTGTGTGTGTGTGTTTGAGAGTGAAAGGTGAAAGTGAGTGATGGTATGTGAACTTGAACATGTGAGCTGAGCTACATGTGTCACACAAACACATGCTATCTAAGCACTGTGGTGTATGTTCTTGGTTCTTAGTATAAAAGTATTCATTTGTTCATGAAGACAAGTTAAGATGAGTGATTCATTAAATTAAGTTAAGATAATATATCATAATTAGTAAGGAAATAAGTTCAGAAAATTCTTGCAGAAATGTTGAGAGTGACGAGTTTGCTGTTGCCGGGGGTCTTAGCATGTTAGCATTAGCATGTATCTAATTCTTAGTGGCTAATGCTAACTTCCGGCCCTAATCAGCAGAGCAGTTACTGAATACACATTTGTCTTTTATTTTGAAGGGACTCTTATTTTGAAAATAGCCCCTGCCCCCTATCCTCCTTCAGGCAGGCTTGAGGTTGCCAAGCAACCAGGACCAACTGCCGGCCCTAATCAGCAGAACAGTTACTGCACCTGTTAGAATGTCAGTTGGAAATGCTGACAGAGAGAGAGAGAAAATGCTGAGACCACCCCTTGAACAGGAAGGATTTCTGGCCAAACCGTATTTCCAATCATTGAACGGAAATCACTGGGAGCATCCTGAGCCCTTCCTGAACGTCTACATAGTTATTTTGTGTTGATAAAGTGAAGAAATGTGACCTTTAGAGCGATTCAAAGAAGCGTTACTTCTGCTTTCCTCCAGAAATGTTCCCGCCTTTTTAACATGGCAGTCTATGGGGCTGTGGATGGGTGTTGGTGGCGCATCTTTGTGTGTTACGCCAAAACTATAAGGCTGACAGCTTTAGCAGACGAATGTGAGTGAGAAGACAAATTTTCCTACGTTTCTATGTATAGATCATGTCTGTAGTGGGGCATTTGAGGCCACGGTAGTCGAATACATTTTATTTTTTCACTGATTTTTCTCTCTGCTCCTCACTCTAGCTGATGATGTCATCCACTCTAGCTCAAACATTCCGCCACATACACACCCATTATAAACCCAGAAATCTGAGTAAAAACCTGCTCAACTTTAAGCCTTGATAGTTTAAAAACGGTAAAAGCTGTCGATGAGTGAATCCCTGAAGAGAAGGCAAGAGTACCTACATTTTAAAGTTTAAATGAAGTCTCTCGGTGAAAGTATGCCAGAGCAGTTCACTGTTGAAAATGTCTCCCCGAATTTATTTATTATTTCAGGCTTTCCCATTCAAAAAATTTCCCATAAATGTAGTTGACTCGTGTCGTAGGCACTAATTAATTACTAATTAATTAAGATTAGAAAGCATTATAAAAGATGAGTTCAGATTGTTAAGTGGTGTTAACTTAATTTAAATCAACAGAACTTAATTTAAGTGGTGTTAAGTTCAGTTACGTTGATTTAAGTTAAGGTCAGTTAACATGTTTAGCCTTTACTGCAGCAGTACGAAGATATAAATACTTAAAACATTTTACTAATTAATAATTAGAAGATCAAATTAACAACACAAATATAAAATAAGCTAACACAGTGGTGTGACATAGTTCATGTATTAAAGGGTCAAGTGTCCCTCAGAGTTTTCTAATATGTGAAGAGGAAACATCTGTCCACATGTTGATGCTGAGATCTGAGAAATGTTTAAAATCCATCAGCTGATGAAAGATTTTAAAATTTGGATTTTCCATCATGATTCATCCTGCGAGAGAACACCCAAAGACCCAGTTGTCTTTGTGTTTGCAGTGTGGTCCTTTTTAAATGTTATCCTGACCTGAACTGACCGTGTGTGTGTATGTGTGTGTGTATGTGTGTGTGTGTGTGTGTGTGTGTGTGTGTGTATGTGTGTGTGTGTGTGTGCGTTTCAGTGTGTGTAAGGTGATACTGCAGTCATACCTTCACTCTCTGTCTGTCCTCTATAAACACACACAACCTCTCACACATGTAAAGCATCTGGCCCCTGCACAGTTTTCCTTACAGGCGATACGCATCTTTTCTAAAAGGTAAATTGAACCCACACACACACCCACACACACACACACACACACACACACACACAGGCAGACAGTGAATACCGGGAGCATGTTCACATTTGTGAATGAAAGACTTTCTGTCTCCTTCTTTCAGTGGAACGTATTTTTGGCCGGATTCCAGGAACTTCTCAGTGGCGGGAAAAACTGGCACACACTGTGAGAAGTGACGGACTGTGGACTTGATTAATTTTATCCTGTACACACAGCCTTGTGTGTGTGTGTGTGTGTGTGTGTGTGTGTGTGTGTGTGTGTGTTACATCTGTCAGTAGTTCATCACGAGACGGCACAGATCACAAATGTCCCCTTTAAGTTTAGACGGACGTGATGAGAATTGAATCTATCAAAAGCTGAAAAAACACATTTTAAAGGGCTTTAAACCAAATAAATGACAGAAAACTGTAAAGACCTTATAGAAGCAGGCGAAGTCAGCTGATACAGAGTCAAAGGTCTCAGGTTTACGTCCCTTGTTTTGCTTGATTTATGGCATAGTCTTAACTCAGCATGTCATACAGGGTATTCTTATTTTCAGAATGATCATATTCTGAAAATAAGAATACCCTGTAATGTCAGACAGGCATTTTTAATTGATTAAAATGCCGGAAACGTCAATTTACTGCTCAAAAAGCCTCCAAGTGTGTCTCATGTTTTAAATGTTTATGTTGGCAGTTATCTTGTGCATGGGACCTATTTACTTCATCTAACGGCCGCACACGGTATTTTAGGAGTCCTGTCTTCACAAGAAACGTTCAAAACTCCTACATATTAGTTACGGAGTACCTCAGGGTTCTGTGTTAGGGACTGAAATTGTTCATTTTGTATAGAAATACTGATATATTTTGTTTTGGGGGAGATCACATCAGAAATTAGAAAATTTAAAAGCTGGTTTGATTTAAAACATAAACAAGCGCTCAGTATTTAAGTCTGATCGTGTGTGATTGTTGTTGTGAATAAGTGTTTGAATCAATACACCAACACAAAATGAAAACATTGAATCTAACATACCTGCTGTGTCATTTTTTACAGTGTGTGACCACCCACACACACACACACACACACACACACACACTCCACCAGCTGCTGCTGTTTTCCTGCTGCTCGCTCGACTCCTCCTGCCTCGGCTCCTGATTGGCCGCTGAAGTTTGGCGGGCTTTGTTCCTCCTCGTGACTACTACCGCCACCGCCGCCGCTGCTGCTGCTGCTGCTGCTGCGTTCATCGAAGGCAACACGTGGAAACAAAAGTTCAGCAGGGTGGTTGCCCCGGCGACGCATTGCCCCGAACACAACCTGCTCTGTAAACAAGCTCGGCCAGGCTCGAGTCCAGGAGGCTGAAAACCAAGAGCAGAAACCGTTTCACAGACGTCAACAGAGCGAAACGAGTTCCTCCTTGAATGTGTGTTTTTATTCTAGAGAACAACACGAAGACGACGCGCTCAAATATTCACCAATATCACCAAAACAAAAGCAACCCGGCATCATTTCAAGCCCTGTGGCTGACATACGACAGACAGGCTGCTGCGTCACCATGTGCGCACTTTATTTTAGAAGTAGGTCAGACACGTAAGGTGTCTTCTATGTTACATTACTTGGTAACAGGGCGTGCGTGTATAAATATCTTGACCTTGTAAAACCAGATATCGCATGAAGCCGTCCGTCTGAAATGTCACACGCTTTCACAGGTCCAGCTCCCCTGAGGGAGAGAGGGCTTAGCTCATTCATTCATGTGTGTATAATTATCGTTATTATTTTAATTTATACGATTTAATTTGCAGAAGAAATAAAAATGCAGCGCAAAAGGAGAGATGGTCGCGTCACACACAATTCAACAAGTTAATTCATGCATAAAGTGACAAAGTATAACCTTATTTCTTAAAAAATATTAAAAACAATGTTTTGCAAAGGTCACTAAACCTCTTCCCCCTCGTGTTAACTGTCTCTTTAAACTTTCCTTCCTTAAAAAAGGGGAAAAAGTCAATAGTTAATGCTAATATTTTATTTGTTTTTAAGAGATTACATATATTTCTTTGACTTTTCTAACTCCTCTCCCCCATCAGCGGCTCATTGGTTCCTACTGATGACGTCCATCTTTTAAAAACAGCTCACAAATATATAGTTTCATTTCTAAAAGAAGGGCTCAGTACTTTCCTAAATCAGCCGGTCGTCGTGGTTTGTACCAAACATCGGAGCACGAGGAAACTGTGCATTCGTCTGGGACTATTTTCAGCGGTGGATTAATCCACATTTGGTGATCTTTTGCGAGTATTTCCAGCAGCAGGACGTAAATGCAGATGTATGTGGGACTGAATCAAAATAAACTACAGCGTGCGTTCGTGGTAATGAAGGGACATGTAACCCAGTGCAACACTGTGACTCACTCATGTGCTTTTGGACATCAGTGGAGCTCTGCAGAACAAAATATATCAGATATATCAGCATACATGTGGATTCAGGTTACGGTATCAGGAGTATTTCTCATGTTCGAGTACTCAGAGAGTCTGATGCTCAGGGAAATTTGTTTTTCCATCCTTTTTTCCACACGACTGTATCAGAGGAGCTCCGTCTTATCTTACTGCTTGAGTAATCATGGAAATTTTGAGCTGGGACATGATTTAGTAACTGCTGTCCGTTGGTTTGAACCAAATCTGATGTCAAAAAAGAAAAAGGCAGCTGGTCATCATGTTTGTTCTGCAAGTTGGACACAGACGTTTATTCACCCTGTAGGCCTGAAAAGAAAGACAGAACAAAGAGAGAGAGAGAGAGAGAGAGAGAGAGAGAGAGAGAGAGAGAGAGAGAGAGAGAGAGAGAGAGAGAGAGAGAGAGAGAGAGAGAGAGAGAGAGAGAGAGAGAGAGAGAGAGAGAGAGAATCCCTTCTGATCAGAGAGCACAAAAGAGTGAGGTGAACTTGGCAGAAAGTTTGGAACAGAGTGACGTCTGTTTACCGGACGGATGAGAGAGAGAGAGAGAGAGCGACAGAGAGAGAGAGAGCGACAGAGAGACAGACAGACAGAGAGAGAGAGAGAGAGAGAGAGAACCTCCAGTGGTGAGAAGAGATTCAGCTTCTCATCCTCAGAAACACTCCTGTCTGTTTTACTTCATTAATCCCTCACTGAGGAAATTCACACATATATTGGTCCTAGATTCAAGCACACACACATACACACATATACACACACACACACACATACACACACACACACACACACACACAAATGGCTTATAGACATGCAAATGTGGAGATGTTGGAGTGATGTGGAGCCACATAGCTGAGCTCTGGGGGCTCTTTAGGGGGTTTGGTACCTTGTTCAGAGAACCATGGCGGGGCCAAAGAGGAACCGTGGTCCCCCCCGATCCAAGTGCCAATAATATAAGATAAAGAAATTCATCACATGAGCTCGATTATTTGGTCGGTGGGTGGAGGAGAAATGTCTCACACACATGGTTTGTCATTTATTGTAATCATGTTTGTACGGCACCTCTCCAATTACCGTCCAATTACAGTCCACGCTCCATACTTACTCTGTCTGTGTGGACCTGAATCAGACACCGCCTGGTTCCTCAAGCCAACCACTACTGCCTTTGTTAGGTTCCTTGTCTGTCATGTTAGGGCTGTGAATATAAAAAATAAAAATGACTTTATTAATTCTTCAGTTTCCCAGAGAGAACAGAAGAACCTTGCATGCAACGAATTAGAAGTTTGTGAAGGTTCTCAGTCGCCCCAGATTTAACCCTTCATGAAGAAAGATGACCTGGACTACTGAGGACCTTCACAGATCTGAAGGAACCTGCACTCCTGTCTGACAGGATTAGTTTAGTTTTGTGTCAGAGGGAAGATGAACACGGCGTCCTAATCTCTGATTATCATTGTCCAGACCCTTTAAGATAACGCTGTGTCTAGAACAAACACCCACTGACGAGGTGAACACGCACACGAGACGTGTACGGAGACGTGAAATGCAAAATGTGTGTGTGTGTTCAACAGGCTCCAGATGAGCGGTGTGTGTGTGTCAAAGCTTGTTTTGTGTTTGCAGAGCGCCATCCGACACGTGGCGCCGCGGCAACATCAGACAAACTGTTTCCATGGCAAGGGCCAACTGAAAGGGTCGGTACGCTCTCACAGGGCACGGCCAACCCAGAGGACGAGTTTGGCGGGAAGTGTGTGTGTGTGTGTGTGTGTGTGTGTGTGTGTGTGTGTGTGTGTGTGTGTGTGTGTGTGTGTGTGTGTGTGTGTGTGTGTGTGTGTGTGTGTGTGTGTGTGTGTGTGTGTGTGTGTGTGTGTGTGTTAGAAAGAGAAAGGACAAACACAGAGGCAGGCGGTGTGATGAAAAACTTGTTCTTTTGTGTGTGTGTGTATGTAATATAATCAGGGAATGATCTCATCATAAAGGTAATCAGAGTGTGTGTGTGTGTGTGTGTGTGTGCTCCTCTGTAAAGGTCATAAATATATTGTGTTGTAGCCATGGTAGTACTCTGATCCTTCAGTTATGTAAGTACAAATATCAGAATATTAAAATACTTTACTCCATTTTAGATGATTTTGGTGAAACTGGATCAGACTTTATGATTTATGATTTTACAGATTAGTATGTATCTAACCAACAGGCTGCTGTGTTCCCTGTTAGACTGGACACCGCTGCTCTCGGAGCTTCTGTTCGGCGACTGCTGGCTATAGTAAACGGCAGTTATTATCCACAGTATGTCATCGTTACAGGAAACATGTAAAAATGAAGAAGCAAACAGAACTCTGTGTCCGTTTCATGAGGAAATCAGTTCAATAATATTTGTTCATGTGTAGTACGGTGTCCGATATTTTCACCTGGATGAGGCTTCGATGATACGACGGGAAACCTGTCTGCAGATCACTTCCTCTCTTCAGGTGTTACAAATGTCTGTATATGTACATCTCCTAGTTATTATAATCCATTATACTAGTGTAGCTGCTCTTATATAAACACATACATGCACCTACAAGTATATATACTTATGTTTATATTTATACTGATAATTCTGTTTACATTACACTGTGCCATATTGCCACATGGATGTCTTTAGCTCGTATATATTTTCAGATTTTTAGATTTGTATATTTTATTTTATATCTTTTACTTATATTTTATATTTCATGTTTATGCTGTTTGCACGGGATAAGAGGGAAACAAAATTTCCATACTCTGTATGTCCTGTGCATATAGCAGCATTGACAATAAAGCTGACTTGACTTGACAAACTCTGTTACATTGACACTCCTTACTCAGCATCTGTTGGACTTCCTGCACATTTAAACTATTCTTTCTTGTAGCTGGCACTTCCTGCACAGCTGTACTGTTTTATTGTGTGTGTATATATATTTATATTGCTTTTAATACTTGATTTTCCTCATCAAGTCTTTGTTATGCACTAAAACAAATTCCTTATAGTGCAAATCGTACTTGGCAATAAACGTTTTCCTGATTCTGAAATAAATGTGCAGAAGTTTCTGGAGACGTGTTCAGAAGTTTTGATTGATTGGTGCCTCGGGCACCTATACACTGAATGCACAACGTCCAGCCCTGCTGATGCATCACTGTGTAAACAGCGTGTAGCTGTAGCTCATTGACGTGGTTTTTAAAAATGTTTTTTGTGCCATGTTGAGTCGTGTGTGAGCTACAACACACTGAAGGAAAGTGAAGTGGGTCAGCTGATAGCGTTTTGTCACATTTGTCCAGTTTGCTCGACTCCCATCTCTGATCAGCAGCACACACACATCTTAACAGCAGAAATACTAACAGTCAAACACACACACATTGTTTCATTGAGTTCGTTGTCTGATATTAGCTGGATGTTTAAAGAATTGAACATGTTGCAGCAGACGGATGCTCTTTTTCTTTATTTTTTTCTCTCTTATCTCTGGGAGTCTCGGAGGCTGTGGCCTTCTGCTTCCTTTATCCTGCCGCTGTTTAGTTTCAGATAACAGTTGAGGTCGAGCACACACTGTTTGATCTTCAAATTATCAGTTAACCTTTAATGTGACTCACCTGTGCTGAGTTTGTTCCTGCTGTTGATCGGGAGTCGTAATGACTCTCTGGCTCAAAGTTTGTGTTTTATAGAGGAACCGGCACATCGAGTGCGAGGTCAGACGCTGTAGGAACGGAAATGACGTTAAAGTTTCGACATACTATTTTGTATTTTAGCAAAAGCAAACACTGACTGACTCCAACCACAACTGTAAACACTCAGTCACCTTTGGATTTAAGTCTAGATTTCCATAAAACCACAAGAACCAGGTCTTGATTGGTAGATCTCAGAGGTCTCACCAAGGTTGGGGGACACAATAATTCAGAAACACAAAGCTTCATAGGTGATCACACTTCTACCTTTAATGGTAACCAGTGTAGATCAGCCAACACTGGTTACCATGTGACCTACGACACAATCCTCATCAGGGTCATGGGGGGTCCCAGCTGGACAAGTCGCCAGTTCATCACGAGGCTGACACCATTCACGCTCATTCACACCTATTAACCTGCAAGTCTTCAGACTGTTGGAGGAAGACGGAGTACCCGGAGAGAACCCAACAGAGACACGGGAACCTTCCAACCACTGCACCACCGTGCCGCTCTCAGACAGTAACAGATTGATATTAATAAATCTTTTATAAATATTATTTATTATTCATCATTTATCATCACGTACGGATCCGTGAATGAAGAATGAGCTCGGAGTCCGGATGGTGCTTTGACCTCAGCCTCCGAAATGTTAATGCCCTGCGCACTGTTTGCGAGGCACACACACACACACACACACACACACACACACACACACACACACACACACACACACACACACACACTAAAAATGAGTTATCATACTGAGGTAAGCAGCCAAAAATAGCACAATACCTACGTGTGTGTGTGTGTGTGTGTGTGTGTGTGTGTGTGTGTGTGTGTGTGTGTGTGTGTGTGTTTATCTCTGTGTTCCTATAAAACTCATTCATCTGTGTGCTGACCAATCATATAATGACCTCCTGGTGAGATCACACTGATGCAGAACCGGGGATGAACAGTCATTGATGACGCAAATGAAACGCACGCGCACGCACACACACACACACACACACACACACACTCATGTCTATCACAAAGCAGCGAAATATCACTCAGTCATTCGACTTCTTCTTCTGAGGTTTGTTCAGCCTGAATTATTCATAAAGATCCACAGCTTCTATCGTAAAAGAACTCTGTGTAAAACATAAATAAAACAGCGAATACAAAAACAAGATAATTAATTAACTTAAACTAATCAACTTACTGTTTTCCTGATGGACAGTGAAGTAAACTGCTGCCAACTGTAGCTGCTGTTAGCTCACTTTGTTAGCCGGGGGGAGTGTTAGTGTTTGTACCACAGGAGTTTTGGACCAGAAGAGAAAGAAGAGGAGGTTCACTGGGCCCAAAATGAGAAGGAATGCTGATGGGGTACAGAGCCGGTGTTGTGCCAGAACAGGAGCTGGGCAATGTAACCAGGCTCAGCTAGCCTCTATGGACAACATGGCAGAGGTGAAAAGACCAAAGAGGACGTTGCAAAGAGTCAACACACAGTTTAAATACATTTCTATATTTCACCATCTACTATCCAGAATATCATGCAAAGTTTCTGCACGTGAGGAGCCGAGCCTGCACTGAAAGTCCGGACCTTTAAATATTTAACGCTAACAGGATGTGCGGCTCTCGAGCGGAGGCAGATTTATGCTTTTATCCTCCCAGCATCTGAAGCTGTGGGCAGCGTGAAGCCGGAGGATCGATGAAGTGTTTTACTTTACTCACTGTGCTGATGCTACAGTGTGTGTTATCCTCACAGTAAATCTACCGACTCATGGGTACGTCACATGGTGACAGCGGCACAAACAAGAGCTGGACATGATAAAAGCATTTAAATCAAGATTCAGAATCATTATTAAGACGAACAGGCGCTAAACTCTGTGAGGATCAAGTCAGGTCGAGTCGAGTACTGACCAATACTACGATCATAGAGCGACACTACACACAGAGAGGAAACTGTATCAGTCAGACACACCTGCACTCATTAAAGTAAATTACATGTCATTAGATTAATTACCTGTCAATCAACAATCATAGACTAATAGTTTTAGCTCTTATACATATTAAAGAGGCTGTTCAAAGAAGTTTTATAACTAGATATTTATAATCCGGATAAGTCCTCTGAAAAAAGCCTAGTGAAGTTTCAGCCAATTACAGACTGATATTCAACCTCCTCTTTCTCTCTGAGATACTTGAGAAATCTGTTGCCAACCAGCTGTGTGACTTTCAGTCAGGATTCAGAGTTCATCCCAGCACAGAGACAGCTCTGAATGTTACAAATGACCTTCGAGTTGCATCAGACGCAGGCATGAAAATAAACTGTGTCGCAGCAGACAGCTGTCCGACCCCGAGCCGGGTTCTGCTCCAGCTTTCTGCCTCTTTGACATGAAGTTTTTTCCGTGCTTGCTCATGGTGGGAATCGTTGTGTCATGATAAAACTCTGTGACATCACAAGTCCATGTTTCATACTGTCTGTGGACGGAGCCTTTCATGTTTCATGCTCAGTGCAGTTTCTCCCTCACAAAAGAGAGGACGACTCGAGGGGTTTGCAATCAACAGTTACGCCGCTGGATGGACGGCACTAAATCCAAAACACTGCTCCTTTAAGTGAAGCTTCAGGTGAACCAGGTGAAGCTGAACAATATAAAACACCAGACACCAGTACTGTGAAGCTCTCCAGGCGACTTTCTAGAAACCTAACGAGATGAAACGTCTCCTCTGCTGTGGTGTGTGCGCCCTCTGCTGGTTCACAGCTGAACTGCAGCTGGTGCAACACTGGTGCAACACACCTGACACACACACACACACACACACACACACACACACACACACACACACAGATTTGTGCTAAGTCATTGTGATGTAAGCTTGAGTCACTAAGCAGCTGCCACATAAACACACACACACTGTTTATCTCCTTCAGTCTGAGTCACTGCTGTGACATCTCCATGTGTGTGACCATGACTCAGCGCTTCAGCCTTCACCTGTCTCACTCTCACTCTTCAGCTCAAGTAAAAGTCAAACTACTGGCCTGTAAACAGTCAACACAAAAACATCTGATTTACTGTGTGTGTGTGTGTGTGTGTGTGTGTGTGTGTGTGTGTGTGTGTGTGTGTGTGTAATCCAAATCCCTCGCCCTCCACCTGCTGCCCCTGAGCATCAGATGACTCATGCTCATGCAGCAGGTGAGGAAAGGAAAGAAAAGAGAGGAAAGAAAGGAAAGAAAGGGAATTTAAAAAAAAAAGTCTGAGTCGTTGTTGTCGAGGTGATTAAGAGGAAAATGATGAGTCACTCCTTTAATCTGTCACCAGCTGCTGTTGATATTAGATATCTTCAACTTTGGCCTTAATCCTGTAAAAAACATTTTACTGCCTCTACTATAATAATTACGGTAAATATTCCTAACTTTTCTACCATTAAATAACTTTATTTACCTCCTGTTGACCCACACTGACCTGTGATCAGGTGAACGGTGTCGGGAGAAGTATGTAACACTTTACGGCACTAAGTCACACAGCACCAACTATTTCACTGATTCTGGTGAAACTGGACCACAACGTGACAGAGACGTGCCCGGTGCGGTTTCAGGGTTAGTGGCGTTTTGTATCACCGGGAAGAAGAAGAGGAGGTTTACAGACCTGTGGTGCAGAGCTGGTGTCGTGCCAGAACCGGAGCCGGGCTTGCAGGCATTTTAAACGGGCTCGGTAGCCTTTATGGATGTAATAACAGTGAAAAAGAGACGGAAGATTACGTAGATGGTGGAAGCTAAAAGAGAAAATGAGAAATTGAACGAGCAAGAAGCCCTCGGACAAGAGTAAATCTGAAACTGGGGGGCCACTAAATCACAGAAATACCATTTTCTGTGGATGTCAGAAGTAATGTAATGTTTAGCACGATGTTAATAGACCTCTGCTAATGTTGTTAATCTGTCATAATCACATCAGAGGTCAGAAAATCGAAAGGCTTTTATTTTAAATGTCACTATTGTAGCTATTTCTAAAAGTTTTGAGATTTTATTTGATTTCTGAAAATCATCTTGCTCAAGTCAAATTTATTTTTATTGCCCAGTACAACATTTTTCAATCATCTTTAAAAAGACAAGTCAACAAAACATCATATGAAAACAATTGAAAGGATTATATGACATATTGTCTCTGTGGTTAACAGTAAATCATCTCAGCAAACAAGCAACCAGGACCAACTGCCGGCCCTAATCAGCAGAGCAGTTACTGCACCTGTTAGAATGTCAGTTGGAAATGCTGACAGAGAGAGAGAGAAAATGCTGAGACCACCCCTCGAACAGGAAGGATTTCTGGCCAAACCGTATTTCCAATCATTGAACCGAAATCACTGGGAGCATCCTGAGCCCTTCCTGAACGTCTACATAGTTATTTTGTGTTGATAAAGTGAAGAAATGTGACCTTTAGAGCGATTCAAAGAAACGTTACTTCTGCTTTCCTCCAGAAATGTTCCCGCCTTTTTACCACGGCAGTCTATGAGGCTGTGGATGGGTGTTGGTGGCGCATCTTTGTGTGTTACGCCAAAACTATAAGGCTGACAGCTTTAGCAGACGAATGTGAGTGAGAAGACAAATTTTCCTACGTTTCTATGTATAAATCATGTCTGTAGTGGGGCATTTGAGGCCACGGTAGTCGAATACGTTTTATTTTTTCACTGATTTTTCTCTCTGCTCCTCACTCTAGCTGATGATGTCATCCACTCTAGCTCAAACATTCCGCCACATACACACCCATTATAAACCCAGAAATTTGAGTAAAAACCTGCTCAACTTTAAGCCTTGATAGTTTAAAAACGGTAAAAGCTGTCGATGAGTGAAGTGAATCCCTGAAGAGAAGACAAGAGTACCTACATTTTAAAGTTTAAATGAAGTCTCTCGGTGAAAGTATGCCAGAGCAGTTCATTGTTGAAAATGTCTCCCAATTTATTAATTTTTTTCTGGGTTTCCCATTCATTCATATGAGAAATTTTTTTGCAGTTTCGCAGCAACAACTCGTGAATTAATAGCACAGGACTCTGGATAAAAACGCACGTTTCAATATATAATTTGTTGGGGTCCTCTCACCAGTGCGGGCCACATTATTCGGTGAAAAAGGGCGAAAGATGAATAATAAGTAGGAAGAAACCCACATTTATAGTTGACTCGTGTCGTGGGCACTCGTCACTAATTAATAAACTGTACATTGAAAGAAGATGACATGTCTGTCAGTCAGAGATCACTGACCCTGTTCTACACTCACACTGACCTTGAATGGTAATATTTTTAGTTGATCCTTTTTATTACTAATGTATGGAAACATCTTCTCAGTGAAAGTGTGTGTGAAGGTGTGAATGTGTGTGTTTGTCTCAGCGTCAGAGAATGACAGAGTTCCTCTGTCAAAGTCCAGATGAACTCTGATCCTCTGGAGCTTCTTCTGGACTTGGAGAACTGTGAGTGGACCCGATGGAGAGGCTGCTGCATATTTACTGTCTGTTAATCCTATTCGCCACAGTCCAGACGTTATGCCCCCTTTCTTTTGGACGGACTCTGCTGCCACGCCCAGAAACCAGCCTGGACAGTCTCTGACTTCGACATCCCAGCTGTGAGTCCCTGAGTCGAATCCTTCAGAGCCCAGAACACGGCAGTAACAATCAAACCTCTCTGGATTGTCAGGAAGCTTCTGTCTCTCTCCTCGTCTCACACTGGTCAGATCTTCAGACAGGATCAGTTCTGGATAAGCAGTGTTTGGATCCAGAACCACAGGAGTGTAGGAGACCATGTCCTTCATGTTGTTCCAGATGTTGAAGGTCAGGTTGCCCAGGTGTTTGGTCTCGTCTATCAGAGCTCCTGAGGGCAGCTGTGGATCATCCAGCAGGGGGCGCTGCTGGACTCTTTGCACTGCAGCCTTGTAGTTGTGCAGGAATGAGACGTCTTCAGCTCTCAGCTCGTCCTCTGTGGCTCTGACGGTGTCTGAAAGAGCTGCTATCTCTCTGCTCAGAGCCTCTGTTTTCTCTCTTATCACTTTACTGTTTTGCTTCTCTTCCCTCCTCACAGCAGCGATCCTGGCCTCCTCTTCCTCTTCTAGAAACTGGTGAAGCTTCTTAAACTGATCCTTAATCTGCCTCTCTGTGCGTCGGGCCTGGACCTTCATGTGTTTTGCTGTCTGATCACAGTTTCCTTGCATTTCTTTACAGAGCTTCAGTTTCTCTTTTAAGGGTTTCAGGGATGTCTGGAGCTCCTCTCTGTGATCCTTTGCAGCTTCATTGATGGGTCTGAATCTGTGGTTGATGTGCATTTTTGAATCTCTGCAGACAAGACACACCGGCTGTTGATGGTCCAGACAGAAGAGTTTGAGTCTCTCAGAGTGCAGACTGCAGAGAGCCTCTGAAGATCTCTGATCTCTCTCCAACAAGAAGGTCTCACAAAGGTTCTTCAGTGCCAGGTTACAAGGTGGATCACTCAGTAAAGGTTGTTTCTTACAAACCGGGCAGTCCTTTATCTTTTTCTCTCTCCACCATCTCTGCACACAATCTTTACAGAAGCTGTGGCTGCATGAGAGGACGACAGGATCTTTGAAGATGTCATGGCAGATCGTACAGGAGAGATCCTTCTCAGAACGAGAAGCCATCTTCCTCCCTGAGTGATGCCAAAAACACGACAGGCAGAGCGCAAAAAACAGGAAGACACCGCTCCCTCAGTTACTTTCACTTTGTCAGGTTGCGGAGGAAATATTCAGTATTCCAGTAGTGCATCCTGTTCCTCTCGTCCTTCGGTTACGAAGATTAATGCACTTATGTCTCTCAGTTTTTTCTCTCTTTTGAGAAACGACTGCAGAAGAGAAACCAAAACCGAGTCCTGTTTGTCTCAGATGATGTCATAAGAGGTGGAGCTTTGTCACACCCCCCTTATTGTGTCAACATACTTTTCATGGGAAGAGCACAAAGAAAATATGACATGTTCTGACTTGTAGTCTGCCTGTGTGGAAAAAACAACAAAGTCACTCACTTTGTTTTTTCATCGGTTTCTGTTTGCTGTTCATTATCTTAAAGAACATGAAACAGCATCAACACTGCGCGACTAAAATCACTATATTATTTACATATTACTTTACAAAACAAAGCGACACATAAATCAAATACAGTGCAGGAAAATTACATGAAGGGGAACACCAACACACGTTCAATCAAAGTCAAAGCACTGAAAGATCCAGGCGTGAAGGAGAATCAAAAACATCCACGAGGTTTACGATAGGTGGCTCGGACATCTGATTAGGATGCCTCGTAGGCGCCTGGAGTCTGGAACGGCCTGCTAAACCTGCTGCGACCCAGCCCCAGATAAGTGGATGGAAATGGATGGATGCATCAGTAGTATTCTGTAAAGTCGGCACGTTAAAAAAGAACAACCAAAACGAAAAACACCAGTAATCGAACATTCAATCTCACTTTCTGCTCTGCAGGGCCTTGATGTGTGGAACTTTTCTCTGTTGTAGTTTCTGTCACTTTCCATGTGAACAAATTGGAACAGGTATTTCTCTGCACCTCCCCCTCAGCTTTATAAAAGCTTAGCGAGAGTATTTGACTCCTTTTAGTGGCTGGTTTTAACTTAGCTTTGACACGTGCAGTTTGAATGATGAGAAGATAACAGAGTTCTGGTCGGTCCCTTCTGACCATTTATTGCATGCAAATTCAATTTGATCGTAACACAGAACAACAGGCACTGCAGGTCCAGCACGGTCAAGAACCTGTTGCCTCTTTCCAGCCACACCCCGCTGGCTGCAGTACTGCTGGGTCTTCTGGCCTTCTCTGCCTCTCTGGCTCCACCCTCCTTCCAGGTGTCCACCAGATGGGGCTAGATACACCCAGTCAATCACCACATACATTCACTGACATACACACCATAGGGAAAAACACATATTGGCTCCTACAGCGAGTTTCAGCCCATTGTTCAGCTGTCCAGCCTTTAACAGCCCCCTGCATGCTACCTGCTCAGGTGGTTCACGACTGACGACGTACAGTAGAATGTTCAGCACGAGCAGGCACAGGCAAAGAGAAAAACAGCAAATATTGGACTTTATGACAGTTTATGACAGGCACAAACACGACTCATAAAGTTGCTCCATACCTGCTGGACGTGTAAATAAGAATGTTTGCCAGATAAATTAAAGAGGTGATGATGTGACGAGCCAGCAGCGCCGCTCGCCCACCTGTCCAACCACCAGAACAGCCAGTGAATCAGAACGAGAGGTGACGAACCGAGGAACAGGAGTTGTTGTTTATTTTGGCTGTTCGGCATCAGTATCTCTGTGACACACCTAAAGTTCGTTAGTGTGGATCTATTTTATTTCTTGTTGAGGCAGGACATGAGAAAACATTACACATTACACAAGGACATCAGAAAACCAGACATGAGCTGTGAGGAAAATGTACGCTGGTCATTTTAGGAAACTTTACGTCTTTGTTTATCTCACCGTGGCTTCAAAGTCTCGTGGTTGAGTAATTGCTGGTTCATTGGGAGAAAATCTATCCATACAAACATGTTCTGCAGAAAATGCAGTTATGATTAACCCTGTTTAAACATTAACTTAATGCTGCTTAGAAGTTGGTATTCTTGTGAATTAGGACCTACAGTTTCAGAGTGTAACCCGGCTTTGGTAAATATGGACAGAAACTTATGATAAAAAAATATTCTGATACTATCATATTGTAGATAATCTGATGGTAATAAAGCCAATATTCAATATATAGCAAAGTATGGAAAATATTTACCATATTACTATGGAGCTCAACGTTTGGTGTAACTCTAACCCATGAATTTGAATTTTTCAGCTTCCTTTGTGTGTTGGAAAAATTCTCCTGCTCCTTGAGCTACATAAACTTTAATTTAAAAAAACTCTCCTATTTGATTTGTTGAAAGCCAACCAATGTCCGTTTGTCAGCATTAAAGAGTGGTCACACCGTGTTACCGACCTTTCCGTTGACCTCCAGTCAAGATAGCCGAGCAAACCGTCAACTGACGGGCAGAGAATTAGTTCAGTTCTTTTGTGAACTCGCTGATTTTTGAAGCGATGTCCTTCACGTCAGGAGATGACACTCTGACTCTGCTGTGGATCTCCTACGGAGACACTAAGCTCACAGTGCAGCTGAGAGTTAATTGTCGGTTTCTATTTAACGATCCACAGATATTGCAGAATTTATATTTTTTAAATCTAGTTTGAATTTAAACCTTATGTAAATGTTGCCTTAAATGTTTGGTAACGTCGTGAGATGATTGTGAGACGTGTGTTGAGCATAAACTCGAGTTACATCGTAGTTTTAGAAGTGTAGGTGTCCTCAGATACTTAACCTGGTTGCACAGAGCAGCCCAGCCTGTGTAACACTTGCTACTGATGCCAAATAACCCGAATAGGTTTGGTGCCGGTAACACACGGGAACTATATTGTGTCTAACTTCACATAAAAAAAGAGGTAAAATAACGTAATCAACATGAGATAATGAAGGAATCAAAGACGCGGTGATCACTGTGTGCGTGCTGAATGCAGAGTAACGCTTGGTGACATTTCAAACGTCATGTGGTCGAGCAGTAGGCTGACTGATCAAAGGCCTGAAACTCACCGCTGGTTTAAACTGCTCAGTTTGCATGTGACTGATCGCTGCAGAGGCGCAGAGAGATGGAGATGATTGGATCACTCAGCATGAGAAAGAAACACTGAAAGGCAGATTTACATAGACTGTACATAGTTCTTTTAATTCAACTTAAATATAATTATCAGATACATTTTAATCTCATCAGTTAAATCACATTTATATCCATGTGAATGTAGAGTTATTTTAAAGGTCAGTGGTTCCCGTCCTGCAGTAAACTGTGCGAGCGGACTTCATGACAGGAAACGCAAAATTACTGTCGAACTGGCCTAATTGTCTTTGTGTATTTTCTCACTTCCTGTGGGTGTGTGTGTGTGTGTGTGTGTGTGTGTGTGTGTGTGTGTGTGTGTGTGTGTGTGTGTGTGTGTGTGTGTGTGGGTTTCATGTCGCTGCCGAGCAACAGAGAGCAGACAAACATCCTCTGTCATTTTTAATGCTCTACATTTATGATGTCGCTTTGTTTTAAGGTCAGGTGATGTCCTCACACACACACACACACACACACATTTCTTTTTAAACATACAGTAGGGAAACATTATAGAGGGCGGGTTTGTTTTTCTCCTCTCTTTTCCTCCTATTGGTTGGCTTTGGACCAATCACCTTGCCTATGGTTACCCTCCACAAACTGTTCTACCTCAGGCTGTGGCTGCAGATGCAAGAGCAGTCGTTGTGAAGAGGTTTTTCCTTCTCTGTCTCGGCTTTAATTAATCCTGACTGCTAATAATAATACTAATCAAACAGCGAAGGTCCTGTCAGCAGCAGCAGACTCTCCTCCTCCTGCAGGTGAGAAACAACTCGTCTCTTGGTGTTTTGTCTCACGCTGAGCTGAATACCTGACAGGCTTTGCATGCCTCAATACAATGGGACAGCTTTTCTGAAACAACAAGTGGATTATCACAGAAGTATCAATACAGTAATACAAGTCAGAAGAGTGTCTGATGGTGTTCATTTAGTCATGTGTTACAGTCTGCAGTGTGTCTGTTATTGCATCGACAATACAAATCCACAGAACAGGTGATAAATGCTGAAAACATCTTCATATGTTTGGGGATTTTTCTGTTTTTTCGGACAAAGTCGAGTTTTAAAGCAACTTTTTTTGAGATTTTCTCATGTTTAATGTAAAAATCTGAACTAATAACTGCAGCCATTAAACAAATGTAGTATAATAAGTTACTTACTTACATAATCGTCACTAAATAAACTTCACATCAAACATATTCAAATTATAAGTTTTGCGACCTGAGCACACACACACAGTGTTTACATAAAATTTGAATGTAAGAAGAATTTCCATGTTTGCTTAAGTACAGTTTGAAAGTACTTGTACTCACTCAACTTGAGTTTTTCTCATTGTACTTGTACTTTTACTTATGATATTTATTTCAGACGTTTAGTTAAGAGCTAATTGTAGACACAGATTATTGTATAAATGAAATATAACTAACATGGAAATTATGATGTATAATAGCTGAAGCTGTGCAGCAGTCTATGAAGTCATTTACCCAAACTTTACTGTTTATATTTATATTGAATAGCCCGTTCTGCATAAACAGTACGTTAACTTTTGGTGTACTGATGCTGCATTGATGCTAATATACTTTTACTTATAAATAAATATCTGCTGTCAAACTTTTACGTAACAGAATATTTCCCTACTTTTACTGAGAGAAGGACTCAGGTATTTTTCCACCTTTTGTCTAAACTGCTGGTTCTCAAACTGTGGTGCAAGTACCACTGATCGAATGTAATGAACTAAGTCTGTGAAATGTTTCAGTATCAGTTTGTTACGTAGACGCAGCGTGTGCATATCACTGTAAGACATGTTTGTAGTTTTCACGGTGAAAAAACGCCAAAATGATGATGACAGTGAAACCTTCATGCAGGACTTTTATAGAGAATAAAGTAGCATTTTATATTTGAGTTGTTAATTGTACAGAAAACTCTGTAATATTTGTTTTTTTTTTACAGTATTTTCATATTTAATTATATGAAAAAAAAACTGTTTCTTTTACAGTACTAACATCCGAGTAACATCACAGCAGAAAGAGTTATACCGTGTTTATTATGGTTTGTTTTAACATACATTACATTCATGATTAGTTGTGATCATAGTTCCAGACTGGGAATATTAGGACCAGAAGAACCACTTTAACATGAAAGTGTGAAGTGTCTGTAGGTGATCAGGGTCGGACTACACTGCTAAACAATGTCTGTCCAAATAGTCGTACATGCAGACACGGATGTTTTCTGAGGCGCCATGCGGCGTCAAACGTCTGAGAAACTCTGGTCTCAATAAAAGGACACTCTGAAAATGTACAGTTTGTGTTTGAAAGACATTTTTCAGGCGGAAAACAAAGTCATGACTCGCTGCACCGGGCTGCTGATCGGGCTCCTGTGTGACTTCTGATGTAGTGTGTGTGTGTGTGTGTGTGTGTGTGTGTGTGTGTGTGTGTTTTATGGTTATCATCTGCTGTACCTACTAATTACCTGACTGAACAGCAGAACAAACTAGTCAGACAACCTCCACAACACACACACCGAACTGGTGAATGTGTCGACAGGTGACTCATGAAACTGCAAAGTAGCAGTGTGTGTGTGTGTGTGTGTCCCTTGATCGACGGTAACTATTACAAGTCAATAACATTCCTGTGGAGACATTAAACTGTGGAGACGTGCCGTGTTTCCTCGGGCTGCCTTCACGTTACACATGTTCTGACATAATATTTAAACATGTGCTGCTCGTTAGTGACACTGTTAACTAGGAAATGACTTTTAATTAAGTTTATGATGAGGAAACACGAGCGTGCTTATTAATTAAAGGGACTATAGTCTATGAATAACTTGTCTATAGTAAATATATTCAGTCTTTTTGATTTTTGCCGGTCAGACTGTTGTAAGAATAAGTTGTAATTTAATAGAATAAAGTTTAAAATAGTTTTGTTTTGGCAGAAAACAAGTGAAATATTATGAGATAGGATGAAAACTTTATGAGAAAAATGTTTAAATTATTTAAATCCTACCAGTGAACAGTTGATGCTCATGACTTAGGATGATTTAGGATAATTTAGGATGATTTAGGATAATTTAGGATGATTTAGAATAATTTAGGATGATTTAGAATAATCTAGGACACTAATTATCACCAAAGATTAATTTTTTTCGACATTATGACTCGATTCTCATAATTAATTCTTTTTTTATCCTTGTTGTCTTTAAAGTTCAGATTTCTCAGTAAACTCAAAACAATCTTTAACCAAAATACTAAATAGATAAATAATAAATACTGTTAGATATGCATGTACAGTAAAAGCAGCCTGAGAGTGTAAAAATACACAAATTAAAACCTTTATTCAAATATTAAAAACACACAGTTGGTTGTTTCTTGGCTGATGAACGTTTAGCTGCAGACAGTTATGTGTGTGTTTGTGCAGTGCACATGTGTTTGCCCTTTCCCCTACACAGGTGTGTGTTTACCTGTGTGTAGGTGAACACACTGCTGCAGGCGGAGTGTATAATGTGAGGGAGGTATGCAGCTCTGTGCAGACTGACGGGGATTACGGGACAGGCCGTTGGAAAGCCGCGGTGACTAAACCTGTTCCAACAAGTTGAACAGGCGACTTCGTCCAGGCGTCGACTGAGAATTTATTTTCTTCTTTTCATGCTGGATTTCAAGTTTCAGCTCCCAGGTTTATTTAGATTTCATTTCATGGTCACGCAACTTGTTTTGTTGTTCCTCTGCTTCATTGTAAAATAAAGTAATTACTTTATATTTAGTTAGACTCTTCTTCTTCTTCTTCTTCTTCATTTCTCTCTAACGATACGTTCAGTTCCTCTTTTTAAAAACACATTTTATTGGTTTTAAACATGCAGAGCAGCAGGCGAGCATACACACAAAAACACAGACCTCATACCAACAACTAAAGCTGCATCAAATAATCATGGGACAATAAATAAAACTCACAGCGTGCAGGCGTCAGCTGCTGTCATGTTTGGTGTCCTCCACTCTGAGGATTATTCTGCTCAGGTATGAAGTTTAACAAAGTGGGTCCATCCCTTCAGAACCAGCTCATCCACACACCTCACAACAGGAGGAAAGGAAAGAAATGTCTGTAGACTAGAGGGAAACACTTGGTGCAGAGGTTCTGATCCAGGTTTGCAGAACATTCTTTTGAGTTTTTTGGCTCAGGAGGAAAACACCAGTTTTATTTGAACCACCAGTTTACGTTCCTGAAAACAACCTGTGAAGTGTGTTGGGTTCAGTTTACATGTTGATGTGAGTCTGATCAGACGTCTGCCAATCATCCTCAGTGTGTTGCTCAGGTCTCAGGAGAGATGTTTGGCAGATGACATGTGACATATCACCTCTAATTTAAATTCCTCCTGTTATCAGGCCTGTTGTCCTGTTTTTGTTCATGTCAGTTACTTTCATGAAGAATGAGTCAGTCTGTCTGCTGCCAACAGTTTCATCTTTACAGCAGCACTTAACGAGCGTACAAGCATTTCTTTCACTGTGTGCAGTGTGAGCGCTGCAGCCTGGTACAGGTGAGCTGTCAGGTTTTATGAGGCTGCTGATAACACACGCACACACACACACACACACACACACACACGCACACGCTCATGTCTGTTCATGTTCAGACTTATTAAAACTTTTTTTTTCTCCGCAGCAAACATGAAGGTCGCATCTTTCAACATCCAGAAGTTTGGAAAAAACAAAGTGTCAGACCCCGACATCCTCAACATCCTGGCTAAGGTAACACACACACACACACACACAGCATATTACACAGTTTAAAATATAAATAAAAATATAAATATTATATATTAACTGATCTTTCAGTTAAATGACTAAACAGTGAAGGTCGTTCATTTCTTCATTTCTCCTGTCAGTATTTTAAATATTCAATATATTAATTTATTATAATGTTGATATATTATAAATATTAATTTAATATAATGCACTGTGTGTATTCAGTAACCTGCTCCCGTGCAGTTATTTCTATGAAATGATTCATCACACATATTCATAAACTCTTTATTTTATTTATTTCAAGTAGATCTGTGACTTTTTTCTGTTCTTTTTGTTTATTAGTTCTTGTTTTTAATCCACCTTGTGCACTTGGAGCTGCTGTGACAAGAGAATCTAATCTTAGAATTAAAAATAAAAAAACAATAAAATCATAAATAGATGAAATGCATTAAGGTTTGATTCTCCATAATTCAGACTTCCCTGTGTTGTTTTGTCTTTTACCTTCATGTTTACTCTGGATGTGTTAGTAGATTAATATCTGCTGCCTGCATTTTATTAATATCCGTCCTGTTTATGTCACATGATGTACAGCGTGAAGAACACGGTGCCACGATCAGCTGCTCTTCTTCCTGCATGTTGTAATAGTCACGCTGACTTCATGCACTCATTTATAACACCATAATACACTTTATATCACGTATATGGAGTGAAAACACGTGTTCGGACTCCTTCTTAATAAATCATCTCCAGTGATTTCATAATCTGCATCATCTCTGCATGAGTTCATGAATCAGTGCTGCAGGAATCCGTCAAGCTGCAGAAGTTCAGAGACAAAACTGGGAAGGAAGCAGCTGACATCACAGTGATGTCACAGTGACGTCACAGTGACGTCACAGTGATGTCACGCTGACGTCACGCTGACGTCACACTCTCTCTGTCTCTTCTGTTTCCAGATCATTTCTCGATATGACATCATCGTGATCCTGGAGGTGGTGGACGTCAGTGGAGAGTCTGTGAAAACCCTCATGGACGCCCTCAACAAGTGAGAGCAGTCTTTTATTATTATCAGATGAAGAAGTCTTCAGCGTTGCAGTTTTCTTTATGTACTGCAGTACTTCACTAATGTGAGGATGCATGTCAGCGTGATGAATGATGGGTCATCAGTCGTGCAGGGGTTTGTTAAGTTTGTCACGAGAGGTGGAGGCTGGCTGCGTCGCAGGTGGAGCAGAGTAAACAGATCAGATCAGGGGACTCACTGGTTGAACTGGTAAATCTTTAAAAGCTTGACGCAGCACAACACCAACTCGTATGAGATAATCCAGCTCTGGAGTCTAGACCGAGACCTGCACAGCCAGCCGGCCACACCCTGCCAGGACTCTGAGATCCATCACACCTAAACCTTTAAATGTATTGCTTGAACCTTTAGTCACACTCATCACGTCCGTCTGTCTGTCCAGGTCAAACAGGAAGCATCACTACACTCTGAAGATCAGCAGCCGCCTGGGCCGAACACGCTACAAGGAGCAGTTCATGTTCCTGTACAGGTGAGTCTGAACAGAGGGCTGATCCACATCAAATCAAAGATCTTTCTTCATATGCACTGACAAAGACACAACCTGATAATGTGTGTGTGTGTGTGTGTGTGTGTGTAGGGATGATATGGTTGACTTGGTGGGCTCCTATCAGTTTGATGACCAGGTCACTGAGGGAGGAGACGTTTTCGCTAGAGATCCCTACATCCTGAGATTCAGATGCCTCAATACAGGTACGTCACCCCCCCACCTGTCAGATAGATTCAGAAAATCAGAACAATAGGACAATGAAGTGTGTGTGTGTGTGTGTGTGTGTGTGTGTGCGATCTCCACAGTGCTGAAGGACCTGGTGATGATCCCGGTTCACACCAAACCAGAGGACTCGGATAAGGAGCTGGACGAGCTCTACGATGTCTTTCAGCACGTCAAGAAGAAGTGGAGGACGGATGTAAGGACGTGAACATCACCAGTACACAGACACCAATAAAGCACAAGAAATATAGAGATGTAGAGAAAATAGAGATTCTCAAACACAGTTAGCTGTATGTTAGAGGATGAAGCAGCTGAACTGTGTGTGTGAAAAAACTGAAAATATGGATACAGCTAAAGAAGAATGGATAGATGTGTGAAGTGGTCACCTTGTTGACGTCCTGCTCCTCTTTGGTCCAGAACATGATGATCCTGGGCGACTTCAACGCGGACGGTGCGTACCTCTCCAAGAGGGACATGAAGAGCATCCGTATCCGCAGCGACAAGAACTTCCACTGGCTGATCGGAGACGACGTCGACACGACGGCGAGCAACCGAAACGACCACACATACGACAGGTATGTGCGCTATTGTTAAGCCTACAAATGAAACCAACATGTTGCCAAAAACTTCATCAATCGTCCACTTGAGGCTGGCTCCAGAAGTGAGTCAGTCTCCATAAGTCCCCATGTCCAAATGTCCAACTTCACAGCAGAAATAAACATGTTTACAGTCTGGTACAAAAAACAGTTTTGGTCTCTGTAGCTAATTTCCCCGTTCATGACAACTGTACTGAGGGTGAATTTATATACAACTCACCTGTTCACATTATATTAAGGCTTCAAGTTATGCAGGGTTAAGAGCGTGGACGCTTTGATTGACAGGTGGGTGTCTTTAAAGTGTATATCCAAAAAATGTGAAATTATTTTTTTTAAGTTCCATGAAATACAGAATTACAGCTAAATATTTTATACTATATATTTATATGTGTATATTTTTGTTTTGCCTCCACGCTTTGGTTTGTTTTTTTAGTATAGTTTTATCTGTTTATGTGTTTATAAATCTTCATGTGTTTTGTTGTATTTGTAATATCTGCTGCAAGAAGGCGAGTTTCCCTCTAGTCGTAGCCACATAGGAGACTTAACATTACAAGTGAAACACGTGTGTCTGTATGTCTCTGTTCAGGATTGTGGTTTATGGAGACGACATGCTCCAGGCCGTGGTGCCAAACTCTGCCAAACCATTCAACTTCCAGAAGGCGTATGAACTCAGTGAGGAGCAGGTCTGTCTTCAAGTTTGGACCTCAGTTTGTTTTACACGACAGCGCCACCTAGCTGTCAGAGCGTGGAAATACTCAGTCCAACACAGCTCGGTTGATTCATTCAGAATTATCATCGTTCATTAACTGTTTCTCTTCCAGGCTTTGAAAGTGAGCGACCATTATCCTGTTGAGGTGGAGCTGAAGTCCCTGATAGAGACACCTGGAGAGGATGGTAACCATGGTAACCAGCACAGTTATACGTTTATAGATAGATAGATAGATAGATAGATAGATAGATAGATAGATAGATAGAGAGTCAGTCTGAGGTGTTCTCGTTAAAGGACTCAGTGGGTTCTGTGGTTCTTCTCTGCAGGTCTGGAGCACGAGAAGAAGCTCGTGGTCGTGGACGAGGGTCTGCTGGAGCTCAAGAGAGGAAACCTGCTGCTGGAGAGGGAGAAGCTCGGCCTGGAGATCCAGATTCTCCGGGCCAAGATGGCCAAGTTGGTGAGCAGAGAGGAAGTTTGAAACTCAGGAAAGACAAAAACAGACAGAAGCCACGACCTGCACACTCTGCAGGTGTTCTCTGGACTCCGCAGGTGTTCTCTGGACTCTGCAGATGTTCTCTGGACTCTGCAGGTGTTCTGGACTCACTCCACCGTACCTCAGGAGCCGCCATGGACTGCTGCTCGTATCTCCTCACCAACATGAACTGACACATACGCACAACTTCCACTTTAGTGTTTAGACGTTTGACTGAATTCATTTTTTTTTTTCCTTCACAATGAAATAAATTATAACCAGCTCATTCACATTCATCTGGACTCGTTCTTGTCTACAAACCAGATGACGGCGTACCAATAAATGCATCAGAAGTAACCTCTTCCACATCTTAAGTTATGTTTACAAGTCAACTGCAGCACAAAACCTTCTCAGGTTATCTGTGGCGATGCAACATGCTCCTAAGATTTGTGAAAACAGGTTCGTATCTCAAGTGTTTTGCAAATCTAGGTGGTAACCACAGACAGCTGTCATCATCATCATGCCTCACATCTCTTGCGTTGCATCTAGTACATCTTTAGGCCACCTCAGGATGAAAACGATAAAGTGTGAGACTTGGCATGAGAGTTGGCGATGGTCTAACTTTGGATCTTAAAGACGTTTTTAGATTAAAGCTGGTTTGTTGGTCCAGTGTTTTCATTTCTGCTGCCGCCTCAAACAAACCAAACTAACTTTAAAAACTCGATTTAACCGTTAATCTGATGATCAAACTTCTCGTCTGATTTTTTTTCCCCCAACATGCCAAGAATGAAAATAACGAGCAGTAATTACAAAAAAACTTTATTAGTATCTCCCTCTTTACAAGACAACAAAAAAGAACAGAAGTTGGGGTGAGTCGTGTTTTTTAAACACTTGAATCTTGGATGTGAAGGTTAGTGTGCATGACTGAGTGACCTGCTCTGATTATGATGCGTGTCCTTTAATTCATTGGCTGTAACGTTTTCACTGGTCGACACGAGGGCAGGTTGGAGGTGGATGAGGTTTCACGTTAAGTTGAGGAGTCTTCTCAGTGAGCACACACACATCGCAGACGCAGGGAGGAGTCCGGAGGAAGGACGGGGGGGGGGCAAAGAAACAAACATCGTCGCCAGATTCAAACTTTTACTTCTTGCCTGATTTCTTCAAGCCGCCGCCGCCTGGAAGGAAACACAGCAAACAAAGAAATCAGACTCATCCCAGGAGAAGCACAGACTCTAAATGAAAGCAGACCTGACGGATGATTCTTATTTTCACATAGAACACAGATCATTTCTACCATATTCTCTTTGGTTTAATTCACGTATGTCCTGACAGACTTCCAAACTTAAGCACGTGAGAGGTTATCGGCGACATCTTCGATACGGGACCGTTAAAGATTTGAGAATGAACCAGAGCCAGGAACCAGAGCATCGTGGCGGCTTGTTAGATGATACAGACTCTGTTCAGAGTTCTCCTTTTCTTATATTTGGTTGTTCTTTTAGCACTCGCTCGCCCTTTGTTCCCTTTTTGCCTCAGCTCCTTTTGTTAAAACAATTTGAACTTTCATTTAAGAAAACTCCTTTGTTTAATTAACCACAACACCTTGGTTTTATGTTACTGCCTCATACCCCTATATCTGGCTGTAACAGTCACCTACGAGACACCGTCAGGGCCACGTACGAGGCGGCGTCAGGGCCACGTCAGGGCCGCGTACGAGACGGCGTCAGGGCCACATGGGTCATGTACGAGACGGCGTCAGGGCCACATGAGTCACGTACGAGACGGCGTCAGGGCCACATGGGTCACGTACGAGACGGTGTCAGGGCCACATGGGTCACGTACGAGACGGCGTCAGGGCCACATGGGTCACGTACGAGACGGCGTCAGGGCCACATGGGTCACGTACGAGACGGCGTCAGGGCCACATGGGCCGCGTACGAGGCGACGTCAGGGCCGCGTACGAGGCGACGTCAGGGCCGCGTACGAGGCGACGTCAGGGCCACATGGGTCACCTACGAGACGGCATCAGGGCCACGTCAGGGCCACGTACGAGGCGCCGTCAGGGCCACGTACGAGGCGCCGTCAGGGCCACCTACGAGACGCCGTCAGGGCCACCTACGAGACGCCGCCAGGGCCACCTACGAGACGCCGCCAGGGCCACGTCAGGGCCACGTACGAGGCGCCGTCAGGGCCACCTACGAGACGCCGTCAGGTCCACCTACGAGACCTACGAGACGCCGCCAGGGCCACGTCAGGTCCACCTACGAGACCTCAGGACGCCGCCAGGGCCCAGGGCCACCTACGAGACGGCGTCAGGGCCACGTACGAGACGCGGTCACCTATGTGACCACCTATGAGTCTTCTGTGTCTGTCTCCTGTTCATACCCAGAGGTCCTTTCCCTGCAGCTTTGGCCTTCAGCGCCTCCATGGCCTTCTGGTCTTCTTTCTGTTTCTGCTTGAAAGCCATTTCATCCTACACACACACACACACACACACACACACACACACACACAGTAAGATAACAGTTATATCTCAGCTATAATATAACAATAATTGAAATAACACAGACTTACGTCATCCATCTCCTTGGATTGCTTCTTTGGCGCCTTCAGCGGTTTCTTTTTGCCTCCTGAGGACAAAAGAAACTAATATTTAGAAATATTCTGAATATTAGATCATTTACCAGCCGCAGAGCCTCGTTCACTGTGTCAAAACATTTATTATTTAACATTAATGAAACAAAAAGAGGCTCGCGCTCTCTTTAGCAGCAGTTAGCTTCGTGTGGCTAACCCACGTTACGGTGAGTTTTGTGACGCTGCCAAACGATGACCTCTGTACATGTGGACACAGGTAACACGACGCCTCACCTTCTCTGCCAGACATGTTTCAGGTTGTTCACGGCGCAGTGGAGACAGATTAATACACGCGGATTAATAATCCAGGTAACAGGCGCTGCTAGGACCTCCACTGAGCCACAGGACCGGAAAGAGAACGATGACGGTGTGCCTGAGTGTTTCGGTCGAATGAGCGACCGTGTTAACTGGTGGCCTCGACGTCACCGTTGAAGTTAGCAGGCAGCCGGAACTAATGATGGGAAGTTCGGTTCTTTTTAGTGAGTTGGATCATTTGTAGCGACGGGAAGTTCGGTTCTTTTTTAGTTAACTGGATTATTCGTAGTGATGGGAAGTTCGGTTCTTTTTTAGTGAGCTGGATTATTCGTAGTGATGGGAAGTTCGGTTCTTTTTAGTGAGTTGGATCATTTGTAGTGACGGGAAGTTCGGTTCTTTTTTAGTTAACTGGATTATTCGTAGTGATGGGAAGTTCGGTTCTTTTTAGTGAGCCGGATTATTCGTAGTGATGGGAAGTTCGGTTCTTTTTTAGTAAACTGGATTATTCGTAGTGATGGGAAGTTCGGTTCTTTTTTAGTGAGCTGGATTATTCGTAGTGATGGGAAGTTCGGTTCTTTTTTAGTGGGCCGGATTATTCGTAGTGATGGGAAGTTCGGTTCTTTTTTAGTAAACTGGATTATTCGTAGTGATGGGAAGTTCGGTTCTTTTTTAGTGAGCTGGATTATTCGTAGTGATGGGAAGTTCGGTTCTTTTTTAGTGGGCTGGATCATTTTTAGTGATGGGAAGTTCCCACAATACTTACAACAATACGCCAAAGGTGACTTGACTTGACTTGACTTGACTTGACTTGCCCAAGAAAAAAATACTTGGGACTTACTTGCAGACATGGGATCAAGTCACACATGTGCAAGTGTCAAGCAAGTCTCAAGTCTTAACCTTCAAGTCACAAGTAAGTCCCAAGTATTTTTTTCTTGGTCAAGTCAAGTCACCTTTGGCGTATTGTTGTAATTTTAGCTGCAGAATCTGATCTTAATAAAGTGAAAGGCAATATATAAGTAAGTGTAAGTAAACATAACTGGCAAATGTGCCCAATCTGTTAAAAAATATTTGTATTGTAAATACTCATGTTCAGTAAAATACATCACGGAATCAAACAAAACAGTGATAAACGTAATTATTAGTTATTTATTGAGGGCAAAAGTGATTCAACGTGACAACGTTATTCTGAGCCCACATCCCGCACTGTAATCAGCAACATTATTTAAAAAAAATAATAATAATAAATACATTTCATATTCACACTGAAAACATTATGTGAATAACACTCAAGTCATTCAAGTCATCATGTCTCAAGTCAAGTCCTGAGTCTTAAACTTCCAAGTCCGAGTCAAGTCTGAAGTCATAAAAATGGCGACTCGAGTCGACTCGAGCCCAAGTCACTAAGTCTCAAGTCCCCATGTCTGCTTACTTGTGGCTTGAAGGTTAAAGACTTGAGACTTGCACATGTAAGACTGTGAGTCTTACTAACGGACTCGGGTCACTTATTTTCAGACTCTGGTAAAATCAAACGAATAAAAACCAGGCAATTCGCGGGGACAGCTTCGTCCCGGTCACCAGTTAACACGGTCGCTCGTTGAACCGAAACACCGCCCGGCTGTCAGCAGTTGACATCAGGATGCTAACTCGTTAGCACGACAAACCTCGTCTGTTATGACACGTGCGCGGTGACGACACTGAAGAAAACAGGTTTGTTATTAATTGATTTTATTCCCACACATTAAATTAAATAAATTATCGAACCACAGCTGGAAGAAAGTCAGTTTATACAAGTGACTGTTAGCAGCTAAAGGCTAGCCGGGTTCACCTTGATGCAGGCTGTAATCTGATTACTCTGGTCATGTATCAGTATTCAATAGATTAGTATTAGTGTTATGGTATAATCCTTCATCATGCTGCAGCAGCATGCACGTGCTCAGGTGTGTGTACACCTGCCAGTCCAGGTGAGTTTAAACCTGTAATTTAAGTTTTACTGTAAAAAATTAAATTCAGAGAAGTTTTATTTATGAGGTGACACCTCTGCATTCATGTTTTCAGAATAAGACACAATTCATCGTCACAGTCGACTGTTTGTTTTCACTGAAAGTTCTTTATTTATCTTAGAATCATGAGGTTTTCTGTCATTTGTGTCGTATTCATGTATTTTTTCCAACAACAGACTGTCTGGGTTGTTATTTTCTGATCATAGATCAATATCAGTGCACACACACACACACACACACACACACACACACACACACACTGCCAGTCATTCAGATCCATTTCAGGGAAAATGCAAAACCTTTTATTAAAGGTATCACTGCAGTGACTCGAGCCTAAAAGTCTAAAAGTACTTTACAATAAAACAAAAAGTTAAAGAATAAGATGTGACCTGGAACATAAAAAGTTCATCTAAAGGTTTTTCAGAGTGAGTCTGCAGCTCTGATCTCATCAGGTCCTGACAGCGAGGACCGACGCACCCGAGAGGGAGAAGTTCGACTGAGTAACTCTGGGCGAGGCCGCGGCGTTTTAAAAACGTCGTCTGAATGAGACCGGACCTTGAACCTCTGCGTCGTGCACAGTTTGTCAGTCACAGCTTCTTCTGTTGGCAGATTTCAAGCTGCAGTCCTGACCGCGTCTCTTCTCAATGAGGTACGTCTGGTTCTATAACCTCTACAACTTCCTCCCTCCAGATATCACACACTCCAAGTCAAGTCCAGTAACCATCGAACTGGTTTGTGCAATACATCAGTGAAATCTTCCTCACATGCAAACTGCACCTTTAAACAATCAGTGTATTCTCTGTGCAGTCTCTCAAAGACTAAATTATTTATAAGGTTTTAGATTTGCATATTGCATAGTTCACTGTTACTGTTATTTATAATGTGTGTATATAGTGTTAAAGTTTTGTTTCTTGCCGTCACTCACTATCTCACTGACCGTTTGGGAGCTGCTGTAACAAAAACTATTTCCCCGCGGGGATTAATAAAGTGTTTCTGATGCTGATGATTAATGTCTTGACTTCGTCAGGTACAGAGGAGCTCAGATCTGTCTCTGGGCTCATGGCTCAACCTCTCTGTCCCGCCTCTCCGTGGCCAGCAGAATCACTCCGGTCCGAACCTACAGCGCTCTCCATCAGCCCGGTCCCCCTCCGCCCGCTAACCCCGTCCCTCCTGATGGGAAGGGCGGTGCTGAGGTGGTGAAGGAGCGAGCCGTCGCTGCCTTAAAGGTACAAAAAAAAATCTGTCCTCCGACTGTTTGTGACGACTTCATCGCTGCTGACGTGTTGACCGGCGTCACGGCTTTGCTTTCTCTCCAGTACGCAGGTGATTTGGGGCGGCAGTGGGGTCAGATGTCGGCTCAGAAAGCCACCGCGTCGGTCAATTACTGGTGGGAGAGGTACGAGGAGTTCGTCGGGCTCAACGAGGTCCGCGTGGCCCAGACCAAAGTCACAGAGGTCAGCAGACGGTACTCACTCTGGGTTCTCCATGGCTCATTGCTGAGGAAACATCCTGAGTCTCAGACTTGTGTGTGTTACTTCCAGGCTGAGGCAGCGTTCATGGTGGCCAGAGGGATTGTGCGCGAGGCTCATGTCAGCCTGGAGGCCCTGCAGGTCAGGCTGAAGGAGATCAGAGACCGGCTGGACAGAGTGTCCAGGGAGGAGGCTCACTACCTGGAGCTGGCCACGCTGGAGCACAAACTGCTGCAGGTATTTGAAAACAGGCCGAAAAACAGGCAGAGGGAAACTTCAGGTACAATGTTTGACATCTAGACAGTTTGAAGGGAGAAGAAGATCCCGGACAGGAACGTCTACAGTTCATAATCTACATGTTTAGTTGAGTTTAGTTCATGACCGCCCATGTGGCTGCAGGAGGAGCGTCGTCTGCGGACAGCACACGAGAACGCGGAGGGTTCGGAGAGGGAGAAATTCGCCTTGTTCTCCGCAGGCGTCAGAGAGAGCCACGAGAAGGAGAGGACGAGAGCGGAGCGCACCAAGAACTGGTCCGTCATCGGCTCGGTGCTCGGAGCCCTGATCGGGGTCATGGGATCGACGTACGTCAACCGCGTCCGCCTGCAGGTGAGGACGGAGTTTGATTCGTTTCTTTAAAGTTTCAGCACCATGAGACTGAAACATCTCTGATCTGCAGGAGCTGAAGAGTCTGCTGCTGGCGGCCCAGAAAGGTCCAGAGAGTCTGCAGGAAGCTCTCCGAGTCCAGGCCGGAAACCATCGCTCCCAGCAGGACGAGCTCCGGACGCTCATCGACAACCTCAGGGTCGCTCTGAGTGACGCCTTGACACAGAGGGACCTCAGCCTTCAGGACAAGGCGGGTCGGACCTCAGGCTCGCCCGCGGTGCCTCTTTCAACCTTAAGTGACCTCCGCCTCAGCAGCCAAAAGACAGAGTCCCTCCTCGAGTCCCTCCCGCCACAGCTGGGTCAACTGGAGCAGGGACTCGGTAGAGTTGAGGGTGAGTTGTCGGTGGTGAAGAAGTTGATTGAGACCAGACCACAAGCTGAACCACAGGCTGGTCAGCTGCAGTTAGCTGCACCAGAGAGACCAGAGAGAGTGGACCAGTGGGAGTCGGAGACGGTGCTGAGGCGTCTGGAGGAGACGCAGAGGACACTGGGAGAACGAATCAGGACCAACACTGTTTATAACGCTGTGTTTACTTACACCGCCACCGCCGTCACCATCTCTGCTGTGTACCTGCTGCTCAGAGGAGCTGCTTAGACGTTCACATGCACTGTAACACTACCAGGACTAATAAATGATGCCAGAATACAAACATTCACTTTGTAAGTAACTCTATTTTATTCCTGTTTTATTTGTTTAAACTGAATCAATTTAATCCAGAATGAACGGTACAGTGTCGACGTGACGTCACACGTGAGTATGTAAACCACGAGACGTCGTTCAGAACAAATCAGTCGAGGCTGAAACAGAATCAACGTTTGGAGAAACGTAACCTGATGACGAGCGAGTGAGCGAGAACGTGAATCCTGCGACAGAGCCGGACGTGGTGTGAGTAGCATTAGTGCCGCGCTTTAAAGAAATTTAATGTGGAGTCTTTAGTGATGTTGTGTGCTTCTCTAACCCTAACCCTGCTGAACAATCAAACGTGCAAAAATGAATGATTAATCTACTTAAATGTATAAAACAAAAAAAAAGAATTGAATCCTCATGTTTGAAGCTGGACCCAGAGTTAAACTGAACGAGTATCCGAATCATTTTTGATAAATTGTCTCTGTTGTCTAATTATAGTTATTCCAGCCTTTGCTATCTACATCTCAGATAACTTTCTGTCGAGTGTTTGTGAACGTTTGAGAAGAATCAGCTGCTACATAAAGAGGTGAACTCAAAGCTTGTTCAGTCTTTACCTGCCGCTCAGAAACACGCAGCATGTGGCCAACCAGTAACCTGGTTCACGTCTTCTGTTCATGACCCGGCCTCTGAGACTCCAAGCTAAACGCTGAGAAATTATTGACTGATTAAAATATCTATAATTCCTCTTACAATGCTCTGAGATGATCTCGAATCACTGCAAACGATAACTGTCTGATGTCACTTGAATTTCCATGTTGCTGTTTGAGCTGAGCTCGATGAATTAAAGTGTCGAACGACTCGGACAGAACACCGTCTGCCTCCCTGTTGAAGAAAGACTCATTTATTTTTCACACGTGCTCGTCATGTTTATTCTTGGCGTCTGTTCAAACCTCTCAGAATATTCAGTACAGTGTCATACGATGAGGAGAGTTTCACATGTGAGAGGCTGAAAGCAGCAAAGCTTTTACATGAAATGATGAATCAGTCGAACTTGTTCCACTTTGTGAGGCGTTAAAGCTCCAGCAGCATCCAGCAGAGGGCAGCAGCAGCTAAACATGCAGCATGAGGTCAAACCTGCATCTTCCTCCTCCTCCATCAAGTCTGCTGCTGATCTTTGGTCTTCATGTCAGTGTAGTTAAAGGTGAACCTGAGCCTGAGTCAACCTGGACTGATGTAGTGTAACACATGATGTAAAAGAGAATGAATGGAGGAGTGGAGGCGTCCACATACTTTTGGTCACATAGTGTATGTGCCCTGTCCTGGTTAATCCACCACAGCAGGTGTTAGCTCTTTACTTAGCACAGTGACTAACTGATGCTGGGAAACCACACACACACACACACACACACACACACACACACACACACACACACACACACACACACACACACACACAGACACACACAGACACACAAACACACAAACACACAGACACACACACACACACACACAAACACTCTCAGCTCTTGGCTGGTCGTGATGTTTTTGATCTGGAAACCTCGTTCTTTAATTAAGCTCTTTATAGATTTATAAGCTGAATGAACGGTCTGAGCGTCCTGAGCTTTAAAGGGGTTGTGTGGCTGGCCTGGATACGTGCTCACACACACACACACACACACACACACACACACACACACACACACACACACACACACACACACACACACACAACATGTTTTGTAGTGACTTTTCTGCACCGTTGCAACAAACAGACCACACGGCTGGCCCACATTTAGGCCACGTGTGACGCAGGAAGCTGTAAAGTACTAACAAATGCAAACTATACTCAGTGCATTGACAATATTCCTCAGTGAACATCTGAAGCTCTGCTGCAGCCTGCGTATCAGTAAAAACAGATCTGACACCGTTCTCGTGCTGAGGACGTCCCAACAGTCGTTTAAAGAAAAGTCCAGACAAATAAACGTCTCTGCTTCTGAACCCTGAGCTCAGGACTATTCTTTAAATCCAATCTGGTGTTTGAATAGCGGCAGATCGCCACGAGTAAATCATTTCAGCAGCTCATACTCAGACTGTGGCCACCGTTTTATAATAATGAATGGTCGTGGACCCGATCTGCAAACCCGAGCCAGGAGACCAGAATCAGTGAAACAAAGGTAGAAGACCTGGGCTCTGTGACAAGGGGATGACAGGACTGGGCTGGGCTGGATGTGGCAGGTCCGGGTGGTTGAGCTGGTTTTCATGTAATGCTCAGATGGGATGACTGGTAACAGGTCTTGGTGAACTGACAGGTGAGAATGAACTGGAAGCCATGTCGGGCAACACACACAGACAGAACCAACAAACGTTACCGAACAGGGTGGAGGAAACACAAACACATTTAATACTCAATCAGTGCAGGTATGTGGAGTTTGTTGTTGTAACGGGGTCTGTAATACAAACACAAGCCGGCCCAGCTAACAAACTGAGCTAACAGCAGCTACAGTGTGCAGAAGTTTAGTTTACCGTCCATCTGGAAAAACGGAAAACATTTTCGATTTGGGTTTGTTTCAAGCGTATTGAACCTTCAACCATCACGACTGCATGTCTATCCCCAACCCTCAGCTTCGCTTAGTTCAAGAAAAGTCCAAAGTAGAGTCAACAGAATCAGACTTTAATGACGTACAGAAAAAACAACCTAAGGCAGCTGAGGAATCCAGCAGAAGCCCAACATACTGTACATAAATCCAGATCTGAGAAAGACTAAAGCTCCAAAGAACACACGGAAGCCAAGTCACAAATCACAGGTGGAAACGAATCAGGGCGGAACAGATCATCAAAATTCTTTGAAACGACGCCCGAAGAAAAAATCTTTCAACATAAAACATGAAGTGCTAAACACACAAACTCATGACTCATGGCGGTTTGATGCAGTTGCGCGATTCTCGCAATCAGTCATGCAGTTTGTGGCAGTGCAGGTATGTGGAGCTTGTTATCTGTCGGTCTGCGATGGAAGCTAGACTCCCGAGCAAAGATCTATAACCAAAGGTTGGTATGAAATGGCACAAACACTTCCCGTCGTCTTTGCGCGTGGTCACCTTCCACCCTCATTACCTCATCTCGTGTGGGAATGTTGCGGATGGTTGAGAGCACATTGTGCGTCACGTTACATTATAGGTAGATAAACGACGGCTGATAACTTGAACTCAACAGAGTCATGTTGCCAGATCTCACGAGAGTTAAAAATGCACTTGGGCGTTGTTTTCTTTGGAAGTTGTTTTGGACTACAGCCTCGGGACAGGGGGAGTTTTGTGTTGGCGCCATTTGCATTTCAGCGAGCTGCCCTGTGCTCTACACTTCAAAACATATGTACAACTCACATTTGTATATAGTGGTATTCACCACAACCGCTTCAGTTTCACGTAGACAAACTGGCTGAAACTAAGGGGGGAAAAGTGCCCATCGTTCCAGACTCAACAACTTGACTGTCGTGATCCGTGTACTCACAGAACATTTTGACATAATTAACAACGTGAACGCACTTATATACTGAAAGAAGTAAGAGCAGGTACGGAAGTATGCAAATTGATGTTTAAGAGCAGAGGAACAAAGAAAAGAGGCAAAATGTTGGTGTCATCCATTTTCAGGCCTTACCCACAACCGAGACAGACACAGGTCTTAGAGTTCTGCTGATCCGGGGTGTCGATTAGCTCAGTTTGTAGAGCATCCGCCCCATGTACAAGTCCTTGCCGAAGCGGCCCAGGGTTTGAATCGGACATGCGGCCCTTTGCTATGTCATTCCCCATCTCTCTCTCTCTCTCCACATTCCTGTCAGTCTCTATACATAATACACAATAAACTTAAAAAAAGGCCAAACAAATACCTTAAAAATCGATGAGCTTTCATTCTAAACCGTCTTCGGCTTGTGGCTACGATATCTGAAACGCTCCCGGTGAGGATTGAAACAGTTGCATAGCCGCGACGTGACCGAGACGTGCCCGGTGGGGTTTTCGGGGTAACTGTATTAAATGATAAATTGGTGGAGTTCATCCATCTGACTCATGGAGGTGTTCAGCATGACTTCAGCATTGCGCGATTCAACATAACGCTGAGTCATCTGGCAAAAATAAATAAATACGACCTGACCTTTGTATGAATTTCTAATCTTGGTGTGAGATAAAATAATCGATGTGATGACTCTGCAGGTTTGTATATTCTTGTCCTGTTGTATTATAACCGCTAACACCACACTGGATATCTGAGTAGGCGTCAAATGAACAGTTACTCAAACTGGACTTACCGGATTGGATTTCATCTCCTGAATCTAGACTTAGTGTAACTACTCACCCGTTGTTTACTTTATCACTAATCCGACATTCACACCTAACCGTAGCGATTGTGTTTGGAGGTGTGACGGGAGCTTTTGAGCTTCTCTCCTCTGTCACGTTTCATGTACAACATGAGTGAAACACCATGAATGTCTGCGTGGAGAGACTTGCTAAGATTGATCATGTCCACACTAGTTTCAGACAGTTCGAGGAGGCACATGCTGAGAATTCACAACGTGGCCTGGCCGGAGATGGGATGACACAATGATCAGTCAGTGTGTGGCCGAACAGTGAGGAGAAAGAACTGGCAGTGGAGGACAGGCAGAGATCCAAACGCCTTAATTCAGACCAAATCAGGCCGCGCGGCGGATTGTGTTAATTAAAATGTGTTTAACGCCATGAGAGCTCCCTCACTCTCATTCTCTGTCTTTGTAGCTTAACCACTGCTCTCTCTCTCGCTCTCAAACCAAAGGAAACTTCTTCGTGCCACTGTTTTGCAGCACAGACTGTGGACCGGTTTGACCGGTCACCACAGAGTGGCGTTCGGTTGCCTTTTTCCAAAAGTTGAATCTGGCTCGGATTAATAAGCGTAGTAATAAGTCCATTATTATTACCGGCTTTGCTCCCTGTCAGCATTTTGCCCGTCTGTAAAGATTTTCTTACCTTCCTTCATTGAAGTTCTTCAGCCTCGGAGGCTGCTGAGCCTGGTTACATTGCCCGCTTGTCCAGCTCCTGTTCTGGCACGACACCGGCTCCAGCTCCCTGCCAGTATTCCCTGTAAACCTCCTCCTCCTCTTCACTGTCCATCAGGAAACTCTGTAAATCACAGAGAGTTGAGGCGAAGCAGCTGGAGGACGCCGTGACCTTGTTTGTTTCAAACATAATAATTACCATCACAACTACATGTTCAACCCCGACTCCATCGTTAGACGAGTTTTTGCATTAATTTAACCCGACGTACAACGAGCTGTTCTGGCTCCACAAGGGTGGAATGAGGTGCTGGTTGACATTAATCAGTTTTTTCTCTCTTTTATTATTGTGCTTAATTAACTAATTAATGCAGCAGTTGAAGCGATGCAGCATATTTGATGTACTTGCGTGATTGTTTGAGGGTTGGATCCATGTCAGTGAATGTGAAAGCAGCTGGTCACAGTCATCAAACTGAACTGATTTTAAATGTTGTTTACTTACTATTTAAAACACTAAATAACTCCGGACTGTGTCTGTTACTGTTTTGAGTTTGTTTCTGTGTTTCCTGTTTTATTTTGTAGTTCCACCCTGTCTGTCCTGTCTTATTCTACTTCCTGTCTTGTTTCCTTCCTTTTTTTGATTTGGCCCCTGCCCCTGATTAGTCTGTCCTGTATTTAGTTCCTGTGTTTCCTTGTCTGTCGTTGTTTGTTTGGTTCTCTCTGTGTGTTTGTATCTTGCCTGTGTTCCTGTTTTTCTGGATTTTTTGCCTTTTCTTAGTGTTTTCTGGTTTATCTGTATCTTATCTTTGGTTTATCTGTTTTTTGTGTCCTTTGGTTTTTGGAGTCCTGCTCCCGTCTTTCTTTGTGTTTATCCTTATCCCCTCCTTTTTTTTTTGGTTATTAAAATGAGCTTTTGTGCACCTTCACCTGCCTGCAGTTTGGAAACCCCCCGACATCATGTGATGTTGTATTAAGTTACATCTCTTCTGAGAATCAGGTGAAGCCAGTCTATCAACATTGTTCGAAACCATTGGACACAAACTAAAGGAAACTATTTTGCAGCCCAGACTCCGACTTTTCACTTTTGAACTTTTCAGGCCAAATGTGAATCATTTACCGTCTTAAACCTCTTTCTGGTGGTCCAACATCCACTGAAGCCCATTTTCACTCATCCACCCAGCCAACCGCCTATCCGGATCAGAGCATGATGTAAACAGAGTCTGAGTGTTGTTCACTTGCTATATTAAATATTAAATACCTTGTTTCTTTTGCGGCCGTGACATGTTTCTCCTCTTAAAACATTTTGTCCTTGAATCAGAAACCTGTGCATCAACATTGCTCACATGCCAACTATTTTGCCTGTGGAAACAGCCCCGTCCGTCAAACATGCTAAAGCAAATAAAAGCTGACATGAAGTGCTGTCTGAACATGCTTCAAGGTGACTTTAAATGTTTCACGCAGCTCGTCAGTTTGAGAAAGTTATGAAAGCTGTTGGTGGAGGGACTTGAGACGCTGTTAGATAATCTGACGAGCTTTGTTTGAAGCCTCTGTGTGTAAAAGCACAACCTGTGCCGGTAAATGTAAATTAGAGCACACAAGTTTTCATGTTGAGTTTTGCATATCTTCCCTCAGCCTATGTGGGTTCACTGCGGGTGTTCCTGTTTCCTCCCGCAGGACACAAAACACGCAGATTAGTTTAATTGGTGACTCTAAATTAGTCGTAGGCGCCTCTAGGCTCCATGGCAACCTTCTAATAAAGCTGATGCACGGATGGAAGTTCATACGTGAACGCATTCTTCACTGGATGAGCCCTGAAACTCTGACAGTCACGTCATTAACGGCAGGAAATTGTATTGTTTGACATGTGAGGAAGGGGAGAGGGCTGAATGTGGGCGCACATGAAGACGCTGAAGGAGGGAGGAGCCAGTTATCTCCTCACATGACAGCGTATCCAGGTCACCCAGTTCACTACACTGTGCTATGCAGTGTGTGTGTGTGTGTGTGTGTGTGTGTGTGTGTGTGTGTGTGTGTGTGTGTGTGTGTGTGTGTGTGCTTTCACAAGCTGTCATTCATTCATCAGGTTCACTTTATTGTCCTCTCTGAGATTCATTCTGGACCCACAGTGTGAGATTTCTTTTTACAGGCCCTACTTACCTCTTAAACAATTCCCTATTCATTTAAAACAGCTATAATTGATATTTTATTTCAATAATAAAGTATTAAATGACTTTGCTTTAGCCGCCCACCTGCAGCTTTACTGTCTCTCATAGTGTTATTTTTGGCCACAGCTGTGTTCAGAGAAAATCTCTAAAAACCCAAAACAAAAAGAAGTAACACTCCGTTCAGCGCCTGTAGGCAATGACACAATGTCAGTTATTGTAGTTTGGCAGTTGGAGCAGGGGTGGCCGTGACACACGGCTCAAGCCCAGCTCGGCGTCTGTCTTTCAGCCTTTTATTTCACCAAGCTCTCACCAACCACTAAAAGTCAGTCCCACATTTACTCTTGTCCGGCGGCTTCTTGCTCACTCACTCTCTCCTTACCTTCCTCCGTCAGCGTCCCCCTGTGGTCTCTTCTTGTCTGACTTCATGTCCATAGAGGCTGCTGAGCCCGGTTACATTGCCTGCCTGTCCAGCTCCTGTTCTGGCACGACACTGGCTCCAGCTCCCTGTTAGTATTACCTGTAAACCTAACAGCAGCTACAGTTTACTTCACTGTCCATCAGGAAACTCTGTAAATCACAGAAAGTTGAGGTGGAGAACATTTTCTTCATGAAATATGATCCAGTTTCACCAAAATCAGTGAAATAGTTGGTGCTGTGTGACTTCAGCAACAAAAAATATTAAATATATACGAAAGTATCCTTTAATACGACAGCAGTGAACGTCTTAAAAATGACAACTGCATTAGCATGTGGTAATCACTAATGATTTTAACCCTCGGTATCTGTCTCAGGTATTTTTACGACACCGACAGCGGCATGTTGAAAAGGTTTTATAGCTGTCGATTCTAACAACATGTTAACATTGACCTGTGATCTTTATCTTTATGTTTCTATCTGACTGATAACAGACGGTTCACTGTGGAAAAGTTTAAGATGCTTCAGCTGGTTATCTTTATAAACTTAGCTGTGTGTCACTTCCACCGTTTAATATTTATTTACTTATTGTGTGACTGTGACTTTATTCCAGTAACTCCCGTATGATTGGTTAATCATCTTCGACATAATAAAATCATTATTACACATATGCAAACACTCACACACTTGTTGATTATAAGATAAAGCTCATTCACCGACAGCGAGCAGCTGAATTTATTATGAGCTGGTATTTTTCCAAAAGAATTAAAATTTCACTTTGTCCTCTGCTGTTCTGTCTTATGTGACCAAATACCTGCAAAATGAATGACGTTCCCATCATCCTGAACTTAGATAGTAAACAGTGTGAAGTGTGGATCCCTAAAATCTGATGTAACTTTGTGATATTTGCTGCTTTTATTTACTTTTTATATTTTACATTCACTGTTACATTGTAAAAATAAGCTTCATTTCTAAAAATAGAAAAAATCTTTAAGTTTAGTTCATCAAACAAATTAAGACCAGATAGATTTAATCAATTTGAGCCTGTTCCTGATTGGTTAAAATGTGCCACATGGTAAATATTTAACAAGTTGTCTATTAATCTTCATTCTTCAGCATGTTAATGTCTCACAGAGCCTGCTTCAGCTCATCCTTTTGACTTACGGCTCTGATAAACCCAGCGGACACCACCACCACCTCAGCACCAAACAACAGTCAGACAAAGTTGGAGACTGGCTGGTGAAGGAAATGGAAGATTTAGCAACTAACGAGCCGAATAACCAGGAGATTTAAAAATACATCAATAACAGCAGCATTGGTATCAGTTGGTGTTGTTGTAATGCTTATCTTACAGCAGCAGTAGCTCGGTAGTAGCTCTGGCTGTAAACATGCAGATTGTGTTTCATCTCTCAGACTTTGGCCTCGAGTCACGGATGAATAATTTATTACAAACTCTGTTACATCCTCCAGTGACTGCACGAGTTTATTATTTACAGTGTGGTGTTATTGTGGAAAAATGACTAGAAAATTCACGCTGGAATTTGGAGAGTGAAGAGTGAACTGTTGCCGGGGGTCTTAGCATGTTAGCAATTAGCATGTCTTTACAGCTAACGCGCTAGCTGCTCTGCTGTCTCTGTCATTTTAGACAGACGAGTTCAAATTAAGTGCCAATAACTGTTAAAATGGCCGCCACTGGGCTTCTGCCTGCCGGCCCTAATCAGCAGAGCAGTTACTGCACCTGTTAGAATGTCAGTTGGAAATGCTGACAGAGAGAGAGAGAGAAAATGCTGAGACCACCCCTCGAACAGGAAGGATTTCTGGACAAACCGTATTTCCAATCATTGAACCGAAATCACTGGGAGCATCCTGAGCCCTTCCTGAACGTCTACATAGTTATTTTGTGTTGATAAAGTGAAGAAATGTGACCTTTAGAGCGATTCAAAGAAACGTTACTTCTGCTTTCCTCCACAAATGTTCCCGCCTTTTTAACATGGCAGTCTATGAGGCTGTGGATGGGTGTTGGTGGCGCATCTTTGTGTGTTACGCCAAAACTATAAGGCTGACAGCTTTAGCAGACGAATGTGAGTGAGAAGACAAATTTTCCTACGTTTCTATGTATAAATCTTGTCTGTAGTGGGGCATTTGAGGCCACGGTAGTCGAATACGTTTTATTTTTTCACTGATTTTTCTCTCTGCTCCTCACTCTAGCTGATGATGTCATCCACTCTAGCTCAAACATTCCGCCACATACACACCCATTATAAACCCAGAAATCTGAGTAAAAACCTGCTCAACTTTAAGCCTTGATAGTTTAAAAACGGTAAAAGCTGTTGATGAGTGAAGTGAATCCCTGAAGAGAAGGCAAGAGTACCTACATTTTAAAGTTTAAATGAAGTCTCTCAGTGAAAGTATGCCAGAGCAGTTCATTGTTGAAAATGTCACTAATATATGTTTTAAACTGCTGCAGATATTAAATGAAAGGTTCCTCATGATCAGATGAAGGTCAACACTAAAATCTGTTTCCCTGCCGATGTTTTAAGGTCACATCTGACATTTATAATTGTGACAAATCAGTATTTTAATTTAATTAGTTTCATTTAATTTGTCACTGGTGTATTTAAAGACTCCAACAAATCTCCAACATGACTTAAAATAACTGTTTCCAGTGATCACCAACTCAAACTGAAAGACATAAAGAGGAACTAGGTCAAACAAAGCAAGCTCGTTCTTTTTAAATCTTTCTCTGCTCGAAGGCAAATTATGTTATTTAACACAAAAATGTGTTTTTGTGCCTCCTGGTCCTGATCTGATCCGATAATTCCCCCGCCTCCGAAGCCGTCCAGAATAGAATCAAACACGAGGTCTAATTCTGCGCGGCGACAACACTACAAAGAAGCTTACGCTGAGAAATAAAACATGACGGGTGAATTCTTTTCTATTAAAGTTAGTTTGAATTTGAGCTTTGTCGGAGCTCTGGGGTTAGCAAGTTCAGCAGACTGAGGGATTAGGGTCTGTGTGTGTGTGTGTGTGTGTGTGTGTGTGTGTGTGTGTGTGTGTGTGTGTGTGTGTGTGTGTGACCCATGGAGGTCACGGGGGTCAAACATGCGTCTAGACATGTTCATGTGTGCTGACACGCTGTGTGTGTGTGTGTGTGTGTGTCTTTGTGAGGACCAGCTTGAGTTTGTGAATGAGAACATTTTGTTCAGCTCTCCATGAAAAACCACAACCGCAGCACTAAAGTCATGACTGCAGCGTGAAGTCGTCGTCTGACGGAGCGGTTTACGTGCACTGCATGCCACGTCAGACTGGGACCTCTTACCTGTACGGTAAATATGAAGCTACCACAGCTCAGCTTCACATGCAGGAACAATTCTGTCCAATGTACAGGAACAAGAAGAAAGTCCAGGAAGTTTCTGGTTCCTACCAGAAATAGTTTAACACTGGCATATTGTCATTCTAACCCTTCTGACCAGCCTGATATAAAGTCACAGTAAGCTTTATAAAGCTCCAAATCATAACAGAAGTTATCTCACGTCATGGCACTTTCCATACAGAGCAAGTTTAGACTGTACTCTACGATTCCCACCATGGGCGAGCACAACGGCGTCAGTGGCGAGGAAAAACTTCAGCTCATCTGTTGTGACCCGGACCACAGCAGGAGGTGCAACCACAATCCTGATGTAGACGTAGCCACTAGTGACGTGTCGACGCGAACAGGACGGTTCAAAGAGACGGCGCCGGTCCGCGAGCCGTTAAGTTGCTGTAAACCCGATGAAAACAATCGGCTACAGCAATTTATTGATATTAGAACATGTAATTTTTTACTTTTGAATACTTATATATACGAATCACAAGTCACAACAGCGCTTAGACCAGGTCCACAAACGCTCCACGTCTTGTTTAGAAGTTCAGATTAATGCATGTAAAGACACATGCACAAACTCATCACAATTTATCTTATGGGACCACCTGGAAGACGACGTCTTCCCCTCCTTCGATCAGCTTCGACCTCTTTACGACACACAAACACTTCAGAGTCTAAAGTCCACGTTTTACTCTTTTACAGTCACTTTGTATATTTTCCCCTGACTGTGTCGTCAGTCATCGTGACTCTGCATTCTTGTAGTCTTCCATTCAAGGACACAACTGTTTGTGTTACAACCTGCTCAACAAACACAACACGCTTCAGCCTTCACTGTTATGTGAACCGCCTCCTGTTGTTCCTGAACACAGACACACTGCTGTCATGTAGAGACTTCCCTTTTCTCATTTCTCACTTGTTGTTTCTTGTTCACATATTTGTCTGAAATATGTGTTACCTCCCTGTATCCTTTAAAGAGTCACCTTCTTTTATAAAAATTTCTGTTTTTGTCCAGCTCCTGTTCTGGCACGACACCGCCCCTGTCAGCATTCCCCCGTGAAAACCTGCTCCTTTGAATCTTTACGTTGTCTTTATCCAAACATAAAGAAAAGAGAGATCAGCAGCTTTAAGGTTTGAGCTCACGTCACATAGAGACAGAGGAAAAGTCAACATGGGCAGAGTGACTGCAGTTTTCCTTTGAGATGACAGATGACAGCAGATTAGTTTCCTTTGTGTTCATCTATTACATGTATGTTTCAGTCCCACCTGGTGATCGGCCGGCTCGCTCTTTTGTCTCGTCTTGTTTGGACCTTTGTTTCCATCCAGACGAGAAAAAGCCAACAGAGTTGCTAAGACAACGTTTTATAAACACTTCTGTTAACGAGACTCGAGGTGCTCGAGGTAACGTCTGTCACTGTCACGATCGCCACAGGCCTCAGAAAGGTTATGCAACACTCAAAGTGATGGCGACAACTTACAGTGTATCTGGACACACTGTCAGAATCAAATATAGCTTTCCAAATGAACATGATTTTAATAATCAAGTTGCAAGGACCTCTAACAACCACAGCCTGAATTTCAAGATACAAGTGAACATTTTCTTCAAGACAGAAAAGTCTACGGATGCTTCGATCGTCGGTCGGTACGCAGCTGATTGTGGTAGAGCAGAATTACAAATATCCCCCTTTGAACCTTAAAAAGTTTTGAAATTCAAGTGAATCAGATTACTCAGAATAACCCTCTCGGCTAATCTAAATATCTGCAAAGACGTGGATCATCGACGGACTTAAGGTGACGCCTGGACGCCCAAATAAGCCTGTGCTGTAATGGCAGCTGTCAATCAAAGCGTCCATGCTCTTAATCGCTTTTACATACAGAGCAGGGCTAAACCCTCTTTATAATGTTCTTTAGAGAGAGAGACCCAACAATTCCCAACATGAGCGAGCACTTGGCGGCAGTGGTGAGGAAAAAGTTCCTTTAAGAGGCAGAAACCTGGAGCAGAGCGCGGCTCATGGTGGACGGACATGTGCAGCGACTGGTTTAGTTTAAATCCTTTTTGATGCATGACGATCTTACAGTAGAAGTAAATAAATATGTTATGAAAGCTGTGCCTTCCAACTTAAAACCACTATTTTCATGCTTCAGATGTTTCCAGACTGTAAGATGTGACTCACCGGGTCGGTGTGAGAAACACTTCATGAGGTTAAATGGTCAGGTGCAGTGCAATCAGTAGTAACAATGTCACCCACTCGGTTCAAACGCTCCAAAGTTTGGCTGCATTTCACCAAAACAGACGTCAACAGGGCGACTTGCAATCATTGCAAAGTGGAGATAACAGCGTCAGGAGGGAACACGACCAACATGCAGAAACATTTGTGCACACAACATGTAATATTTTGAAATGAATGTCGTGTTTTTGACACGCTTCAGACTGGAGATGAATCTCAACCTAGCAGCATGACCTCTGTGGTTACTATGGAAGGTAGTTACACATCGTTACTATTATCCAGGCTGTGGCCTCTGCTGACCTCGCTGTTGGTTTTGTAAGGTCGTGATACTTCTAACTGAACAAAGTTGATGCTGATCAAACTGTTTGTTCTTTTTTTCCCAAATGAGAATCGATAAGAGAATCGATAATGGAATCAGAATCGTAAAAATCTGATCAATTCCCATCCCTATAACCAGGACGGTTTCAGGTTTGGACACGAGCTGAACAAAACTTTATACAATTTAGTTTTCACTTTGATTGTTCATGGACAGAATCTGGCGTGCTCGGCTCAGTCTCGCCTTCTCTGACTCTTCTCTACGTCTCCACGATACTGCCGGCAAACAGACAGCAAACATACGACAAAAAATAAACAAAGGAAACTAAAAGTTCATCTGGTTTAAATAAACTCATGAAAGTCATACCACAGGATTAACTTTGAGTGCTGAGTCACAAGTCTGGAACGAGGCCAGAAATGTTGACAAGAAATACTAATCACTATTACATAACGCACACACACAATGCATTTTTATAGACAAAAGAAAGAAACCCCAGAAGCATCAAAGGTTTGTTACATAACTCTTTGAAACGTCATCTACTGTAAAACAGACCACGGACCACCCGAGCCGCCGAGCGCCCAAAAACAGATGAACGCTAATGATGTAACTTTGTAAACCGTTTGTACGGTAACTGACAGAAACTTGGCGGCTGTTTCTTCTTTACATGATGATGCTCTGTCCTGACTTTGTTTGTTGAATTCAATCTTTAATATTAAAATTCAAAACTCTGATTTTGTTGAATATTTTTATTGGGTTTTTTTCTCAGTTGTATCTTTGGGTTTCCATGTCGCTTTGATTTGTCTTATTGTAAAACACTTTGTAACTGTGCTTTTCAAAAATTCACCATCTATCTCGTGTGTCGTCTTTTTATTTCTGATGGAAGCTTTTTCAACTGTTACCGGAGAAAGCACAGCTACCTCCTGATAATATGAAACATGTTAAAATGACAAATAACAAACAAAATAATCATAATGTGTCACATTTTACTATAAACTAATAAACGGAGCTTGTATAAAAACAATATCACACCCGAGGTCGTGCTGTTATATTGAATATCAGCACGGCGCGGAGTGACTATCAGTATGATAATGAGTATAACATGACCGTCCATATATGTTACAAAAATATATATGAATAAATATTCATGTCTGTAAGATCTTAAAGGCAGAAACAAGCAGAACTAACATATTTCTATGTGATCTATATGTCGTCTTTGATTCTTCCTGGCAGCTTGAGTTCTGCTGAGCAAAGCGTGAAGTCTGATAATCCCCGTCAGCAAAGCGTTACACGGCCACCAATCAGTCAGCGCCTCTGCACAAAGACACAGTATTACATAATCTTATTTATGTAATAATTTAATCCAATTGTCAACAAACGCCGAGTGAACCAGACTGAGAGGGGGGGGGGGGACTAACATGGTCCAGGGCTGATTCCCACAGTGTTACAACAGTCAGCAGCACGTCTGAGGCCACTGGAATTATTTTCTATGACTCTTTGAGGTCAAATGTGTCAAATGTTGCAGTTCAGAAATACACAAAGCAACACACCTCATGTTGTTACGTCTTTGTTTAATCCGTACTTAAATAGAAATGTACAAAACATGCTGGAACTTCAGACTTCTGTGCAGCGTCTCAGGGTACAACGCGGCTTTCGTGTTTGGTTTTGATCAAACCTGAAAACTTCACTTGAGACTTGAGGCAGCTTTGCACAGTCACCGCTCTCTCTTACTGTTGTTGGCCGAGAGTGAAGTGTTCGTTAAAGGTTAAAGGGCTCATTGCAGACATAACGCGTGTCATGTGGACGCTTTCTGCTGGGACAGATAACGAATCAGCAAAATTCATTCACGAGTTGGGAATAAAAACAGAAGGCAATGATTTGCAAATCCTTCTTGACCTATATTCAGCAGAGCAAAGACATGACATGTGAGGTTGTACACAGTGCTGCAGCCTTGAGTCCACATTTCAGATTGTAGTTGTTGTTGTTTTAAATTGAGTTCCCAATTTAAGGTGCAGCCTTGAGGACGGAGCCTTGACGATCATTACTTATCTTCATGTGTGTTTTTGTGTCTGTCTGTCCACAATACAGATCCTGGAAGTAATCATTTAAAGGTTCAGGGTTGAGTCTTGTTCATTCATCCCAGCTCATCTGTTTTCTCAGTTTAAAGCCTCTGTTCTCTGTCTGACCGCCACTGTACCTCCCTGTGTCTCTGCCTTGTTTAAATGAGCTCCATGTTCCTGGAAAAAAGGGCAGAGGAGGAATGCTTTGTGTACTTTTAACCCTTCACAGGCCCTTTTGTCTGGCTCCGGTCTGTTCATCCTCTGCCTGTGATCTCTGCTGTTGAAAGCAGATCCCGGTGACGTTGGAGCTTGAAGCGTTCACACGCAGACAAAGGAAAGCTTCCTGAGCAGGATTATACCGTGACTCACCGCCGCGTTGGGTTTCCCAAAGGCATCTTTAGATTCTCGCCGCTCTGCTTTCTCACTGGATCTGTTTATTTAAAACCTGAAGCATTTCCTATCAGGTTGCATTTGATGCTCAGTCTGATGTTGATGGAGGCCTTTCCATGCCAAATATTCTCATGACGGTTCTGCGGTGAATGGATGTCACCGTCCTTTAAGGATTGAAAGCTGCAGCTTTGTTAAACATAACTTGTTGGGTGCACTAAAGAAGATGTACAGAAACATTTAGCAAACGCAGAGAGGGGAGGGCGCCACCTTCATGTGGGTCTGCTTACCATCCCCCACAGCAGCCTGCAGACTTTTGGGGACAGAGTTTTTTTCAGTGTGGCAGCCTCGACCTTCTGGAACTCTCTCCTGAGAGAGAACAGCTGTTTAACAAGGCCTATGATCTAATTATAATACTGACAATTCATTTATTTATAGAGACACTCAAAGACACTTTATAGGAGTTAAAAATCCTCCGTTTTTCTGAAGGTAGACTGGCTGGGGCAGTCCAGAGGGTTCAAGAGAGAGGTGGCGGTTACAAAGAAGGGTCTGTCGAGACAGGAGGTCGGCATGAGAGGACTGGAGGCTGCAGGACGGAGTGTGGTGGTGGAGCAGGTCTCTGAAGTAGCAGGATGTCTGGTTCGAAGAAGGACTTTGAGTCAAGGAGGATGAGGCGATGTCCATCAGGGGACTTTCTACATTTCGAGCTTCAAACCTTACGGTTCTAAAGACAGTGGCTGTGTGGGTTTGTGTGCAGGTGTTATGGGTGTGTGAACATATGTTGTAGGTCTTTGTTTCATTGTTAGAGTTTTAAAAGACACAATATGATACACGAGAGCCTGAACCTGTTCCCGGCCCGTCCACATGGGATTCTTTGATGTTTCTGCTCTCATTTGTAACTATTAGATCCTGGTTTCCTGTTTTTTTTTTTTTATTTAAATAGGGATAGATATATGTATATATATATGTATCATCAGGTCGTAAACCAGGTAATCTGGCTCCACTTGTTGTTCACGCTGCTGGAGGCAGGTTTGAGATTGCAAAGAAAAAACAAACACATGCAACATGTTAAGTATTTCATGTTTGTGTTACATGCTCATTGTTCTACATGTTATCCTGCGTTTGCTTGGTTGCGTGTCAGCTGATTGTGGCTGCCGAGATCAGAAGACGAGACATGGCTGAAGGCGACGTGCTATCGCGATGATCTGTGCAACTGCCTCCAGCTTATGTAAGTGCACAGCTGCCCTGCATGCCATAACACATTCGCACATCTACAGCTGCAGGGGGATACTCGAGTCATTTTTCATTCCCTATGGAGGCGTAACTGTCTCACTGACATATAGACAGCTGATCTGTTTCATAATGGTTCCATTATTTCACTGCAGCAGTCACATTTTCAGCCGAGCTCGCGGCATGCCTCGATCTGCAGACGATAAATGTCGGCCTTTTGATGGATTGCCGTGAAACTATATGCAAGATATTCACGATGCCTGGAGGAGGACACACGTTTAATCTAGGTCAGACTTTGCCCTTCGCAGTCCCCTCTGAACATTTTATGTCACCCACATGAGACAAAGTAGCAGGTTTAGCAGGATTTGCTGAGTCTGAGTCTCCATGGGTTCCTGCTGCAGGTCAAGGTGTCTAACACCATCCGGTTAATCAGAACTGTTTTATTTGAACAATCACTGTGTTCTTAGCTGTCGACAACAACAAAGGTCTTTAAATAATCACATTTCTTTACATACATAAATATATACATGTGATTCTGAAGTTATTTCTGTTTAAACATGTTAAAACATGACATCCATCTCACCAGTTATCAGCGTTGTGTCTCATGTGGTTTAACTTCCTGAACAGACTCTTTAGTTCTACGTTATTTCTACATTGTCCAATAGCTGATTTCTTCAGATTTTGCGACCTCTGATCGTCCTTTAGGCGCATAGACAAAACAAAACATCGTCTACAACGTCACCAACGTCTGAAGAGCCGCTTTGAATCTCTCTAATTTAAAAGACGACAAAGACCTTGATCTTGGATGAATGAAGCCTGGTTGCTCAAACAACCAACCTGTCAATCAAAGCGTCCACGCTCTTAATCCTGCATAACTTTAAGCCTTAATATAATGTGAACAGGTGAGTTGTATATAAATTCACCCTCAGTACAGTTGTCATGAACGGGGAAATTAGCTACAGAGACCAAAACTGTTTTTTGTACCAGGCTGTAAACATGTTTATTTCTGCTGTGAAGTTGGACATTTGGACATGGGGACTTATGGAGACTGACTCACTTTTATTTTTCTGAATTTGTCCTTTACATAAATATAAAAACAAGAACGTTTCTGTGACCGGCTGTTTTCCATTAAACATATAAATACCTTTTCATGGCATTCTCTGAATGTTTCCATTGAATTTTTCCATACCTTGCAGTGTATGTCGTCATGTGACAGTCTTTTATCTTCTCCTCACTGATTGGCTCCCTGCTTTGAGCCGTGTCGATTTCACCCAATCAACAACGCGACTGATGAGAAAAGCGACTGTGCAGTAAGTGGTCAGCCCTGTTGCATCATGATGGAAAGAGCCAGAAACCAGAGCCGTGTAGACGTGAGAGTTGTGTCAGGTGGTTGGAGGAGGCTATGCTGCTGTCAGCTGACGGAGAAATAAATGTAATAAATACACAAAGTGTTCAATGAAGGAGAAAAGAGGGTAAACAGAACTATTAGCACAACTAAACTGTCCTCAACTGGATTCATGAAAAATAAAACATATCTGCACAATATTCATTAAACAACATTTTCCATACAAAGTTGAATACAACGTGCAAAAAGGGATGTGCATGCCAACATGCTAAAGCTTTATGAATATATTGATCTGATCATGAAAACTGAAGGAATTCATCCTGAGGGGAACATGAATATATCTACCGATCTTCTCAACAATTCATCCAAAAGTTATGGAGATATTCCAAAAATTGAACCAAAAATATCCACCTGCTGGTGGCACGAGGTTAAAAATCAGGGGGGGGGGGGGGGCTGTTAAGTCATTTGGGGGTTCATCCTCTGGGAACCACGAACACCTGTGCCAATCCACTGAGCACACGTTAAGACGTTTTGCTGATTGATTTACAGAAATGAACAGCTGGTGGCTTTAGTCACAAGGTTAAAACTCCGGAGCCTGTTAAGTCATATCGGGGTTCATCCTCTGGGAACCACGAACGCCTGTACCAATCCTTTGAGCACACATTAAGACATTTTGCTGATTGATTTACAGAAATGAACAGCTGGTGGCTCTCGTCACAAAGTTAAAACTCAGGAGCCTGTTAAGTCATTTCAGGGTTCATCCTCTGGGAACCATGAACGCCTGTACCGATCCTTTGAGCACACATTAAGACATTTTGCTGATTGATTTAAAGCTTTGACCAGCTGGTGGCTCTTGAGGAAAACTCGCCTAAATCATTAAGACTCATCCCCTGACGACCATGAATGTCTGAACGAGGTTTAATGACAATCCATGTCGAAGTTTTTTGGACTGACTCGTGGAGCCTCGTGGCTACAATCTCAGCTCAGACAAACTTTGAGTTTACGTCACATTAAGGTCAGTTTAGGTCACCAGGAGAAGTGGCTGGAAAATTGACCAAACTCTTAGTTACACACGGCTCAGCCTCAGGGGCAGTCTGTCTGAGAGAGGGGAAGGCGAGAGCTCCCAATCTGCTGACATTTACCCCAGAAGCCATGAATGCACCGTCACATGGACCGGTTCTACAGCAGCCGTGCTGTGTAATGATTGATGCATTTCCTTCAGATATGCCTGCTATGTAACCGATAACACACTGACAGGCCACACGTTACCACAACAAAGTGTGACAGTGACTGAGCCGAACACGCCCAAGTAATCTCACTTTGTTGGTTTTAGATGCATCTGACTGATTGTGGGTGTAAATAACAGTTAACCAGGCATTTATTATTATTATTATTAATGTTTGGTTAATGTTGGTTCAGTTACAGAGGATGCAAATCTTCAGAAACATACCTGTCCTCGATGTCAACGTGTTTTCAACAGTGTTTTGATGGGTGTGTTACTTCCTGTTGTGTAGGCTTCATTTGTTTTCTCCAAACTGTGACTCACTTGTTTAAAAGTTCGTATCATGCAGAATGGCACATTTCAGAATAATATATATCATTTATACTTCACTAATTCCTGCCCTGACAGCTCCTGACAGCTTCACGAGAGGCCTTCTTGATTTTAAAACAAACAAACAAACAAAATCTCTTAAATCTCAGCATTGATTTTAATTTCTGTGACGAAAAAACAAATGAACTTGTCATTTTTTGAAGTTAAGTTTATCATTTAAGATCTAAACTAAAAGTAAATCAGTTTAACGTACAGGAAACAATCTGCTCAAACTTCATCCAGATCACTTGTTTTACACAAACTTCCTGCAGTTATCGTGTTCACTTTAGTTTAGGAGTCGCTCTTTGTTATTGTTACACGCTGAATATAATAATAATAATAATACATTTTATTTCATAAGCGTCTTTCTGTCACCGTACAATAAATGAGAGCAGACAGCAAATAACAGAAACAAACAAAAAGTATCAAATTACAAGAATACAACATTAAAAACAGGTTTAAAACAGGATGGATGTGAGATGAAATATCCATAAAACATGTTAGTTTAAACAGACTGGGAAACACTGACATATTTTCTCTAATTTAATTATAAATATCAGTTAATTCACGTGTAATCATCACTTTAGTGCTGAAGCTGCTTATTTAAACAAACGTACACACTGCTGGGTTAGTCTATTATAATACAACATAATTCACCTGTTAGTTATATTTTATATGAATCTAATGTGTAACATGCAGTGGAGTTAAAAGTTGAATATTTCCCTGAGAAATGTTGCAGAAAATAAGAAATAATCAAGTACAAGTACCTGGGATTGTCCTTAATGAATGTGCATCATGTTTTATTGTTAAATGACGTAATTAAAGTTGATTAAACTAATTTTTTTTTTCTTTCATCTCTTTGTTTGCAAACGGCGGCCTCGTTACGTCATGACGTCCATCTCGCGCGTATAAACGATCTTTGTTCTCTGCGCGGGTGAGGGAGGGGTGAGACGGGGAGGGAGGGGTGAGACGGGGAGGGAGGGGTGAGACGGGGAGGGAGGGGGTAGGTACCCGGAGCGGGGTCGTCTCTGATTGGCCGGCGGGGCCGGGTTCGTGTCTCACGGTATATAATCTGAGAGCGCACGGCGGCACACCGGAGGCTGGCGCGTATGGCACATGGTGCAGGAGGAGGACGCGAGGGAGGAAAAAAGAAAGGCGTGAAGAGAAGCTGCGGGATGAATGCGTGAGCGGAGGAGAAGAGGAACGACAGAGAGAGAGAGAAAGAAAGAAAGAAAGAAAGAAAGAGAGAGAGAGAGAGAGAGAGAGAGACCATCACCAGGAAATATCTGTGAGTAACCTTCATCTTGGATCCATGACGCGCTGCGTGCGGCGCATGCGGGGCTGTGCGCGGGGACAGATGGTCACGCGTGAGTTGGTCTGTCCACAGCAGCTTTGTGTGTGTGTGTGTGTGTGTGTGTGTGTGTGTGTGTGTGTGTGTGTGTGTGTGTGTGTGTGAGCTCACACTGACGTCATGTGAGTGACACACACGGACTCCCGGTGTTTCCTGTTCAAATAAGAAGTATTACTGCAGTAATGCTGCAGCGGTAAAGTAATCTATTACAAGTAGGATTTATTGATGCATTCGTGTTGGAGCTGCTCTACAAACTGCTGCCTATGACCTTAAATAATAAATATATATAATCATGTCATGTTTTGTAGTTATCAGTGATCTGAGTCTACAAAGTTAAACATGCAGTTCAAATACCTCAGAGCTGTATTTAAGGTGCAGTACTTGAGTAAATATACTCAGTTACATGCTTCTTTACTTGTCTCTGATGAGTTCTGATGGGAAGACTTCAGGGTTTTTTAGATTCAACATGTTTCACACGTTAAAAGTTGAAGATCTGCTGATTAAAAATGTCCTGAGGCATCAGAGGTTTCCACAGCACAGCTGACTGAATGTGATTTACATGTGAGTACAGACAGTACTGCAGTATCTGCCTCTGAATGCAGCCGAGTAGAAGTAATTAGTGGGTAAGTACTCTAGTGACTGAGCTTTAATTAGTGTCTTTGTAATGCCTGGAGCCGTCTGAGCCTCGTTAACATAAGTTAGATTTGTAAAGTGCAGCGATACTTCCACATGCAGGCTCACAGTGTCTCCTCACAGACATTCATTCATTTACAGGCCTGAGGATTCACAGTGCTCGATGAGAACAGTCAGTACAATCGTCCAAACCCTGAAATATTCAGTCAGACGGAGAAAAGTGTCAAGTCAGAGTGATGAGCTCAGTCTGAAATGTTGTAATCTTAATGCTGATTGACTGAGTCACCACGCTGCGGTTTTAAAGGACAGTTTTCAGATTCCTGCGTCTGACATCATTAGAGTCTCGTTAGCCGTCTGGCCGGTTGCAGATTGCAGACGGGCTCAGGCTGGTTTCAGGACGGCCGTCGGTGCAGGTGCCAGATGTCAGAGGGGCGTGACGCGGCGTGAAAAGTGAAAATATTAAAATAAGTTCAGCAGCTGGAAGACGCCTCGGGCTTTGCAACAGAACCGTTCTTCTTCAGGGCTGCTGCTCAAAGTGCCATTCAGGTCACGTTTGGGTCACCAGTGGAAACTTGGACCTGCCCTCGAGGTCTTAAAGTGGGCTGCGAACGTGTGTGACTATTACCCCCGTGTGTGTGTGTGTGTGTGTGTGTGTGTGTGTGTGTGTGTGTGTGTGTGTGTGTGTGTGTGTGTGCAATCTAACACACACAAGAAGTGCCGTGTCATCGCTGTCAGGTGTGTGTTGATGTAAAGTTGCTCCCTGTCTGTTGAGGGATAAACGTTGACTGGCAGTGAAATGAGTTTTCTGGCAGATGTGTTCATGATTAGGAGGACGAACCTGCTCGGCACGTCGAGGAAGATGAAATGTAAACATGATGAAACTTTACACGAGTCAACCTTCCCGTCGTAGATTTCAGGTGTGAAGCGACGTGAAGAAACGACATTTTAAAGAGGGGACGTTTGATTTGAGTGAACCGGCGCACAGACACATTTTTCCAAGTGGAAATTATGGATTTTTCTGCGGTTTCTTACTGACGATTGCGGCAGCAGAGAGAGAGAGAGCGGAAAAAAACTGAAGTAAGAGTGAGCAAGAGGTCAACGAACGGCTGACAGGCATGACTCGTCAGTTTTCTCGCTCCCCTCCTGCAGCCGGACAACGTGCAGTTTACAGTAAACATCAGGACAGAAGTCCAGTGAAGTTTGTGCTGCAGATTCTTCCAAGTAAGCAGCTGAGATATCCATTTTAAGAAAAGATCAATAAACACAGAGCACAAAGGAATCCACTGACCGAGGCTCTTTACTGTAAATCAGGGGTTAGTCACCTTTTCTTGGCCGACACACTCTCTGTGTGTCTCTGCCAAAAGAAAGAAAGCAAAGGAAAATCCGTTATCCCGTCCACTCTGCTCCATCAGGAAACTGGGCCAGTAGGGCTGCACGTATTCGTGTAGTGTGTGTGTGTGTGTGCGTGTGCGTGAGCTCGACTACACCCTTGAAACACACTCCAGTCTGGGCTCGGCGCCAAACTCTGCACTGCCCTTATGTAACCCTCTTTATCTCACACCCAGCCTCTCCCCCCCCTTTTTTTTTCTCAATCGTTCTCATTGGTTCGTTCCTCTTTTTTTTTTTTTTTACTTCTCTCTGCTTGTTTCACTTCATGCCTAACTCACCGTCTATCCGTCCGTCCATCTAAGCATGACTCTGCAGATTGTTAAAAGCAGCCGACACGTCTGCACCACTGCCCCGCCCCGCCTCCATGTGCATGTGTGCACAAAGTGAGCTCACGGTTGACATCAGGGTCTATATTATGTTGCACCCTGCTCTTGTCAGTCTAACCCTAACCCTCAGCTTGTTGCATTCAGCTGGGTTTAACATGTAGGAGTGCAGAGACAGACGGGGCGTTTGTTTCTGAGGAAAAATGTCAAACTCTCAGTTCAGTTTTATTCAAACGCCGCCAACATCATGACAGAAGTCACAGAAGTTCAGACGACGCTCTTCATTGAGCAGTTCTGATAGACCGTAATCTTTACTCAGCAGTTCCCACCATGAGTAAGCGCTTATCGACAGTTTAGAGAGGGACGACTGCAAGAATGCTGATAACTTTAAACTTGAGTCGTGATATAACTAAGGGTGGAAAGTTTCTGGTAAACTTTTCTTGGGAAGTCCAAATTTAAACTCCATGGAGATTCTGTATCAGATCCAAACAGAAATCTAAACTTTAACTGTCTTCAACAGTCTCTGTGTGCTCTGGGCTCTAAAGTGTGGTCCAGGTACAGAAATCACCTGTGCAGGTAGGGGGCGTGGCCTCAACAGCCCTGCAGTAAGCAGTGTGCTGTGTGCACGTCATAGAGGAATGCATGAAATCTGGTTGCTTTAGTCCAGATGATGCTGAAACTATATTTGAGTTTCCTGTTAAAGGGCCAACCTTCAGTTTATTCCTGTTACTTCCCATGGTAAGTTTTCAACTTTTGAAAATTTCTGGAATTTTGCAGCCCTAGATAACTAATAGTAATAACAATTAAATAATAATTTAGTATTTGTCGTGGACACTAAGCAGGAACAGAGCTGAAGGCTTGAGGTTGACTGTTGCTCGTGCTCTGCGTGGCACGTTTGATGACCTGTTCCTCACTTTGGACACTGTTCAGGGAAATAACTGAAATAAAAAATCAAATCATTTTGTACTAAGCATGTTTTTAGCACCGTCACCTCACAGCAAGCAGGTTACTGGCCTCTCCGGGTACTCTGGCTTCCTCCCACAGTCCAAAGACGTGAACCCAACAGGTTCATTGGTGACTCTGAATTGAGTGTTGAGTGTGAACGGTTGTCTGTCTCTGTGTGTCCTGTACTCCGCCTCTCGCCCAAAGTCAGCTGGGATAAGCTCCAGCTCCACCGTGACCCTGATGAGGATAAGCGTTACAGATGGTGGATGTTAATAAGGTATAAGAATCAACCCCAAACAGCTGAAGACAGAGTCGTCTTGTCTTTGCCTGGTGCCCCTGTGAAACGTGAATCTTCGGGACAGTTGCCACGGCGCTCTTATCCCGTGAACGAAAGACTCTGAGGTCGAATATTTGTGGAAATCCGGCCTTTAGGGTACGAGCGCGAGAGGCTCGGTTTCTCCGTCGTTACCGGCGTCTCCGGTCCGCCCGAGGTTTTCCTCTCCATCCGGCCGATGACACCTTTGTAAGATTCAGTGAATTAAACTTGAGAGCGGAGGTTCGCTTTGTTTGTGTAATGTGATCTGACTCCTGCCAACATGCCTCGAGGCTGTTCGCTGTGCGTGTGCGTGTGTGTGTGTGTGTGTGTGTGTGTGTGTGGCTTGTATAATGTCATAATTAAAGATGAGCCTTTGGTGATGCCCGACACGTTATATAAATAATATAAAGCTACAAATGAGAAACATTTTCAGACTCTTCATCATTTGATCTTGGTTCATCTCGACACACACACACACACACACACACACACACACACACACACAAACATGCTCATTCGTACGTGTAGAGCCGCAGAATCGTGTGTCTTTGTTTACCCGAGGTCATGTTGCTATGCTAATCAATGAGGTCAGACAGGGGAAGTGTGTATTTATATATATGTGTGTGTGTGTGTGTTAGCAGTCAGTGGAAATGTACAGTGACCACTGTGACTGTTGAACTGCTGACAGCAATTATTAACCAGCTCATAAGTAATGAGACTAACGGGTTTCGTGTTTCCGTCTCTCCTCAGTGAAAAATGGATCTTCACGATAAAGAAATTCTCCCCGGAGAGATTCTGCCTGTGGTGATCATTGGTAAGACACACACACACACACACACACACACACACACACACACACACACACACACACACACACACACACACACACACACACACACACACAGCTGCTCGATTTGCTTAAAGCTCCAGTGTGTTGGATTTAGTGACACCTAGTGGTGAAGTCGGCCAAATGAATGAATCCTCTCCCACGCCTCACCCTCTCTCTTATTTTCAGGTGATCATACGCTCATGAAAACAGACTAATGAATATTATATTCCATTCTGGGTAATAGTCTTAAATCCTACACACTTTTAAAAATGTCTCATAAGCTATTTACATGTGTTTAACTTATACGATGTTTGTTCCTATCTATTACATGTCTTGAAGGCACTTCCCTTTTTTGATGTTATACTGAGACTGGCAGGGTAAGGTAACGTTCAGGTTAATGTTGAGACAGCCCATTATTAGGAAAATGTATAAGAACCAACTGTTAACGCTCCTCAACTTAAACTTTGATTCTTTAAATCTGGTCCTCCTTATTTAAGGGTTTTTCTTAAAAAATCCCATAACAGTAAGCACCTGAACGTCCAAGTAGTTCAAACTCTCAGCTTAATTACCAGATGATGTAACCGGACATAGTGGCCTATAGACCAATTAGCCAACTGAGGAAATCTTATTTTTGATGTGGGTCCATGAACCTGTCTAACTACAATCACAAAGAGAGACGAAGGTGAGCTTGAACGTCGATTTATTTGAAAATTGACATCTTATAATCCATCTTAAACCGGTCCACTACCGACTCGATGCAGTCCTTAATGTGAGATAGACGGCGGTGACGACGTGGCTCTTAAACCGGATGTAAGAAATTTAATTAAACACACACACAAAAAAAAAACAAGATTAAAAAAGTATAAATAAAAAGATGGAGAGATTACTTGAGGGTCAGCCAGTCAGGGGAGTTTGTTTGTGACCGTGGGTTTTGTTTTACCCGTCAAAACGCCTTAATTTGATGCCCTACGCTCACCGGCCACTTCATTAGTTCCACTTGTACAATCTAATGTCATCCAGTCAAACAGCAGATGTGCTGTTCGCTGTTCATCTGAAAAACACTCCAACCTCAGCCAAGCCAATGATAAGAAACAGTACACACTTCCTGTCTCCTAAGTGGTTTCCTCGCCTCGATCTCCAAACCTTAAAGTGTCAAGAACGTCGTGTAGATGGAGGACGGACGGTTCAGGACGTTCTTTAAATGTTACTTCAGTTGTTTTAGATCATCTTTCTCCTGATTCTGAGGAGAAAGGAGGAGTCGCTTCGCAGACTCAGGATCTGCTGCCGGTCTCCACATGACACACAGTGACTCTTTTATTAACCGGCTCTGTTATGACAAATAAATCACCAAAGAAGGAAAGTAAATCTGGGCTTCATGTTCACATGGTGATTAATCTTGATTGTTGCTTGTGCTGCAAAGCCTTAAAGGAAGTGTTGACATTAGCCACAGTAGGAAGTGGCGAAGGCGTTGCACACAAGCATGTGATCGAAAACGCACTCGGTTACAAACTCTGTCCTTGAAAGAAAAAAGTTAAAGTCAGACTTTCCGTTTTTCTTGGTGCACATGATGAATCATCGAGACTTTCACCACTCCTGCAGGCGTTTGCTGAGTCATCCACCACAACCTCGGCCCGGTTGATTACGTAGGGCTCGGACTTGCTGAGTCACACTGCTGGTAATCAGTGATATATTATTTTTAGCTGTCGACTTCTGCAGGTGTAACCATAGCAACCCGCGGATCGTCAGTGCAACTGGAAACCAATCTCAACCACTGAAACTCATCTGTCTCTGTGTGTCTGTTTCTCAGGTAATGGCCCATCAGGAATCTGTCTGTCATACCTGTTGTCAGGTTACACCCCCTACCTGTCGTCTGAGGCATCACATCCTAACCCCCTGCTGCACAGCAAGCTGGGAGAGCAGCCTCACCTGTCGCTGCTAGAGCAGGTAACACACACGCGCGATACAATAGGTATCAAAACATTAAACGCTGTATAAATTCAACTAATGATCATAAATGTTCCTCTCTTCAGGATCTGGAGTACCTGTGCGAGGGTTTGGAGGGGCGATCGTCCAATCCCGTGGCTGTGCTCTTTGATTCGCTGCTGCTGCCTGACAGTGACTTCGGATTGGACCACACGTCTCCACTGGAATGGCGATACGAGCCTGAACGTGCCATCCCTCACCTGGTGCTCGGGAAGGGTCCGCCTGGAGGAGCCTGGCATGTACGTAGCTCGCTATTGATTATTTAAACTAATACGGGATTATTTTTAATGAAAGCAACGTGATGAACATTACACAACACAGTCTTTGTCTTTGTTTACATAGCAGACATTGTGGTATGCAAGCAAACATGCTGCTTATTTGCACACAGTGTGCACATGAGACGAGGTGTGTGACTGCAGCTCAACATTTGAATGAGCAACAATAACGAACTAGAACGATTTCTAAAGAAATTTTGGGTGTGCCTGACTCTGGCCCCATCGCCCCCATACATTATATAGTCAGTGTGTGTTTTACAAAGTCTTTTATTTTGAAGGGTCTTATTTTGAAAGCCTTTTCTCTTGTCTGTGTTTGTGTGAGAGAGAAGCATAAAATGGCCAACATTGAAACTGTATTATTGACAGTCATTGTTATTTATAAAGTTAATCACAGTCAGGCTTTGGTAGCCAAGCAACCAGGGCCAGGTGGAGCCCACCAATCAGAGCAGAGCAAGCAACCGCAGCTGCTTCCCTGACATTTGACACCACTGAGCGAGAAAAACGTCTGAAAGTACCCCTCGAACAACAAGGCTTTTTGGCCAAACCGTAGTTCCTATCATTGAACCGGCATCACTGTGAGCATCCTGAGCTCTTCCCGAACGTCTACATATATATTTTATGTGGCTAAAGTTAAGAGATGGGACTCCTAGAGCGATTGGAAAAAACTGGTACCTCGTATGGGGAATAATATATAGTGTGCTTTTTCAGGCACACTCAATGAAACTTTTATTTTTTTCTAGACTATATTAAAAGCTTTTATTTATCTGCGTGTGTTGTTCCCAGGCTATGGAGGGCTCCATGCTAACTCTGAGTCTGGCTAACTGGATGGAGCTTCCCGGGCTCAAACTGAAGGACTGGATGAGAGAAAAACGCAGGTATGCCCACGGTAAACTGCACACATGACTCACTTAAACCTCTGTTTAATAAAAATATGTTCACATTGTAACACTCTGTTAGTGACAGTTAGACAGATCAGTTTGTTTCAGTATCCACATTTAGTCGTAAACAGCCTGATAAACCCAAATGGAGCTAAAGAAACCCACTGAACCGTGTCTATCGTCCTCTTAAAACTAGTTTATTCAAACAAACTTGTCAACAAGCTGACGAGCTGAATAAAACGTTGTTACCTAGTTGACAACCCTAACTTTAAATTGACTGGCTAGTTGACAACCTGAAGCTAAAAGTTGGTCGCTAGCTGGCAACTTCAGCAATGGTGTTAGTTGTTAGTGAGGTGATATCACTGATACCTGCACTCAAAAGTTGTCAACTTGCAAACTTTTTTTAACTAGCTGACAACCTGAACAGCTTTGCTAGCTGATAACTTAGAACTACCCTTGTTAGTTAGCTAACTATCCAACTCGCAGGCTTGATTAGGTGAGGCGAGGTTATTCAGACATAACAGCCACACTGTCTTTTGTAATGATGGCATGAGTCAGTGATCTGTAGCTGATCTGTTTATCTTCAAACAGCAGGACTTTATCTAAACTCCAGTGATGAATGACCAGTTCCTTGTTGAGACTCTCAGTTAGTTAAGAGCTGTAACAAAGAAAACATTGTGATTGTACAAAGTAGATTAAAGATTACACAACCGGGATCACCATATAATGGTTTTAGTGCCACATAAATACGAGCCACGGAGCAAAGGATGTTTGTGTTCGTCTCTCTCTTAGTTTGTTTTTCAAATGACTCCAGCTCCGCTGAACTCCACCTGATTTACATAAAAAGACAATTTGGTGCCATAACAACTTGATTTGGGTTGACCCTTCATACTTCCTGTTTAGCTCTCGCAGGCTTGTTTATCAACAGTAGTTCAACAAACTCTTGTTTTTTAAGATGTTATATAAATGTCTGTCTGATTTTTGTTTCAGAAATGTACGAAATGACCGCGCCACGCCGGCGGAGATAGCTTCCTACTACGAGCATTACGTTTCCCAGATGTCCCTGGAGCAGAGCTTTGCATGTGGAACCACCGTCACCTCTGTAACCAGACAGCCTGGCAGCCAGGAGGGGGCGCCGCCCTGCTGGAGGGTGATGGGACTACAGCGGAGAGAGGGTGGAGAGCTGGGAGGTACGGTGGATGAAAACCCTCTCGATCAGCATGTTGTTTAAAAAATGAAAGATTTCAACCTTCACCTCCCTCCTCCTCCCGTTAGATGGTTGTTCCGTTTCCGAGGAGGTGCCTTTTTCCGTGTTGGCCCACAACGTGGTGTTGGCGACGGGGACCCACGACATCCCGGCAAGGCTCGGCGTAGAGGGCGAGTCCCTGCCCTTCGTCTGCCACTCTTTCTGGGAGTTGGAGGCAGCCATCTCTCGGGGCGAGCTTGACCAGTCGTCAGACCCGGTGCTGGTGGTTGGGGCAGGACTCACGGCAGCCGATGCGGTATTGGCCGCCCACCATCTCAACACACCCGTCTACCACGCCTTCAGGCGCTCTGTCACCGACCCCGGCCTCATCTTCAACCAGCTGCCCAAACTTCTCTACCCAGAGTATCACAAGGTGAGGAGAGTTTGACACCTGAAGCTACTGGCAACCAATCAGTGGAACAGTGAACGCTTTATCTCAACTACTCTTTCTGTCCTCTTGCCTCCAGGTTCACCAGATGATGACCCAACAGCAGTACCGGCTGAACCCTCCACCACAGGACAACACCCAAAATCATCACTCCACCCCTTCCTCTCCTTCCTCTCTCCTTCCATCCTCTTCCACCACCTCTTCATCATCCCTCTCCTCTTACCCCGGTTACCTCAGCTTCCCACGCTACAGGGTCGTTGAGTTCCGGCCTGACCAGAAGTGCGTCCTAGAGTCGGACTCTGGTCAGCGGACGGTGGTCCAGGTCTCCAAGGCGCTCGTTCTGATCGGCGCTCACCCCAATCTTTCCTTTATGGACGACAACGGACGTCCACTTGGCACCAACCCCGATGAGACAATCTCGTGCCGGAGGAACCCGATTGAGGTGGACCCGTTCACGAACAAAGTGGTTGCGGCAGACGGGCCAGGCATGTACGCCATGGGGCCGCTAGTTGGCGAGAACTTTGTCAGGTTCCTGAAGGGAGGGGCGCTGGCTATCGCTAGTGACCTCGCCAAGAGACAGAGGGAGGGTGAGGGAAGAGAAGAAGGGGATTTGACCGCGGACAGATTGATGGACAGATGGGTGGACAGACGGATGTCCGCTCAGACAGAGGCAGAGGTTTGCGTTGTAGATTCGTAGCAGGTTTCCTCAGATAGGAAGATTGAGTAGACCGAAGCGAACTGATCAACTCTGATCGGATCCGGACAAAACAGGAAAATGCTGCAAAGAAAAGCCCCTAAGTCATGTTTTCCACAAATCAAACGCACTGCTACGTGGGCTCCATGACTGGACTGGTACTGGTTCGAACGGGTCTGATACCCTGTTAGATCTGCTGTAGCTCTGCCTCCAGACCTGAGGCTCATTGAAGGCCAAAAGTAGCTGGAGGAATGCCAATAAAACCACAGATCGGTAAGTCATGTGCAAGTTGGAGGGAGAATGAGGGCAACTCTAGGACCTGACGGAGGAGGTGGAGGGATAGATTAGGTGATCGCTGTAAACTCCAGCAAGACCTCAAGTCTGACCAGTACTGAACTATATTCAAGCCATATTGGTTTAAAACCACAAACCTTTTTAAGACGATCCCTTAAATTCTGGTTAAGAAAGACATTTTACATGAGCAAAACATTTTACAGTTTGTCGACGCCACCTAGTGGTCAAACAACGCAACTGCACTTGTCTGTGATAAGCTAAAATCAACTGGACTGGAGCAATCGTTACCTGTAAAAATACGACTCGGTCACATGGAGACGATGAAGATGGATGCAAAAAGAGGTCAGAAAGAGACAGCAAGGTGGATAAGATGGAGGGAGAAGGTAGAAAAGGACGATCACTATAGTGCTATAAGCAGTCAGCATCATACATGACCAAAACGACACGCGTTGCCTCAGCCTCACTCTTTTTAATGACGTACGATTGGAAATAATTAACGTGTTTCCATATTTAAATATGTTCATTGTTTAATTTTGCAACACTACACTGTCTCACACGTGTTCAAAGTTAATTCTGCTTCTTTCTTTATAAACTTTTTCTACGTATGTATATTATGGATTATTGTTTGACTCTACGGTGCTTTATTTTATTTTTCTATGTTAATAACATCTGTAGTCACGTAACAAGCGATACTTGATATATTTGTAAATCTTTAATGATTACAAAACAGCATATATATTTTCTATAATTCCTCCTCTGTTTAATTTGCTGCTTTTGTACCATCAGAATAATAATTTAACATTGAGTGAATGACAGATTACCAGCACTGTAAGACATATTTGCATTGATGTGGTGTTATTTCCATGTATCGACCACTGTAAATTCATGTTAGGATAATAATACAGTGTAAAAATCATGTTGATTTTAGCTGTAATGTATGTATTTTCATTCAAAGTAACCATCGATGGTTATTAAAGTGGAAGATTAACGACTTTCGAGAAGCTGTAATTGTAAAGAAAGCAAGAAAGTCAGGGTGAGAAGCCAATCCATTGTCAGTTGTTGTCAATCGATTCATTTAATTAATAATTAATTGGCTGATCAGTTTAACCACAGGCTGAGAGGTTGAAGACTTCAAATCAGATCTTACATATTTATTTAAAGGTTATTGAATTCAGCCTTTTGTTTTAGTTGTTTTGATTGAACACCTCCTGCCTGTGAGGAACCAGCAGTGCCTCAAGACATCACATCATTCACAGCAATACATTTAGTTTCACAGCAGAACGCCTCCATCTGAATGTCTCTTTTGATATGCAGTAAAAAAAACAAACACGACTTTCCATCAGTTTCCATCTGTATCCACAGTCAAAGCGTTGTTTTTTTCCATGTTCCTTTGTCTGTTGGTTTCTATTAAAAGAACATTTTTCAGCAAACATGTTTGGTGTCGAGGAGTTTTATTAATGAGCAGTTTGTTTACATGGTTACAAATTATTACTGTGTCTTAACAAGTTAAAATTTGACGTCTTAAAACGTTAAAACAAAGTTCACAGGTTCATTTTCAACATGTTTCCTGTGGTTCCTTTTAGTTTTGTTGTATTTTCATATCGTCATATATTCTCAATTCACACATCCACTACCGCCATTATTGTGAAATTTAACACACATTTAAAAAGGGAAGTCATATTATTTATAACAGAAAATTGAATTAGACACTAAACTTCATCATAGTAATCATTCCTCACTGGTGAATACGGATTGTACGAGCAAGACATCTCAGCTAATTAATATTCATTCATTGACGAGACATAATGTAGCAACATATCAGTGAAAAAAATGACTGAATTAGACACGACGTGGTGTGTGAACTTGCAATATTTGCTAAAAAGTTCACAAATTAAAACTCACATGGAACTTCTTAAAACATTGTTTTGTTTCACCAGAAGTATTCAAGCTCAGGTTTGTTACTTGGATGAATTCGGCTTCCTGTCAGCCTCCATTTGTGCAAACTGGAAGGTAAATGTATCGGCTTTAGTCTGAGTGGACGTTGGCATCGTCTTCATTGAAAGACTTTGTGATTAAAAAAGTGGTGAAATAAAATAAAATGCTTGTTGAGTGGTTCTTATCATGTTTGCTGACGTTAAACTAATGTTAATCTAATGTTACGCACTGTTGGTACTGTATGGAGACCTTCAGGATCTTTGGAAAGTCTGTGCCGAGATGTTGAAGGGCTCATTTTTAAGTCACAACCGGCAATAAAATTGATAAAAACAAAATAATTCTACTTAAAATGCCTTAAAATCTTACACATGGCACCTTTTAAAGTGATGATTCTTTTTAAAGTTTGACTAAACTTTTACAAAGATCATTTGTGTGTCTGAGAATAACAAACTGTGGGTTTGCTTTATGTTTCCAGATGTACAACCTTTTGGATTGTCGTCTTTGTCTTAACTTGTTTCACTGTTGCAGACTGGATATTAACCCGAGAATGTAACTCCAGTCCATGAAATTAACAACATCATCAAACCCGTTATCATCACAGACCGCTGGTAATATCTTCAGCGGGAGTTTGTTCGAAGAAGTAACCACTGGAAACATCTTCTCAGTGCAAGTGTGTGTGAAGGTGTGAATGTGTGTGTTTGTCTCAGCGTCAGAGAATGACAGAGTTCCTCTGTCAAAGTCCAGATGAACTCTGATCCTCTGGAGCTTCTTCGCTGGGAGAACCGTGTATGGACCGGGTAATGAACATGTTGTGCATTCACCTTCATAGAGCCCTATCCCCCATAATCCAGACTGTAGGCCGATGTCGCCCTTCCTCTTAACAGACTCTTCTAACACACCTAGAACCCATCCTGGACAGTCTCCAACCTCGACATCCCAGCTGTGAGTCCCTGAGTCAAATCCCTCAGAGCCCAGAACAATGCGATAAGAATCAAACCTCTCTGGGTTTTTAGGAAGCTTCTGTCTCTTTCCTCGTCTCACACTGGTCAGATCTTCAGACAGGATCAGGTCTGGATGAGCAGAGTTTGGATCCAGAACCACAGGAGTGTAGGAGACCATGGCCGTCATCTTGCTCCAGATGTTGAAGGTCAGGTTGCCCAGGTGTTTGGCCTCGTCTATCAGAGCTCCTGAGGGCAGCTGTGGATCATCCAGCAGGGGGCGCTGCTGGACTCTTTGCACTGCAGCCTTGTAGTTGTGCAGGAATGAGACGTCTTCAGCTCTCAGCTCGTCCTCTGTGGCTCTGACGGTGTCTGAAAGAGCTGCTATCTCTCTGCTCAGAGCCTCTGTTTTCTCTCTTATCCCTTTACTTTTTTGCTTCTCTTCCCTCCTCACAGCAGTGACCCTGGCCTCCTCTTCCTCTTCTAGAAACCGGTGAAGCTTCTTGAACTGATCCTTAATCTGCCTCTCTGTGCGTCGGGCCTGGACCTTCATGTGTTTTGCTGTCTGATCACAGTTTCCTTGCATTTCTTTACAGAGCTTCAGTTTCTCTTTTAAGGGTTTCAGGGATGTCTGGAGCTCCTCTCTGTGATCCTTTGCAGCTTCATCGATGGGTCTGAATCTGTGGTTGTCGTGTATTTTTGAATCTCTGCAGATGAGACACACCGGCTGTTGATGGTCCAGACAGAAGAGTTTGAGTCTCTCAGAGTGCAGACTGCAGAGAGCCTCTGAAGATCTCTGATCTCTCTCCAACAAGAAGGCCTCACAAAGGTTCTTCAGCACCAGACTAACAGGTGGTTCAGTCTTCGATGATCGTCTCTTACAAATCGGACACTCCTGTGTTGGATCTTTTCTCCACCAGCTCTGCAGACAGTCTTTACAGAAGCTGTGGCTGCACGACAGGACGACGGGATCTCTGAAGACGTCGTGGCAGACCGGACAGCAGAGATCCTCCTCTGATCTGGAAGCCATTGAAGCTGAAAACACAACAGACACAAAGTTAATCATTCACGGTGCCCTTGCCTTCTGTAGAAAGTTCAATCACATACACGAAAAAATACACCATTCAAATAAATCAAAGTTCATTTGAATCGTGTATTTCTTTAATGGAACTCACCTTCAGTGTTTGGAGTCGTAGCAGGTCGACGTTGCAGTATTGTGACACTTGTGAACGTGGAAGTTCAGACTTTTGTCTGAAGTAAACAAATCCTGCTCCTGTTTGTTTTAGATCAGTCAGGCCGAGCTTTGATAGACCTCTAATACACCAGGGCCGAGTTTCATTACTAAAGTCTACCCAACACTGCCCCTTTAAAGGATTGCACGCAGAGCTGCTAAACTGTATGAATGTTTCTCATATTTCACTTTGAATAATTCATGTTTAAACTGATATAAATAACAATAAATAATTGCTAGTTTAGCAGAGCTTTGTCCCTTATTGGCTGCCGTAGTTCCACATTTATTTTTGACAAAAACTGACACCTATCCATTGTCTGTCTACAGATATTTGCTTATTAAATTGTATAATTTCCGACATGTGACGTGTATTTTTCCTGCGTATCGTCAAAACGTGTCTTGAGTCTTAAGGTCTGTGGTTTGTTTTTGAGTCGTGAGCTGTTCCAGTCTTCGTGTCGACTCTCTTCATGTCGTGCAGACTTAGTTTGTCCTCAGGGTTGCTGCTGGTTTACACATTTTTTAAATCTCAAATCTGAAACAAGCCAGTGAAGACAAAGTGTCCAATTCATTGATTCAGATTTGTAGTTGATGTTTGAGGCTGTGACACTGTGAGCTGTTCCTGTTTTTGTGTCCAGCCTCTGTACATGGAGCAGATCAGAGGATTTAGCATCCTCCACTGTGCTCTCACAGTGTTGTGTAAAATGTTGGAGCTTCTAAACAAAACGACGATCACGACTGCTTCTCATTCAACCGATTAGATTTATTAATTTAAACATGTAAAAACAGTGTTACAAAGAAGAAGAAAAAGCTCTGATCCGTTACCGAGCAACCAAAAGAATCCTTATTTTGCAACTTAACGTCTGAACGTTACAATAACAGAAGACAACACAACACATTTCTATTTCAAATAAACCTATTATTATTTTTCATCTATTGTCAGAGGGAAAAAAATTACAACACACAGATCATGGCTAACCCTAGTTCAAGTACTGTGGTCCTGCCTGAGATCCAAATACTATTATTATTATTATTATTATTATTATTATTATTATTATTATCACCATTATTAGTCTTATTTTGATCAGATACATAGTTGTAGTTTTCATTATTGTTATTCCAGCTGTGCATCTCTCTCCCTCTCTAAACTCAACCAAGCCGGGTTCTGATGGAGGTTCTGATGGAGGTTTCTGCACGTCTCTGTAAGTCACACAGCAGCAACTATTTCACTGATTATGGTGAAACTGGATCATATTTTATGGAGGAAATGTTTTCTGGTTTTCCCTCTGATGTCCTCCAGCTGCTCCGCCTCAACTCTCTGTTATTTACAGAGTTTATGATGGACAGTGAAGTAAACTGCTGACAGCTGTAGCTGCTGTTAGCTCATGTTAGCTCAGTCTGTTAGCCGGGCTGCTCGGACTGTGAGCTCAGAGCACCTGGGAGGGAGTGTTAGAGTTTGCACCACAGGCGTTTCTTGGACCAGTGGGAAAAAGGGGAGTGTGGCCGGTGTCGTGCCAGGCACAGTAGCCTCTATGGACATTATGGCAGAGGAGAAGAGGCAAGAGCGACCGGCTTCTTGCTGTTGGACTTGTCAGTAATATTAGCTGGCTGCTACGTCTTGTGTTGTTGCAAATGAACATCACGACCACAAACACTTAAAAAATAATTAAAATTAATGAATAATGTTTGTTTTTTTCCCACCTGTCTGACACGCGATGAAGAAAATAAGGCAGTTAGAAAAAATGTGTTGTAGTCGCTAAACATAGCAGATATGTGTTCAAATCACTGACCGAAGCAGATCTGTGTGTAAAAATAGAAACATAATAAAGATTTATTATGTTTTATCATTCTGTCTCCATGGAAACCAGGCTGGTGTGTGATCAGTAGATGGCGTTACCGTGATTCAGCAAAAACACACACACACACACACACATACAAACACACAAACGCACACACACATACACCGCTGTGGCATGCCGGTTGCCATGGTAATCAGACTGGCTGGAAAGGCTGCCGGCGCTGTGACTCAGCTTGTTGCCGGGTGAATCAGTCAAACACACTGAGCGTGTGTACACTCTGACACATGACAGGATAACATGCATGAGCTGAATATGAACATGCTGTGTAACACTGTATAAATACTGTATCATGTTTATATTATGTCACTACTGAGTCATGCAACAGTGGTTTCCTGTCTGCAGTGTCAAAGACAAAAGAACCAAACCGTATCCTAGAAACGAGGATGATCGCTTCCCGCTCTTAATCCTGCATAACTTTAAGCCTTAATATAATGTGAACAGGTGAGTTGTATATAAATTCACCCTCAGTACAGTTGTCATGAACGGGGAAATTAGCTACAGAGACCAAAACTGTTTTTTGTACCAGGCTGTAAACATGTTTATTTCTGCTGTGAAGTTGGACATTTGGACATGGGGACTTATGGAGACTGACTCACTTCTGGAGCCAGCCTCAAGTGGACGACAAGAGGAACTGCATCTTTTGGGAGGTGTAATGTAATGAAAACATAGTCTGTAAATTATGTAAACCGATGATCCAGGCTCTGTTTTTCCGTTTTTCTTTGCCTCAGTCGCCTGCTCATGGTGGGAACTGTTGGGTCTCTGTTAATAATATAATAAAGAATACAGTCTAGACCTGTGCTGCGTCTTAGTGAGTACACTTCGACGACTATGCTGACTTTAATGATTTGATTAAACTTAATTAAATACCAATCACTGCGGTTTACAGATATGGATCAAATGTCGTCCGTTTGTGTCCATTATAACAAACTCTACATGGTCAATAATGGTCTCCCAGCAGCTGACACAGCTGACAGTGATGCCCCCCATCAGTCACATGGTCACCGAAGTATGTCTGAAGCTGATTGTCTGTCGACCTGATGACCTCCGTCAGCTCAGACTGAGAAATAATGAGTTCAGGTGTTCACAGAAACATTCATTCACGTGTATCATGTTTTCTTGTGGTCTTGGTAGACCTGGTTCAGGCAGCGCCGGTCCTGGCCACATTTGCGCCCTGGGCGAACACCCCCCCCCCCCCCCCCCCCGAGGCGAACATTTTCTCGTGCGCCCTCAAGGCCGCCCGTGCGCCCCTGGACGCGCCGTGCGGCCCCGTCAGTCTGTCCAATGGGGGCGCACGGCGGGCGCCCGCTCCGCTAACTTAGTGAGCGGTATCGAAAATTTGCGAGGTTTTTTTCTTTTTCGGGCGCTCGTGCGCCCCCCCCGGAGACTGCGCCCTGGGCGGCCGCCCACATTGCCCATAGCTAGGACCGGCCCTGGGTTCAGGAAAGCTCTGAAGTAACTTCAGCTCTTAATAAACTAATGTTTATCATTTTTTATTATATATATATTAGTATATTCCACATTATTCATATAAAAAATAAACATATCATATGTTCTTTGTTTTGTTGTAATTGTTGACACTCCTCTTCAGTGACGTCACTTTCCTTCCCTCCACTTTGGGGGAAACTCTTTCACTTTGCTGTCTGTAGCTCCGCCCCGCCCGGCGGCCCGCCCCGTCTTCGACACACAACAAACGTCCACCACGGACACGCAGCAACCGGATATAAGGACCCGTTCAAAATAAAAGCAGCAAAATAATTAAAGTGGAAATAAATAGTTTTTAGTCATTTTATAAAGTGTATCAGTCACATTTACCTGGTGTCAGTGAGTGCAGGTGACAGCTGTGCAGTCACGTCATTAAACAGACTCTCTCGTCTTCCTAAAACGCCTCGGTCGTCTCCACGCGACCTGATTTTGTGAATGTAGGTTGTACTTATTTATAGCCTGCTGTATTGTCACATTTTAACAGTGAAGCCTGAAGGAATCTTTTTTTTTTTATTATTCCACATGTGTATTATTTCATTTTCTTTACAAAAACCTAGAAGGTTGACAGGTCTGTCACCTGTAGAGCTCCTTTAATGCTCTGAGGAAAGTATCATCAGTAAAATATAAATATAAGTACAAGAAGAAGAATTTATATTAACTGGATTTTAATGATTACTGATCTTATACTGTGTGTATTGGCTTCTTATGAATTTCATCAGGAGATCAATAAATTCTTATTTTTTTAATAATAATAATAATAATGCATCATAACTGTTTATTATATTTTGTAGTATTCACTTGAATCTGGTCATTGCACACTTAAAGTAAAAAGTACAATCATTCATGTATTAAGTTGTAATAAGTTAATAAATGTGGATCATTTTAATTGAATTATTAATAATTATTTATTGTCTTTGCACCGTGTTCAACACTCCGCGTAATGCTTCTTATCTTTTTAAATTCAAACATTTTATGGCCCACTGCATTAATCCAAATAATGACAGTGATAGTGTAAATGAAATGTGCCTTTCTATATTTTATTCTATTTTATATTTTATATTTATACTGTTATTCATCTTGTCTTCTGATTCACATATATACCGAGCCTATGCAACATTAATTGTGAATGTACAGCTGAATGACAATACAATTTGTATATAACATTTTTATTTTTTATATAATCTTTGTTTATAGATGTTTAGCACCGGTTAACTTCTTAACACAGCTATATATTTATTTATCATTATTTATATTTATTTAACTCCTCTGTGCATATTTAAATTTAGATTAATCTCAGGTTACAGCTGCTGTGGTTTAGGTTTATTATTATCTATCTATCTATCTATCTGTTTTTTAATTGTTTTTATATGCTTTTATTTTGAAACAGCAGCCTGGACGTGTGTGTGTGTGTGTCTCTGTACTGTGTGTGTGTGTGTGTGTGTGTGTGTGTGTGTGTGTGTGTGTGTGTGTGTGTGTGTGTGTGTGTGTGTGTGTGTGTGTGTCCTCTCATTCACTTCAGGTCTCCCGCTGGAACAGATCGGAGCGGAGGATCCGTCTGTCTGTGCCCGTGTTCCTCTCACCGTGTGTCGGCTAAACTCGGAGGAAAACACCGCGGGACCAACAACGACCAACGACGCCGGATTAAAAACCCGCCAGATAAGATTTGATCGATCGATTTGATCGGAACTGATTGATCACACACAGTCACAGGTTGCTAGCCGAGTTAACGCTAGCCGAGCCGAGCCGAGCCGAGTTAGTTAGTTAGCTCGCCGCGGTTAGCTCGAGTTAAACAGGCTAAACTTTAGAGCCACCCCCCCCCCCCCGGGTAGTCTGCTCCGTGAGTCCGGCAGGATGTGGTGTTTCTTCGGACGTGTCTCCCGCTGGCCGGCCGGTAGCATCGGCTGACCGTGGAAGCCTAACGGTCGACCTGGAGCTTCTCCCCCCGCGCCGGGCCGTGTGTGTGTCCCCCCCCCGGCTCCCTGCGCTGTTTCTGGGGCTGTTTCTTTCGGACTTCGCCCTCGGGGTTGTTTTCTTAAACTTCTCTTCTCTCCTCTAAAACATTTCGTTTATTCTTCTGTTGGAGTATTTTTCTTTAAAAAAAAAAAAAAAAAAATCAAAACTTTTCTGGAAGTTTTCTTTCTTTCTTTCTTTTTTTTTCTTTTTTTTTTTTGTTGGGAAGTTTTGAGGAGGAATTTTTCCGAGCCTGTCGGAAAAATGGATGCGGGTATAGAGAAGGAATGCAGCGCCTTGGGAGGGCTCTTCCAGCTCATCATGAACGACATGAAGGTAACAGAGAAAATCTCATTAATTCAACTTTTAAATCACCTTTTTACCTGCTTTTGCATTTTATTTTGAAAGGGCATGGCATGGTTTTTCAAAATAATCTCCACGTTTCTCTCCTTTTTCTTGTCATGAAATCATTCTCAGCTTGCTCCTTTACACTTTACATGCTTACCAAAGTGAGAATAGGTGATTAAACATGAGGTTTGTGTTAGAAACAGAGGCCTCTGTCGGCTCCATTCATTTCTTCTGCTGTCAGAAGCTCTCAGACTTCTTGTGCAGGTTTAGAAAAACAGATTTATAAATAAGGAGGAGCTCGTCTTGGAATATGGAATATGGGTTATTATGGACTGCATTTAGCCCGAGTGGATGTGAGCGCTGCTGATGTTGATTGGGTAATGAATGAGCTGAGGTTAAAACTGGAAGTGGGCCATGTGAGAGGGTAACAGAGCTGGATGGGGGTGGATTTTACCAGCTGTGTGCTCTTTGATGTTTGTTAAGCAGGCTGCCCTTTTGCTGCCTGTCTGTCTGTCTGTCTGTCTGTCTGTCTGTCTGTCTCACTGCTCAGATGTCGATCGCAGTCCCCTGAACGCGTCGGTTCTCGACTGCGTTAGATACACGTGTTTTCAGATTTCAGAGATCATTTATGCAACCTCGTGAAGTGAAGCTGCTAAAAACAAACAAACTGCAGTTCCTCTAACGTCCACTTGAGGCTGGCTCCAGAAGTGAGTCAGTCTCCATAAGTCCCCATGTCCAAATGTCCAACTTCACAGCAGAAGTAAACATGTTTACAGCCTGGTACAAAAAACAGTTTTGGTCTCTGTAGCTAATTTCCCCGTTCATGACAACTGTACTGAGGGTGAATTTATATACAACTCATAAATTCTGACCTCTCTGCCAGCGTCAACAAACACTGGAAAGTAGAGTTCATGATAGTAACGTTGAGTGTACGAACAGCTCGAGTGATGCCGGACGGGTAAACAGAGCACGGTGACAAACTAAACGTCTAAACTTTATTAACCACAGTCCAATGTGATCCAACAAAAACAGCTTAGCCATAAATGATTTTATGATGTCAATCATGTTCCAGCTTTTGTTGGACACCGTTAATGAAATGGTGAGGTCGCAGCTTACAGAAGTCTTACATTAATATTGAGAGGGCCAAATTATTAATAACACTTATCTTGATAGTAATAGTATCTGTTTTGATTAAAGCTCTGACGATTAGTTGATTATCTAGCGACTATTAAACGTTGTAAAATGTTTGTGACAGGGGATTGAATATTTTTCAGCTTTTTTACATTTTCCAAACGAAACAACTCGATCGATTAATCGAGAAAATGATTAACCGGTCAGGAAAATCTTCAATAGTTCTGGTCTTGGTTGATATTAAAATCAATATTTGTTGGATGCAGCTGTAACATGGTAACCAGTTATCCAAACATCGGATGGAACCAGTTTCTCTAACATGAAACACGCTGCTGTTGGTCAAACTTTAATTTTTCTTAATTTCCCAACATTTGATGGACTCTTCGATCCATTGAGAAACTCATCAGTAAAGTTAATCATCAGCTCCTGTCTAAAAAATCAAACATTTCATCAGAGTGCTTTTATTTTGGCAATCAAAATATCAATATGTGTGTCTGCACTAATGAGCACTCATTGACTTCTTGTCCTGTTAAAGTGCGTACTCTGCACAACTGTGGAGATAACAATGACCGACACGTCGATGCTCGACACGTTGGACTGGTCAGCAGTGGATCTTCTGCTTGAAGCCTCTAAAATCACATGATAAATATAAATCAGTGGAAGTCTTCCTGCTATTCATGAAAACATCTTCGCTGCAGAGCCTCGGGTCGGAAATCGGCTGACAAAAATAAAAACGGCGGTGTCAGTAGTCGGACACAAAATAATGATGAAATATTAACACAGTACAGCCGAGCAGAGCTGGACTGTGATGGTGATCCATGACAAATATGATGGGATAATATTTATAAATTTTTAGGGACGAGGTCACTTTGGTCTTTTGGATTTATTGTGTTGAAATTTGTTGACAAAATGTTCAAGAGTCGAACCTAACCATCACCAATCAAATGCAACACACACACACAGCAGTGATGGACGTATAAAAACATCATTTATATTTAGAGTTGTCACGATACCAACATGAGTAACCACGATACTATAACAGACAAAGTATCACGGTTCCGGGTATTATCGCGACACTGCAGCCTTTTTTTATTATTATTATTATTATTATTTTTATGAACGGTGATGTATTTGTACAAGTTATGAATACTGATTAATTACTTATATTGTCTGTTGCATGATAAACAGAATACTGCTGAAGTAAGAATTAGACTGAAACAAGTTTGACGCCGACGCCGTGGGCAGACTCGGCGCTCGGGCCCGGTGCTTCTGCCATGGTGAGCGTGTTGTCTTGTGTTTGTGACTGTAAGCCGAGACAGAACTTTAGCTTGTTGTTTGTTTTGAAGTGAGTTTCTGTGGAAGTGGAGCTGTCTTCACGGAGAAACACGAACAGCCAATCAGCTAACAGACGGGCAGACCCAGCAGCCTATCATATCCCTGAACGTCACCAGTAACAGGCAAACAGCCAATCATTCAGCAGCTGTGCAGGTCGGTTGCAGTAGTTGCCATGTTGGTTTGTTTACAGGGAGTAGCATGCAGTGAGAAGCAGAGGTGGAAACTAGCACCGGTAGTTTAGTAATCCACGGTAGGACCGTCCTGTAGAATTTCTAGTTTAGTAGGAACTGTTACGACTTGGCACCGCGGGGTACCGTGAAACTTTAGTGTAACCTGCCGAGTCTTCCTCTTCAGTCAGTTGGGAGGTGTAGGGGGTCAGGTTGCCGAATAATAGTTGCTAGACGCTGCGTTGTAGTTGCTGTAGCTGCCACAGAACAGCTGTTTGTGTAACGTTACCGCGGCATCATTGCGTGCTCTTCATGGCAGAGTTAAAGCTAGCTAACAGCAGCTACGAGTCCAGTTAAAGTCAGTGAAAGCTGGTTTTAAGTGTTTTCAGGTGTTCTTCATGAGTTTGTCATTTCCTGATAAACCAGTAAAAGTTGCTAATTAACTGGCTCAGCAGCCGGACTGATCGTTACACCTCCGAGGTGATTTACATTCAGCTTACTAATGAAAATATTGCGTGTTTACAGCGTGTTTTTACCTGCTTTTGCATTTTATTTTGAAAGGCAGGGCTGTTTTTTCAAAATAATCTCCATGTTTCTCTCTTTAATCACCTCTTTCTTTTCATAAAATCATTTTCAGCTTCCTCCTTTACACTTTACATGTTTAATAATGTGAGAAAAGGTGATTAAACATGAGGTTTGTGTTAGAAACAGAGGCCTGTGTTGGCTCCATTTATTCTAAATAGAGATTTTTTTAACGAGTAGCGAACCGCTAGCTGTCATTAGCTCGGTCAGCTGACATGAAATCTATAAAATTCGTGGACTTTAGGACCCTGAAGCTGCTGTGAAGAGTGTGATAATTAAGAACCGTGGAAGTCACTGATTAAAAAAAACAACTTGTTAAATGAACGCATGGTGATGACCACAGATTCCCTTGAAGCGCTCGAGCGTGCAGTCTTAACATTTGCATTTCTTAAACGCGGCCTCGCCTCTTCTGTTGAAACTGTTGCGACTTATCAAACCACAGATGATTCAGCACAAGGCTATTGTGTAAATGTGGATCTTCAGGTGACTCACAAAGCTGGGAGGAGCTCTGCTTTAAGTTTACGAAAAGATGTTTAATCTCTTTGATTCAGACAGGCAGGAAGGTCTCTAAGCTGTTTCTAAGTGTCTGTACGAACCCGAAGGGTCGCGGGGTCGACGTCCACGGCACAGAGAGGCAGCTCTCGCTTTCCCCCTCTGGAGTTCGAACATTTCTGGATGTAACGTGATGGAACTTGCAGACATCCTGCGGTGAGAACGGCGAGCATGAGTCACCCGTGCTGTCAGATAACAGGGAACAGGGATGGTGGATCTGGCGGGTTGCGTGCGTGTGATTAAGAGCTTGTGGTATCACATCCTGATATTTTACCAGCCGTGGCAGAGAACCAACGGGGGCACTCCTCTGCCATCTGCCACCCACACACTCAGAAGCCATGTCTAATTAAACAGAGAGTTGCCGTTCAGATAAATCTCTCCTCGGGGCATCGTAACCGGCCTCCCACTCTGAATCAGGCTCGCTGCAGATCAGGGAGGTTTCGAGGATTCACCGAGTGGTAGGGATCTAACGATACACTGAACTCACGACTCGATACGGTTCACGATTGTTTTGTTCACAATACGATTTATTTATTTAATTTTTTTATCAAAATGAGCTACAGACAAATTATGACCAAATAAAATGATCTTTACAGAAACTCTCAAACAGTTTGTGTTCTCTTATAAAAAGTGCAACTTACATCTTAAACAACAAAACACATGAAAAATATTGTCTTGGTAATTTCTTGCGCTCTTGCGTTGTTATGTGGTAGAGGAGATGCAAAGCCTCTCGTCAGGGCGGTTTGCCCCTTCGGCAGTTTTCGCTCTCGAGGTGGCGTAACGTTACTTTGGCGGCTGATTTGCCGCTGTATGTTGCTCGTGTTGCTGCAGTCTCTTGAAATATTTACATGTTTTGGTTTTGTCTGTCCGTTTCTCACCGGTTGTATTTGTGTATATAGGGAATCCAAAATGCCGCCACACAGCTGATTTCAAACTACTCGGTGTGTCCCCTGTAAGCTATTTTCTACCGTCGCCCTGTCTTCCCTCGCTCTGTGGTCCGTACCTACGTAGTGACGTGAGTCACGTGACGTTGAACAAACGAATCACCAACCAGTGACTTTTTTTAAAGATAACGTAACCTATTTCTAATTTTAAAAAAAGAAGAAAAAGAACATATCCTACTTCTCTCGCATTTGCGAAGAATCGCGATTCATTTTTTTCAGCCCATGTGAATCGTCACGCATCTGTACCGATTTTTAATCGTGTCGCGATGCATCGTTACATCCCTACCGAGCGGTGAATTAAAGTAAAGCAGAAGATTTCAGGAGTGTCGTAGACTTTAATTTCCACATGACAAACCTCAAAAAGTTGGTGTTAAATTCTCAGTTAGTTCAATTTATTTTATTTTGGCACCGTTCTTCCACGTGGTTTTTTGTATCAGTGACGATGATTCAGGTGTCGTATTAATACACAGCCAAACTTAACGTCACGTATGGATGAACGAGTCGTCTTTACATCATGAGCTGTATGTTTCATCTCAATCTGGCGAAAAACAAATAGTCTTCATTGAAATTATTATTATCTCTCATTGGTGGATTTACTCACATTACATCCAGGTGAATCAGGTAATTCAGTTAGTTTAGTACGGATAAACTCCAGATTCATTCTCACATTCAGATTTTTGTTTTCATTCAAAAAGTTCATCACAGCTCAGAAATAAAAAGCAGTTTAATCGTTTAAATCACTATTTTATGATCACGTACTTTAGCAACTTTAGAATTTGCCACACCGCCCACGACTTGTCTGAGCCAGACTTTCACCGTTCTTAAACCGATTCGCCGTCTTCGTCTCGGCGTGGACGAAAGGTCAAAACACATTTCAGATTTAGCTCGCTTGGTGCCAGATCCGTGAGCGTGGGCTCGTTTCAGCCTGCGGCATCTGTTCGCTTACATCAGAGGTACAACAAATACAGCAAAAATCTAGCGTGCGATTCCTCTAAAGAAACAGGAATGAATCAGCGATATGAACCATATGTTGCTGAGCTCTGTGGGATGACCCATATAAAGTCGAGTATTAAACGTGTAAATCACCCCAAAGAGAAGATGAATGTTTGACTTCATTACACCCTGAAACTTCCAGTTACGAAGCCAATGAGAGGAAGAAGGAGAAAATCACGGGGTCGCGGGAGCTTCAGCTTCTACCGGAGCGAGACAGACAGCTCATCGATTTCTGCCTCTGCTGTATCAGGAGTGACATTACGAGCCATCGACCTCATCTGTGCCTCCATCCTGACATCAGCTCCCTCCACCCTCACCCCCAACACATACTCTCCATCCACTCTCTCTCTGTTTGCAGTCTTCCCCCTGATGTAACCCGCCGTTCACGAGGATTTGATTAGCCTTATTTGATTTGTCCTCCTCGTTAGCGTGACTTTAAAGGGAGACGCCGCTCAAAGCGACATCGACCCGCCCGCCTTCCCCCGGTGAAAATGTGTGTGCGGTTATAACGTGTTTATGCATTCGTGTGCTATCCATCCTGTACGGGGCACTGAAGGTGAACTGAATGAGATGGCAGCTGTGTGTGTGTGTGTGTGTGTGTGTGTGTGTGTGTGTGTGTGTGTGTGTGGAATAGCAAGTAGCTTTCAACAGGGAGCTACAGCCGTCTTCAATTTCTACATGGAAACACACACACACACACACACTATAGTAAACAGTGGTTATAACTGTGTTTTATAATCAGTCCTGTCTATATATAATTAACTGTGTGTGTGTGTGTGTGTGCAGTAAAATACAGGCTTTTCCCACACACACACACACACACAAGTTGTTTTGACCTGAGCATCAAACACACACCCACTAAGGACAAGGCCACAATGTAACTGCGACGTCACAAAGGATTAGTCACATCGCTGATATGATGCTTTTATAGTTCCTGATTTTGTGTGTGTGTGTGTGTGTGTGTGTGTGTGGGGTTGATTTCAGAGAATTCTCACCGCTGACAGGAAAATCGCCAGCCTCAGGTGAAGGTGGGCGTGGACACACACACACACACAAAAACAGTATGAGGAACTATAAAAACATCATATCAGTGATGTGACTAATCCTCTGTGACGTCTCACATTCACATTCACGCCCTTAAACGTGTTTCACTCTAACACCCGACAGACTCGTGCTTCATAGTGAACATTACAGATTCATATCTGGCCGATGAAACCACGTGTGTTTTCTGTCTTCAAACTTTACCACAATTCAGATTTGAGCCGACGCTAACTGTCTGTCCGTCTGTCTGTCTGTGGTTAGGAAGCTGTAGCTGATTAACATCATGTGTCAGTGAGTAACTTTACACTTCAGCGTTTGGATCGAGTCGCTCGTGATAAATAAAGTTTGCAGACGTCAGCACAGCAGTCTGCAGCTGTTATTTTGATGCGTCTCGTACATATCTAATCGATATTCAGGTAAATATTAAATATTAATCTGTGACATTTGTAACATTGACAGCTTTGACATCTGCCTTGGAGAAGCTCAGTGTTTGGGCAAGAAAACACTGACTGAGTGTAGACGAAAAAAAACCTGTAGTTCCTCTTGTCGTCCACTTGAGGCTGGCTCCAGAAGTGACTCCATAAGTCCACATGTTAAACAATAGTCTATAGCCTTACAGCATGCTGAGTCCATTGATAAATGAAACTAAATATATTAATGTCATGTTTTATTCAATATGTAAAGGTTCAGTGTGTAAGGTTTAGTATTTATTGGTAGGATGGGAATATAATTAGTGCAGAGTGTCCACGACACGAGGCACCTACTAATCTTCCGCGTGTTTCCATTCACATAGGAATGAATGGGAAAGCCTGAAAAAAGAAAAATTCGGGAGACATTTTCAACAATGAACTGCTTACTTTCACCGAGCGACTTCATTTAAACTTTAAAATGTAGGTACTCTTGCCTTCTCTTCAGGGATTCACTTCCCTCATCGACAGCTTTTACAGTTTTTTTACTATCAAGGCCTAAAGTTGAGCAGGTTTTTACTCAAATTTCTGGGTTTATAATGGGTGTGTATGTGGCGGAATGTTTGAGCTACAGTGGATGACGTCATCAGCTAGAGTGAGGAGCAGAGAGAAAAATCAGTGAAAAAATAAAACGTATTCGACTAGCGTGGCCTCAAATGCCCCACTACAGACAAGATTTATACATAGTAACGTAGGAAAATTTGTCTTCTCACTCACATTCGTCTGCTAGAGCTGTCAGCCTTATAGTTTTGGCGTAACACACAAAGATGCGCCACCAACACCCATCCACAGCCCCATAGACTGCCATGGTAAAAAGGCGGGAACATTTCTGGAGGAAAGCAGAAGTAACGTTTCTTTGAATCGCTCTAAAGGTCACATTTCTTCACTTTATCAACACAAAATAACTATGTAGACGTTCAGGAAGGGCTCAGGATGCTCCCAGTGATTTCAGTTAAATGATTGGAAATACGGTTTGGCCAGAAATCCTTCCTGTTCGAGGGGTGGTCTCAGCATTTTCTCTCTCTCTCTGTCAGCATTTCCAACTGACATTCTAACAGGTGCAGTAACTGCTCTGCTGATTAGGGCCAGCAGTTGGTCCTGGTTGCTTGGTAACCTCAAGCCTGCCTGAAGGAGGAGAGGGGGGAGGGGCTGTTTTCAAAATAAGAGTCCCTTCAAAATAAAAATAAACATGTTAAAAATGTGCTTTTTGAATACAGACCCCGGCAACAGCCCACACGGCACTCTCAAAATTTCTGCAGGAATTTTCTAGTATTCATTAGTATGTTTCCCACTGGTTTAGATATTTTGCTTTTCACTTGAAGTGAATTTCACAGAATTTCAGAGTTTTTTTTTTGCAGAAAATCTATAATTTATTGTAGAATATCTAGAATATGGAGCTGTTGAGCAGAGACTACTGATAGCAGGACTCTGTGGATCATCGGTCGTGTGTCTCGTGTTCATTCGAAGCGGCCTTTCACGTCACATGGATCCATTTGGACTTGTTCGGTCTAGAAACAGACTCACGGCTCACGGACTGGGACGCAGCCAGATGGAAAGTTTGGAAAGAATGGCGAAGGGATAGATGAACATGAGTCAACAGGTAGAGAGAGAGAGAGATAAAGGTGGTGAAGAAAATATGGATGACTGCAGTTCAGTAGAGGGTGTGGATTCATAACACATACACGGATATTACTACTGGTTGATGGAGTTTCTTTCATGCTGCAGGCTACATGTTTCGAGGATGGTGACGTTTGATTAGATTATGGATCAAACTTTTTAAAGTTTGGATTTGATCCGTTGGTTTTAGTGCCATTGTTCTCTAATCCTGAATAGACACAGATGAATCATCAGTAAGAAATACAAAGAGGCATGCAAATCATATGCAAAGAAACAGGAAGAGACAAATGTCACGTGGGGATCAGCTGCCATTTACTTCTTCTTCTCCACACCAACAGGAGCCCTATGAATGAAACCATCAACAAATGAAGGTTTTTAAGTTGGATTCAGACGCCATCTTTAGTAACAGCAATCATATTTCTCCAGGAGGACCAAGATCTGAACAGAGTAACTTCATACTTAACCTCATAAACCAGCAATAAACCCTCTGGGGTGCTGTCAATGGCCCTTTCAATAGTTTTAATTAGTTAGTAGTTAATTGGTAATCCTGGGAGATTGCTTGGACCCCAGAGAACTAACTATAGAAACTTCTGGATGGTGTCAAAGGATGAGCACAGAGCTTTACTTCCAGATGTGGATACCTGGAGGTGAAACACTTCAGTGCTGGACAAGATACAGCGACAGTCTCTGGACTGTGGGTCCAGATTTATTCAAAACAGATTTATTGATGATGTGATACGAAGCAGACTGTTGGACGTGACCAAAAACAGAAAATTATGGCCGTGGACAGCATTGTCCTCTGGGGACGTTTGTTACCACTCTCCATCTCTACCTCATTTTCTGTCATCGACATTCAACCACTGAAAAATCCACAATCCCACAGTTTCCACAAATAGCCAACTGTCTTTGAGCAAGGCGTTAGCTTCCCTCTGACCCAGGAAACAACAAACAAAACTGAATTTAGAGCCTCATGGATAATTAAGGTTTATTTAAGGACGTTGCTCATTTAAAACTAAAGATAAATTAACGTGCTGTGGACTAAAAATGTCCCTGAAATGGTATCTGTGTTCATGAATGGTCTTTCTCTGGGTTTAGGTCGTAGTTTGTTCGTCTTTTCCCGGTGTTGCTTTATGTCTGTTGTTGTTCTGCTAACCTGCCATGAGTCAGCGTGGCGTCCAGTCGACCTGACGGGGGAGAAATGAATGATCGAGCTCTGTAAATCTTTCATCGCTTCACCTCTCGGCCTCGCCGCAGGCTGCATGAATTCAGTTTTCACCACAACGTCTCTGTCTGGAAATCGATTCAGCTGATGTGACGTTCTGCCTCTCAAACACGCCAAACTTTGTCAACAAGTTCAGCATTTGAGAGATGCATAGCGACCTGCGCAGCCCAGTTAATCCATCTATCTGCTCTGTGCATTAAAGAAAGGAAAGATTGTGAGTTATGTAAGGACGATAAGAGGAATGAAAAGTGCGTGCTCTTAATAAAAACCTCATTGTTTCACCGATAAAGGGCCAGCCGGTCGAATGTTGAACACACACACACAGACTTCACTGAACAAACCATTAACCTGATGTTGACTCACCCTGCCTTCCACTTTCTCCCCCTCGCTCTCTCTTTTTTTTTGTCTTTCTCTCTTTGAGTGAACCACTGTTACTCAAACACGGCGTTAAACAAACCGACCCGGCTGTTTGAACAGTCTCTCTCTGTTGCTTCAGCACAGGCATAGACTGTTTGTCTAAAACATAAATGAAATGTCCGAGGGGACAAGTCTGTTTTAAAACTTAGAATATATGTTTGTGAGAAGTATTGAAAGATGGACAAGACCCTAAATTTCATCCGGGTGTCTGGCAGAGCTGATTGCAACTCTTCATGACAACGATCTGGTCAGATTTTTGACGGATGCTGACCGAAGCAGACGGGAAGTCGGATATAGAAAAGGCCTAGAGTTTTCAAAATAAAACACCCTGTGCAGACTCCAGGTCTGGAGACAAATGAGAAACAATTTAACCATTTACTTCAGGTAGAAGCTCACGAATCCAGGAGAAACCACCAAATCTGAACAAGTTAGTGGCCACGTTGTTGTGTTTGGTCTTTTGATGAGGGTTATTAGGGCTTGGACAGTCTGATGATTTCATATCAAGATGATAGAAAGTGTTCTAAGGCGTCTACAATCGACTTCTCAGGCTAATCCTGGTACTTAGTGTTCTGCTGCTTCTGTTTCCAAACTTTACATAACCTCAGACTCGTGGATCCATGCTACGTGAACGATGGCTATGTTGATTGGACCAATAACTCAACGTGGCTCATCCTTGGGCGACATGTTATAAACTATGTGCTGTGAGGACTTGAAAACCTCAAACGAGACTCAGATTGTAATCACCTATTTAAAACCTGTGTCACGTTCTTAATGCAAGAAAACACGTCTTCAGTCTTCAGGACAAAACTGAGAAGACGGAGAGCAGTCGTAGTGGATTGTCAATCGAACAACAAAGAATACTAAAGCTTGAAAAAATTGGACTGGACTTTGTACACGAAAGTTTTCCATTGCTTTCTCTTTAATAAAATGAAGGTGAAACAAAAGTGATGGATCCTCTGTGGCGTAATCGTCAGGTTTCACTCTCAAACTGGTTTCTGAGGAATTTGCAGCGTCACATTCTTTCACTAAACGCCTTCTCCGCTCCGTGACACTGATGATTTACGATAAGATGAAGGTCAACACTTCCATGCATCACAAACCAGAATATTACCCGTCCTACGACTGCAGTCAGTCTTGACGTGTAAGACAGAAACGGTTGATGGAAGTGGACACAGCATACAAAGCTGTCTGTTCCTTTTTATTTAGGATTAAAATCAGACTCAGGATTAACGCCCGCTAACATCAGATCACAGAGCAGCGGTTTACACGAGGACACACTGAAGGAAGTGAACATTTAAACAAACCAGCGTGTCCTTATCAGCTCTTTGGCTGCCGCACAGGTGAAAGTGGCAGGTGTGTAATGTAATGCAGGAGTTACGCCACACATCGTGTTTCTGCAGAAGCTCTTAATTTGTTTGACCCAAAGTCCTGGCTGGAGGCGGTAAAAGTAATGCTTGAAGTATTTATGCTTCTGTCTTTGCACGTTTCTCGAGGGTGAACTCCAAAACCACTCCACTGGAATTTATGCACTGAACCTGAAAAATACTTTAGATGTTCCCACACCCAGCCAGACTATTATCGGACTATCTGGGTGCTAAAAAAAGCCCAAAAATCATGAACACAAGAAGAGAAACTGAAGCACGAACCGAGAGGTGGATCAGTCTTTGGTCGGTTGTTTGATGGTTGATGTTCTTCCCAGTACTGTCAGTTCTTCCTGCACAAACATGCAGCCTGCGCCAAAAACTCACCCATGACACGCTTTTTACTCAACTTTAAAGATGTCACCTTATCATCAATTAGAATTGACCTTTTTACTTCTTTTATTCCAGACGATTCATTGAGATAATGCTCGACATAACTTGATAATAAAAAATAGGAGTTGTTGCCTTTCCAGTGATATTTCGGCGTTGTCGCCTTCCTGGCTGACCGACCAGTTGACTGAGTGACTAAATGAGTCTTTTTTAGAGTCGGTCAGTCTTCCAGAAAGGTCAACAGAGCCGTATTCTCACTTTCCGGGGATGTCACGCCAGTCTGTCCTCGGCGCTCCGTCTCTTTTCTTTCTGTCGGTCAGTAGAGCAAGTCCGGATTATCATGGTAGGATTAGACGCTGAGGGCAGGTGACTACACAGAGAGCGAGAGAAAGACCGTAAGTAACAGTATACCTGGTCATGCTGTCTGGTTGACTAAGCAGATAGGATAACAGCTCTCTATATCTTCTATACATGGAGAGCTCAGGGCCTGTGAATAGAGTTTACTGTGTCAGTGCTGCTGGAGCATGCAGAGCGTTTCCACTCACCCTGACAGAGGTTGAAGGAGCGACTGAAGCCGAGCAGAGAAAAGTACCAATCACAAGTTAGAGAGACCGTCACCGAGTACGGCAGCCAGAGTGAACTCGACTTTGATAAATGTGACTAAACTTTAATTGATCAAACTTATCTTGGCACATTTTTTGACATGAATACATGACGTTAAAGGTCCAGCGTGTAGGATTTAGCGGTGTAGTTGATTGCAACCCGTTCGTTTCACCTCTTCTTCTGAGTCGACGGCTGTTTGTTGCCAGCTGTCTCAGGGAAACCCTCTGGACACCATCAGTGACCCTTGTGGGGTCCCGGGACCCTAATTTAGCAACCGCTGCTCCAAAGCTCTCAGTATCAAGCTTCAGCTGACCCCGATCCTCGGCCTTGTTTGTGGTGTTCTCAGCACCCGTTGCTGGAAAAACCACTGGCGGAATATTTTGTCTGCGACTGACTGTGACATTCCTGGCAGTCACAACAAATCCGGACAGAATTTGAAGTTTAGGCGAGAAGTGGCGAGGGAACAAGGACGGCCCCCTCCGAGAGCTGCACGGGCTGAAACACAAGCAGCAGAGAGAGAGAGAGAGAGTGCACGCTCTGGGTTTGTAGCCTGATACTCGTGTCCAGAGTGACCTTCAGGGAATAAATGTCATTTTTTTAAGAGTCAGACGATATTCCAGTTAAATGATGGCTCATTGGATTATTCATGCTGCAAAAATAAAAGTGTTCGAAACATTAGCATATAATTAAATAATAAAACAAACTGTCAGGATGTTCTTTGTGCTTTGGAAACTGAAGGACATGACAAGTTTGCTCTTTGTCGTGCACACGCTAAAGTTTAACGGGCACTGATGCGACGCGTTCAGTGTGCACCGGGGCCGTCAGCAGCCGGTCTCTGCTCGGCTTCACCAAGAAGACAGATGCCACGAACAGCTGAAGCTGAAATCAGACACGGAAACGACATGGAGAATCCGGTTGATTTTTCAAAATAAAACACCCTGATCCAATGGTTAAAAACAGACAAAAGTGCTACTACATAGCACATATTTAGAAGAATGACAGAGCAAGTTCACAAAGTCTGGCAGGCGTCACGCTTCTGAAAGATTCCTGGTGGCGTGCAGAATGGACTAAAACGGCATTGTGCCCGGTGGTGTTTTGGTATGAGCGTGTTTGGACTTTAGGACGGCTCAAGAATCCAGAGTCGGAACCAGCCCCGGTTTGATCACAGGTCAAAGACCAAACAAGATGATCTAAACACAACTGCATCTTTTTGACCGTGTAGGAAAACGTAATAAACGAGCAGCGAGAGGAACGAGAGAGGGCGAGGTCTGAGGTCCAGGCAGATTTATGGATGCTGAAAGATTAATGGGATGAAAAAAAAGCCCATGTTGAGATTAGAGTATATTATAAATGCACCATATCTATGATTTACTGCTTGATAAGTAGCATCATTCACTCAGTGTCAGTCTGAGAAAAGCTGTAAACTGACTTCTTGTGAGTTTCCTTCCGGCCGTCATCGTTCTGTCCCCTCGCAGGGGTCGATTTTTGGAGTGCAGTCCATTTCTGTTCACTTCCTCTTCCTCGTATTAGTCGTCGTCCGGAGGCATTTGGCCGGTCACCTGCAGTATTTCATCAGGCCATGTTAAGTCCCTGCAGCCAGTAAACCTGTCAGCCCCCATGCAGTGTTGCCTGCCATGCCCCCACCCCCCCGACTAACAGCTTGAGCTAAGAGGCTAATGGTGTGTTGTTAAATCGGTATTATCCCCTCTCTGTGGTGGAGCAGCAGATATACAGACAGACAGACAGACAGGGTGAGCGGGTTCGGTGGAAAACAAAAACAGAGAGAGAAAGTAGGACTGAGTCCTCTCCCTCTTTCTCTCCTAACAGGGCTTTCCTGGAGTTTTAATTGAATAAGCAGAAGAGCACAGCAGCAGCTGCTGGTCACAGATGTAACCCGAGGTCAGCGCCCGCAGCACCGCGCGGCCTTAGATTACATAATCAATCAGCTGCTGGTAGAAAACAGTTTTCACCCCCTGAAGGACGAGCTCGACACCCGGGAAGATATTTCTAATCTCAGCAGAACAAAGAAACAAAAACATTTTCTTCCTCTCAGCCGCGACCTCCACTTCTTACCGTCTGTGAACGGAGTAATCCGATTACATCTTTAGTACTTTTTAGGAATCATTTGACATTATGCAAGTGAAAGAAGTTTCAGCTCCTCGTTTGAGGTGTTTTGCACGGACGCTTGTGAAATTCACGCTGCCCTGAGACTCTGAGCGGGATTCACAGCCCGGCGGAGATAAAAAGACGAGCTCGGCGTTCATGGAGAATCGATCACAGCTGTGTGTGTGTGTGTGTGTGTGTGTGTGTGTGTGTCTGAGTGTGTGTGTGTGTGTGTGTGTGTGTGTGTGTGTGTGTGTGTGTGTGTGTCTGTGTGTCTGTGTGTGTCTGTGTGTCTGTGTGTGTGTGTCCTCACGTGAAACACAAGAGAAGCCAGAAATAACACGAGTCAGTCAGCTGTTGATCTGCTGCTGTTGTTCAGGATGAAGGTGCGTGCGTTGTCCCCACAGGCTGATCCTCCCTGAACAGTTTGCGGCACCACCTGAATTTAAACCACTCAAACTAAATCTGATCTTCTCTTTCATCATCACACCTCGCTGCCTCTCCTTGCTCTTTGCATCCTTCCCTCCTTTGATTTGATCTCGTCATCTCGGCTCATTAATCCTCGCTCGTGCAGCTTCTCATTGTTTCTGACGCTCCACATGTTTTCTCATTGCTGGTTCACACTCATGCAGTGAGCATTAGGATATTATACGCTGGATTAATGGATCAAATTTTTGATCTCACGGTGTCTTAAAATCAAATATTTCTTCAGTCCAGTTTAAGAAACGCCCGACTCGTTTCACACTTTAATAATGTGCCTCGTTTAGCTCCACATTGTTGTTGTGTTTAATGTCACGGTTAAACTCTGTGAATCTTTTTGTGTCAGAGGTTTAATGATCTTTCTCTCTCTGTGTGTTTGCTGCAGGCCAGTTATCCGACATGGGAGGACTTCGTAACCAAAGGAGCCAAGCTCCAGTCACAGCTCAGGTAAACACTCACTAATAACCTACGTCCAATCAAACGCCTTCTCTCTTCTGACGCTGTCGCAGCGGAGACAATCATCTGTGTCCGGGCCTCACTGATTACAAAAGCACAACTTTAACTTTATTCAGGGACTTTGGTGAAACTGGATCAGATGTTACACACTATGTCTTTGCTGCTGTCCCCTCTGATGTCCTCCGCCTGCTCAGCTTCAAGCTTCCTGATGGACTGATGGACAGTTTGAGCTGAACCCACCTGACTGGGCACCGCTGGTGAACAGACTTGTGTCTGATGGCGTCGTCTTTGAACGTCTTTGGTCATCATCAGTGTTAGGAAAAGCTCAGATCTGCACAGAGGCAAAGAAACAAACCGCGTGCATCCTGGTTCATAGTTCAGTGATAAAATCCAAAGTCGAGTTGTCGGTTCAGGATGCAGTGGTAAAAAGATCAACGGTCTGGGGCTGAAGTTTGAACAGATTCGACTTTTGTCTTATGTTGGAAACTTTCCATGGGAATTAACAGGAATAAACTCTGAATTTACACAATTGAAGGTTGGCCCTTAACAAAGGAAAATATATTTTATCATCATCTCGACTGAAACAACCAGATTTCATGCAGCTACACTTTTACATTCCTGCTCGCCTCGACGCCTGATTTGGTTCTGGAGCCGTCTCTGACTTCTTTGTTCACCCGTCCGTCAAAGTTTGTCTGATTAAAATCTCATTCAGTTTATTTCCTGCTGCTTCTTTAACACACGCTCTGCGTGTTGGAATAACGTGACTGCGGAGCGAGCAGAAGTCTAAGTGGCGTGCAGCCTCCGTGTGGCCTCCGGCCTGTGGCCGACTTATTGTTGAATCCTGCGATTGTTCCCGCTAAAATGATTCTGCTTGTTGTTGTTGTTGTTGTTGTATAATGGACTGGACATGAATGCTGCGTGTGTTCTGACTCTGTGTGTGTGTGTGTGTGTGTGTGTGTGTGTGTGTGTGTGTGTGTGTGTGTGTGTGTGTGAGACACACACACACACACACAGACACACACACACCACACACGCGTGCACAGTGACCCAGTAGCTGGCTCAGAGTAATAACAGTATAATGGCTGTTTCCCAGTAGGCCGGTTTACTTTGATAAGCATCACTCTGCCTGCCGCAGACAGTCGCAGTCCATTAGCCCTGCCAGTCTCACACACACACACACACACACACACACACACACACACACACACACACACACACACACACACACACACACACACACTCTGTTTAATGCTTCTCAAAAGATTTGCTGTGGATGACGTGCACGCATGAAGTTCTCTAAAAATCAGATCATAACAAATATTCGATTCTTCAGACTTCACCAGGTTTATCGAACGTTACAGAGTTTAACGACGTTTTCCTGCTGGTGACATTTAATTAGTTTATTGACAAAGAGCTGCTGCTGCTTAGAGGAGACGTCATGTGAGTTAACTTGTAGACAGATCTAAAGGTTGCCATGTAGGCGTGGGTTTAACTCTCCATGTAAATATATGTCCTGCCAACAAACATGTGAACTTATTTCTTTAAATCAACATTATGGAGAGTATTTGTTCTGACCCAGCAGCAGCTGATCTCAGTGACTAGTCCAGCAGCAGTCAGCCCAGCTCGGCGTCTGTCTTTCAGCCTTTTATTTCACCAAGCTCTCACCAACCACTAAAAGTCAGTCCCACATTTACTCTTGTCCGGCGGCTTCTTGCTCGCTCACTCTCTCCTTTTCTCTTCTTAGCTTCCTCCGTCAGCGTCCTCTTCACTCTCTTCTCCTCTGCCATTATGTCTGTAGAAGCCGCCGAGCCTGGTTACGTCACTCACTTGCCCAGCTTCTTCCGAGTAGGGATGGGAATTGATCAGATTTTGGAGTGTTTGAACCGAGTGGGTGACATTGTTTACTACTGATTGCACTGCACGTGTGAAACTTGCGTAAGTTACGTGATGTTAATCGTTAGATAAACTGCCGAACGATTTCATGGAACTGAAACACACAGAACCGGTTCTCGATTCCCATCCCTACTTCCGAGTGGTCCAAAACTCCTGTGGGACAACAACTAACACTCCCCCGGTGCTCTGAGCTCACAGTCCAGGCAGCTAACAGACTGAGCTAACATGAGCTAACAGCAGCTAACAGCAGCTAACAGCAGCTACAAACTGAGCTAACATGAGCTAACATGAGCTAACAGCAGCTAACAGACTGAGCTAACATGAGCTAACAGCAGCTAACAGACTGAGCTAACAGCAGCTAAC